>CM035095.1:67134831-67671009 GCA_020205505.1 Panax japonicus | reverse complement strand
GCTCGGTGAATATCCTTTCATATTAATTTCGTATTAGCATTTTGTGAAAATAATCTGTTTATGCGAACTACCGCATGCGAGGTGAAGATCCATTTGCAGTTTTGTACATATATATATTTTTGTGAACATAATACTGTATATACATTAACGATTGCATATTTTTTACTAAAATAGTATGTTAATAACATAAATATAAGAATATATATATTTATATATTTGCATTTTATCAACTGAAGGTAAGGTTTGGCAACCATAATTTTTCTTCGTCATCATATGATGAAGGATTAAAGACTGAGTATTTAATAGTCAAAAATCCTTTGTCTTTATGGACACAACTGAAGGTAAGGTTTGGCAACCAAAAATGGTTCTCCCTAATGCCAAATTGAGTGGCTTAATTTAAGGCAACAAGATTACAATCAATTACGAACTCTAGTTCTAACTATTTATAATAACCTCTACTTTGGCTTTATGTCCAGTTTCTGAAACCCAAATGTTAAAAAAATGCTCTCAACTTTTCATCCACCAACATGATTCTGTCATAACAATATAGACATAGTAAGTTCACAAAATTCAGCGACTTATTGTCTATCCTCCTTGTTGCAAAAGAATAATGAATTGTTGTTAAAAAACCATCAAGTACGACCAACGGGTGTTACCCCATTGCCAGATATTAACATCACGTCATTCCAGCAGAATAAACATGATAATAGATGGACATCTATTAAGAAGCCTTGGGGACGAAAGAATAAGCGAGGCCATCATAACAACAAATTCCAGAACTGCGACAATTCAGGCCACCAGAAGTGGCAAGTGTCTGGGTCGGGTAAAAATAAAGAAAATGCAGCAACATATAAAAAACAAACCAGATGTTTGTTTTAGGTGTGGGATGAAAGGCATTGGTCGCGTACCTGTCGTACGCCGAGACATTTGGTTAATTATTCCAGGAGTCTCAAAAGAACAAAGTAATGGAGGCAGAAACAAACTTTGTTAATCATCAATTGAATATTGTTGATGTTCCACCAATGACCAACAATGAGGAAAAGGTTGTTGATATTACTGGACCTTCTGAAAGTATTTTTTGGGATATCGCTTAATTTTTTGTTTTAATTAAACACCATGTATGTATATATATTAGTTTTTCATTATATACGTGGTATGTGTTTCTCATGAATAAAATTATAAAGAAATGTACTTTTCTTATTTTTATATGTGTTAGACCATCTTTAATGGATATGGAAGATATATGACAAATTATTTCATGCTACCAAATGAGACAAGTTTTATCAAAAATGCTCTATATTCTAGTAAATCAAGAAGAAATTTGCTTAGTTTTAAAGATACTCGACTAAATGGTTTTCACATTGAAACAACCAATGAAAATGATAATGAATATCTTTCATCACTTCTACTATTCTGGAAAAAAGAATATCCTAGAAAAACTTAATTCAATTTCTTCTGGATTATATAGTATGAAAATTAGAGCAATTGAGTCTTATAATGTTATGATTACAAAAATCATAGATCCCAAATCATTATGTTTTGGCATGAAAGACGCGGTCATCCAGGTACTTCTTATGATACGTCGTATTACTAAAAATTCTACTGGCATCCTCTCAAAAATAAGAAGGTTTTTTCCTAGTAGTGAATTTCTGCACTGCGTGTTCTCAAGGAAAATTAATTGTTCGACCATCATCAGTAAATGTTTATAAAGAAGCCCCAAAATTCCTAGAGAGAATTCAAGGAGACGTTTGTGGACCCATTCACCTATTGTCTGATCATTTCGATATTTCATGATTTAATAGATGCTTCAACTAGATGGTCTCATGTGTGTCTTCTCTCTTCTCGAAATTTTGCCTTCTCAAAACTTTTTGCTTAAATAATCAAGTTACGGGCTCAGTTCTCGGATAATCCAATCAAGTCGATTCGACTTGATAACGCATCTGAATTTTCATCAATGACTTTTAATGATTTTTGTAGGACTATTGGAATCTCCATTGATCATTTGTTCCTCATATTCATACACAAAATGGTTTAGCTGAATCTTTTATAAAAAGACTTCAACTAATTGCACGACCATTAATGTTAAGGGCTAACTTACCTACCTTAGTTTGGGGTCATTGTAATTCTTCATGCTGCAGCCATCATTCGAGTAAGACCAACGACTCTTCATAAATTTTCTCATCTACAATTAGTTTTTGGACAGATACCCAACATATCACACTTCCGAGTCTTTGGAAGTGCAGTATATGTTCCAATTGCACCTCCACAAAAACTAAAATGGGAGCCCAACGAGAATATGTATTTATGTTGGTTTTGATCTCCTTTTATTATCAGATATCTTGAGCCTTTAACTGAAGGTGTTTTTACTGCACGTTATGTAGATTGTCATTTTGATGAATTTGTTTTTCCACCATTAGGAGGAGGGAAAGTTTTAAATAAAAAACCCTCTGAAATATCATGGAATGCATCCAAATTAAATTCACTTGATCCTCGTACAGGACAATGTGAAATTGAAGTTCAAAGAAATATTTATTTACAAAATATTGCAAATCAAATGCCAGATGCATTTAATGATGCTAGAAAAATGATAAAGTCACATACACCTGTAGTGAATACTCCAGCAAGGATAGAAATACCTATTGAAAAATCAATTCCTAGAGAATTGACAAATAGGTAATAGAAGAATCTAAACCACGCCAGCAACGTAAAAGATCGGTTGGTGCAAAAGACACTGTACCACAAAAATCAAAAGGAAATAAGGGAATCCCAGAAGGAATACCCACTCCAGAAGTAGCACTTATTCCAAGAGTGGGAATAACCCTAGAAGAGGTACAAAATCTCAGTGAAGGGATAAGAGATGAACACCAAGAGATCTCAATAAATTATGTACATGATGAGAAAATATGGGATCGAAGCAAAGTCATGATTGATGATATATTTGCTTTCTCTATAGCATCAGATATTACTTTGATTCCTGACACGGATCCTGAACCACAAAATGTGGAAGAATGTCGGAAAAGAAAAGATGGCCAAAATGGAAAGATACTATTCAAACTGAGCTACAATCTCTATTGAAAAGAGAAGTATTTGGACCAGTAGTGCAAACACCGCTGGGTGTAATCCAAATGAGTATTTGTACAAAAGCGAAATAAGAAAAATAAAATCGTGAGATACAAAGCCCGACTTGTAGCTCAAGGGTTTTCACAAAACCTGGTATTGATTATCAGGATACATACTCTCCAGTAATGGATGGAGTCACTTTTCGCTTTCTGATAGGTATGACAACCATAGAAGGTTTGGAAACGCGTCTGATGGATGTTGTAACAGCATACCTATATGGCTCACTTGACAGTGAGATTTACATGAGAATCCCTGAAGGATTGAAAATGGCTGAATCACAAAGGCCCCGTCACATATATTCAATCAATTACAATGCTCATTATATGGTTGAAACAGTCTGATCGTATGTGGTATAATCGACTTGGTGATTATTTAATAAAAGATGGATATATAAATAATCAAGTATGTCCATGTGTTTTTATTAAGAAATCACAAAGTGTATTTACCATCATTGCTGTATATGTGGATGATTTGAATATTGTAGGTACTCCTGAAGAACTCACAAGAACTGCTACTTATTTAAAAGATGAATTTGAAATGAAAGATTTTGGAAAGACAAAATTCTGTTTGGGAATACATGTGGAGCATTTAACATCTGGAATTTTTGTTCATCAATCCACATATGCTGAAAAGATTCTCAGTCGTTTTCATATGGATAAAGCTCATCCTTTGATTACCTCGATGGTTGTTCGATCTTTAGAAGTTGATAAAGATCCATTTCGGCCTCTAGAAAGTGGGGAAGTTCTTGGACCTGAAGTTCCATACCTAAGTGCAATAGGTGCTCTTATGTATCTTGCAAACTATACATGACCTGATATTACTTTTGCTGTCAACTGTTAGCAAGATACAGTTTTTCTCCGACTAAGAGACATTGGGATGGGATCAAACACATTTGAGAGATACCTCCGTGGAAGCATAGATCTTGGGTTATTTTATCCAAGAGATTCAACATCGCGAATGGTTGGATATGTCGATGCAGGATATTTATCAGATCCACACAGTGGAAGATCACAAACATGTTATGTATTTACATATTGTGACACGGCTATATCCTGGAAATCCACAAAGCAAACCATGACAGCTACATCTTCAAATTACTCAGAGATTCTCGCTATACATGAAGTAAGCAGAGAGTGTGTTTGGTTGAGATCAATTATTCAACATATTCAAAAATCATGTGGATTACCATCAATCAAAGACATTCCTACAATTCTGTATGAGGATAACGCTGCATGCATTGCTCAACTTAGAGGAGGGTACATCAAAGGAGATAGAACAAAACACATTTCACCTAAATTCTTCTTCACACATGAGCTACAAAAGAAGGGTGATATAGATGTGCATCAAATTCGATCATGTGATAATTTAGCCGACCACAAAGTCGCTATCAAATGCAACGTTTGTAAAACTTCAGAAAAAGATCGAAATGTGTTGACTGAAAGACTTATGATAACATTTCATCAAGGAGTAATGAATTCCTTTGGAGGGGAAAACTGTACTCTTTTTTCTTAGTCACGATTTTTATCCCAATAGGTTTTTCCTGACAAGGTTTTAACGAGGCAATCAATTAAGATATTTATGTAAAAAATATGTACTCTTTTTCCCTTCATTAAGTTTTTTCCATTGGATTTTCTTAACAAGGTTTTTAATGAGACATAATTTTCTATCGTAGGAAATCAGGAGAAGTGTTATAATCATGATTCCCTACTCATCAGGGCAATGCTTTCCCTTTCCTTTCTTTTCTTCTCCCGTGAAGCATTCCTTCCTCACACGTGAACTTCACTTTGCCTATATAAGGCAATGATACTGAAGGAAATAATATAACTTCTCTGAATTGTTTCTCTCTTTTTATCTCTTACTTATTCTCTCTAAATTTATGAAATAATAAGAGTATCTTTCTACACTTTGCTAAAGTTTTATAACAACTAATATATTTATTAGGGTGAGTTGTGTTAAAAAATAAATTTAGAGAAAACTCTCGCAACATCACGACAAATAGCAGTGTTAGATTTGCAATTTAATCCCCTTGAGAAGTCCATAATGGAAAATATACTATTAAAGCTAGTGTTTTTTAGGTATTAGAATATAGTGTTATATTTTGTGAACACATTGAACAAGCAAAAAAGAGAAGCTAATTAGAATTCATGGCTGCCAGAGAGTTGCAGCGGCAAATTGCCTCTCTCTTCTTTAACAAGTAGCCTCATATCTCCGTCCCTAACGGTAAGTTTTTCATATATGATCCGAAATTCATATATATAGGCGTTTGATTTCTTCTATTTTTTTGGTGAAAGCACAGTCTTATCATGAATTTTGGTTATATACGAGTTATTTAATTACACAACGAAAATTAAAGAAATGTAGCCTCTATTTATTGATGGAAGTTTGGTATGCAATAGAGGCCAGGTCTAAGAAATTGAAAATTTTAGTTGTATTTCAGTTTATATTCATAAAGTTATCTAGTAGTATAGAGTGGGATTTTAGTCTGTAAGTTCTTGTTGCTTCTGCTACTGTTTTAAGCAATCGATTGTGGGAATTGGGTTGTGGGGTCTCTAATAAATTTGATTTCTTGTTGAGGAGTTTCATAAAATAGAAGTACTAAAATAAAAGTACTCGTCTTTTTTCATACTCAACAGAGTTTTAGTGCATGATTTCTGGAGCTACATTGGGTTTGTTTCAAATAGGTTATGCTATATTAATAATATTTGGACTTTTATTTGGTTACATCCGGGGTTTTTTTGTCTTTTTTAAATCAAACTTGGGTGAACCATTCAAATTTCTTTAGGAATTGTGATTGATTTCATGTTTGATGTTGTTGCTGAAGAGTAATTAGATTTAGATAGTAATTTCTGAGTTGATTGGTGCCAGTTTTTGAGTTGAAATTTCATATTGGTTTATCAAATATAATTAATCAGAACGCCCCAAATTGTAAAGCTAAATTTCTGTGATTCTATTTTTCTTTATTTGTTTTTCCTTTAAGAAAATGTCAGTTTAGTATTACGTTCATCTTTTTGCTTTTCTGTTTTAGGTTGCTGCAGTCAACGGGTGAACTTAGGTGCACAATCACTTGAATGCAACTTTAGAAAAATTTGTTTGGGGAATTTTTGGGAAGGTGGATAATTCCGGGTTCTAGGGATGGAGGATTATGTGACCGAAGGAGTGTCTTCAGTAATTATAATGTTTACCTATAAAGGCTGCAATGACAAGCCCTAGGTTGTGGAACAACTTGAAATATGATAAAGACATACTTTACATTCCCATTTAAGAGAATTTTGAACATATTTTTCCGAAAGTTAACTCTTGATGAAGCTTTTAAGAAAATTGAAGCACATCAGTAAGAACACATACATCATAAACTCAATACACAAGTAATAGTGTTGTGGTACCACCAGCACCATCCATAAAGCTTCTAGAGTTAAGCTAATGCTACATGATTCTTGTGTGAACAGGAAACACTAAACAAAATTATCTAACCTTTTGCTTTTATAGGAGTGGAGAGAATTAGGGGTCTTTTAGGGAGTTGGCTCTTTCTTCATGGACGAAATGGGCCTAGTAATGATTGTAGAACATGTGAACTTTATCTGTTTTTACATTTTTTTTTAATTGATAACTACCACTTCTCGTTATTTATCAAATTGGAAACTAATATCATTGATGAATTCTTGAATGTAGATATTTGTATGACAGGCTGTCAAGTAATAAATGATACTTGTGTACAAAAAAACAAGCTCACTTTAAATAACTTGGATTTCTTCTTGGACTTACTACGCTCGAGAGAGGCTGAGAATATCATTTTAACACCCGCATGCATGGTGATTTCTGTTGTTATTCCATGCATGCATGGTGATTTCTGTTGTTATTCCATTCTTTATTATTCTGTTGGAATAAGTTGTTGGTGCGATCACTCGCATGCATGGTGATTTCTGTTGTTATTCCATTCTTTATTATTTTATCGGAATATCCTGTCTGTGCGTTTACACATTACCTGGTTCCATTATTTATTATTTTGTTGGAATAACCTGTCGGTGCGGATTACGCACACATGGTGAAATTCTTCTGTTATTCTATTCTTTATTATTATGTTGGAATAACCTGTCTATGCGAAGTACTGCATACATGGTGAAATTCTTTTATTATTCCGTTCATTATTATTCTGTTGGAATATCATGTCTGTACGATTACGCATGACCTGGTTCCATTATTTATTATTCTGTTGGAATAACCTGTCCGTGCGGATTACGCACGCATGGTGAAATTCTTCTGTTATTCTATTCTTTATTATTATGTTGGAATAACCTGTCTATGCGAAGTACTGCATACATGGTAAAATTCTTTTATTATTCCATTCTTTATTATATTGTTGGTTATTGGTTTTACAGTTGTATGTCTTTGGCCTGTAGTGCAAAGATGATATGTTGTTGAATATCTTTGCCCTGTAGTGCAAAGATGATCTGTTGTTTGATAGCTTTGACCCGTAGTGCGAAGATTGACAGGTATATGACATGATCATGACCACTAGTGATGCTAACGAATATTCTTGGCCGTAGTGCATGGATAATTCAATTATGTGATTGGCAGGATAATGACCATTAGTTAACAGTTGAATGTCTTTGGCCGTAGTGCACTGACAGGCAATTGATTGGTATGATCATGACCATTGGTTTTATAGTTGAATATCTTTGGCCCGTAGTGTAAAGATAGACAACTGATAGGTATGATCATTGTTATTACATTTGAATATCTTCAGTCTTTGGGGTAAGGATATTGAGTAAACGTTGTATTAAGCCTTTGTGGCAAGAAGGAACTGTTAATTCATACTATTATAAATATGAATTGTGAATTTAACTAACATCTTTGGCGGTTCAGGTGAAGACAAGTATTGAAAGTTCTATTTGTCTTAAGTATAACAAAGAACTGTTGATGAGTATTACAGGAATAAAATATCAACGATGGACTTTTAATCTAGAGGAGATAGTAGACATTATGATCTACTTGACTCTTCTAATGGATTGTTGATTCCGCTGTAATTGTGGTTGAAAACTTTTATTATCTACCATATATTCTAAATCTCTGATTTATTCTGATAAAGGCTGTTGATAAATTAATTATCTTAGCCATGATATTCTTTACTGGGCTATTTGTGCTCACCCTTTTGCTTCACAATTCTTTTCAGGTTATAAGAGTGTAGCTGGGTCGAGCGGGGATAATAAGGAAATAGTGTGATGGTCCGAGATTGTCGAAGTTTCTCAATACATTATAAAACGGCATGACATGCAACAAATAATTGTATTGAGGACCTAAGATGTGTGTGTCATATTTTATACGTCACTTAATAATTGATTTTGACGAACAACAATAGGGTGATGAGAACCCGACTTTGAAAGCGTTAAAAGTGCACCTCATTAGAATTAATATGATAGTAATCTTCTCATTCTTCTTTGGGGTCTTAAAATATTTGCTGCTGTATTTTATATGGAATTGTAACAATTTGAGTTTGGATATTGTCTACGAGATAATATTGTATTAAAACTCACAGTTAACTGTTGTCGTACTCTGCACGATAGTTCAACAGTTGTATCAATGAAGTTTGTATTTAATTTTTATAGTGTGATATCTGGCGACCCAAGATGGGTAATGTATACCTATTTTGGGGGCGTCACACATTTCATAATCCGTTTTGGAATCCCTTGGATCTGGAAATGGGATTTTCAGTGTGACTATCAGAATAAAATCCCTCACCTTAAAAGGGTATTTTTTACCAAATGGTGGGATAAAGGGCTTAATCCTACACTACCAGAACTTCTCAAGACCATAAAGAATCATACCCATGCCTGTTTGGATGTTATCCCTCAGAGCCTTCCAGCACCAACACCAGTTAATCCTTTTGTTAAAATTCAAACAGATTTAAAAATAAATTTCCAAATCTAACTGAAACTGAACTATTAGTTAAAACTATGGATTATATGAAAACCCAATTCTTACAATCCTTAGTCCAGGATGATGTTTCCATGAAAACTGTTAGCAGTAATGAAGGATCTGAACAGGATGACAATGAGTTCAGCGTCTTAGTTGGCGAAAGTCAAGAATCAGAGCCTACTATGGGAGACTTCTGGGATTCTCTCACCTCAATGATCGCTGAAAAGATGGAACAGGACAAAAAAGGAAAAGGAAAAGCATAAAGCCATCCTCCACTACAAAGGAGATAACCAATCAGAAAAGGACAACCACAGTAACTCCACCATAAAAAAAAAGAAGCCAGCTGCCCTCAATCATCAGAAGACGACAACCAGCTATCCTCAATAATATTCTACTCAACCGACAACCTGTCTCTTGCCTTCCACTTCCTATGGCTGAGAGTTAAAGAAGAACAGATAAGGATTACAGTTCGACTCCACTAACTAGGACACACCTGATCCTTTCTTATCTTCTTTCTTGTATAAATAGGGAGACCTCACCCTTTGTTGAGGCATAACTTTTCTTTGATTTCTCTCTATACTCTCTCTCTCCTGTAAAATATTTGATATATAAAGTTTGAAGTTTGAAGATCTGCAAAGCTCTTTTGTAAGTTTTAATTATTGCTTCTGTTAATTATTATGTTTCCTTGCTTGAGCTTTTAGATTATCACATCGAAAACAGTAATCGTTATAAAACAGCATATCAAACTGCAACAGACAATCATAATCGTTCTTATTTTTTAGAATAGTTTTATAAATCAGAACGATTAATTGTTTTAACTAAAAACGATATACAAGAAGAAACCTGCAGGCTTATAGTTTTGGGTAGACCCCCAAATTAATAATAATCTTATGAGATCATATATGTGGTAATTTATTTGTTAATATATATTTAATATGTCTTCAAATATTCATGCCATTTTATTAATTAAGTCAGAATAGTGTTAATGTTTGATTAAGTGGAACGTCACCTAAGTCACGTTTAGGACTTTGCCTTTAGCCGTGTTGTGGCGTGGTGACTTTCTTCCTCTGTAAATCATTGACAGATGTGCTTGATTAACCCTATCTCCGATCCTGCCTTAGTTGGTATCAAAGCCATATTTAGTTTATTGACATATTAATGAATATATTACTTATAAATTACACATATATGATCTCATAAGATTACTGTTGATTTGGGGGTCTACCCAAAAATTTTAGCATAATAGTATAAATATATGTTATTTGATAATATTATATGTGTCTAAAAATGAAGTTTTATTTTCTTCCAAGTATAATATATGTGATTATATTATCTTTAGGAGTAAAATAAAGTAATATATATTGTATTGATTATATATATGGGAGGGTTTGAGTTTATAACTTAATAAATGATCAAAAATATAGTATGTGCTTGTTAATTTATTCTTGCATCGTTGCATAAGAATAGTTTGCATATATGTATATATTTTGGTTAATTATACTATGAAATTTTGTACCAAGTTATGTGCTCTGAAATTTTTGAATATTAAATTTGCACATGTATAGTATTTGGTATTTTTTTCTAAATATAAATAGGCTGCACATTCATCCAAATCATTTACTTCAGTTCAATCGAAAATCCTCTCAAGTTCTAGAGAAAATACTATCTTTGTATTTTTTTTCTTGCTATTATTTTCTCATCTCTCATTTATAGTTTTGCACTAGTTTTTGTTTTTAAACAATAAATTCGAGTACAAAATAATTGTCTGTTTTATTTTGGGAAGCTAATACGCAGTAACTATGTGTAGTAAAATAGGGGGCAAATATAATCTTGAGAAAATAGTGGACTACCATTTGATTCAAGCGGTAGTTCTACATTAAGATTATAATATAACACCCCGATTTTTATGAAATTATTAACGGAGTATATTCAAACATTTCATTTTATTTTTAATATTTTTAATGAATAAAAGAGGAGAAAAGAGATTTTGGAGGAGTGTGGAGTCACATGGGTGGCTAAAAAACTGATAAGGGATGAGAGAGAAAGTTGATGAAAAAAAATGAACACTGGGAGGGAGAGTTGGTGGGAGACAAGAAGACAAATAGGGTTAGGGTGGGGGTGGGCGTGGGGGTGGGGGTGGGGGTGGGGGTGGGGGTGGGGTGGGGTGGGGGTGGGGGTGGGGGTGGGGGGAAATAAAGGAAGAGAAAAATGAGAAAAAGAAAAGGTGGGGGACAAGGTTTTATACGATAAGGATATTGGGCTCACCCAGCTCCCTCAGCTTCTCATAACGCGAACTGAGAGTTCTCCTCTCTCGCTCTCCCGATCTCTATTTCTCTCGCTTCTCACGATCTAAGGCGCTCACTGGCTTTTCAACCCCTGCTCGCTCACTCGCCCCAACTCCCAAAACCACGGATTTGCCCTAATTTTCGCCCCAAATCCGTCGCGACGGCTTGCCCTAATTTTTACCTCTCAAATGCATCATATGCAAGTTTTTCTTCTATCTCTCTTTCAATTATCGATCCTAACTATATTACATAGATCGATTTATTCATGTTATATGCTATATGTCTGTTATTTTCTTAATTTTGAGTTTAAGCCTAAAACCTGTGTTCCAAGAACTGAAATATCTTTGGGATTTTTAACAACTATTAATTTGAATAGGAAGTTCTACCGTTGGTTTTGGTAAAATCAAAAGCCTAAGCTTGCAATAGCAAACAATATTTATGGACATTAACAAACAATACTTGATGCAAATGTTAGTTGTTTGATATAGAATATAGAGCTAGTTCTGATTGAAAAAATTCTGCAAGCTGGAAGGCTTTTTGGTTCTGGAAAATATTTTTACTTTTCCTTGCATATTATATATATGTTTGTATTGCCACATTGCTCAGTTTTCCATTTTTTTAGGATCCCTATGGCTGTAATCTTCACCTGTTTAAGGGGTTTTGTGCATGTTATATGGAGTAATAAGGAAGGTTATTTTTTGGTTAAAATCATGTATAAACATGTATGAACCCCGCTTTTAAAACTGTTGCATATAAGGTGTTTGAAAAATTGCCTCTTAGAGGTTGTCAAGCATAAATAGGTGAATTTGATTAAGTTTGGGATCAAAGAAGCCTTTACGCATGTTATGTGAAGAAATTTTAAGTTGTTTGGGTTAAACGAAATTGGGTTTAGAACCTGTTTTGGGACTGATGATCATATGCCTTTACGCATGTTATGTGAAGTAATTTAAGTTGTTTTGGTTAAACCAAATTGGGTTTAAAACCTGTTTTGGGTGTGTTTTAGATGATCATCTTTGGTGTGTTTTTTATAGGTTTTTAACTAGTAAATCGTAGGTTTGAAGCATTTTTTTGACATTATATGGGTCAGTAATTGGAGTGTCATATTTTGGTGACACTTTTGTCTCATTTTTATGTGCCAAGTTTTAACATGTTAGTCTCTTGCAAAAGAGGAAGTACCATTCCTTCCATAATAGTTTCTGTTTCGAACTTGAAATTTTCTTCCCTGTTTAATTATAAATTTATTGTTATATTGAATAATGCTTGAATCAAGAATAATAGAAATGCGAGTGAAGTTAATCAAGGTGTTGTTATATTGAATAATGAACTTCAGAAGGTGTTGTTTCTTAAATCAAGAATAATAGAAATGCGAGTGAAGTTATTTTTTTTTAAAAAATGTGAGAGTAAAACTTAAAATGTCATAGTTTAGTGTTTTTCTATTTTGTATTTGCAGCCATGAACGCAGTATGTGATTGTGAAAGGCGAGCTCAACTTAAAACGTCCTGGACCGATTCAAACCCAGGAAGGAGAACGTGCGTGCAAAAGGCAACAACCGTTTGTTATTGGTTAGTGATTTTATTCATGTTATTGTAGATAGGGGTGTTCAACTGGTAAAAATTGGTTCGAACTGGACCGGTACCGTACCGAACCGGTACCGAAATCGGCCAAATATTGATACCGGTACCGGAATCGGTTTGATCGGTATACCGAACCGGCGGTATCGGTTCAGTACCGGTTTTTACCGAAAATTAATATAATTATTATTTTATTATTATTATTTTTTTTATTAACATTATTATTTTTTTATTATTATAATCATTATTTTATTATTATTATTATTATTAATAAAATATTAATAATAATAAAAAATTAGAAAACCGGTATATACCGGTCCGGTTCAGTTTTTACCGAACCATAAAAACGCCGAACCGAAACCGGTACCGAAAAACTTGTATAAACCGATTTTTTTGTACCGAACCGGACTAGTTCTTTTTTATACTGGACCGACCGGTTCGGTCAGGTTCGGAAAACCAAAAAAACCGATCCAATTGAACAGCCCTACTGGTAAAGTAAAAATAGCTAATAGTAGTACTAACTTCTAGATTCCTAAAAGACCTAATCAACTGCATAAATTTAGATAACAAAATAACTACTATATATTACACTACTTATTCAAACAAAACAGACTAACAGCTAAGTAGCAGGACTGAAACATAAAAATAAGTTGCGCTCATTTGTGACACTCCCTCTTAGTGCGTGCTTATTATTAATCAGTCCAAGTGCATTTTTGAACTTCTCAAACTTAGCTTTAGCAAGAGCCTTTGTAAAGATATCTGCTACTTGATCTTCACTTCGGACTCCCATCAAAATGATTTCTCCTTGAAGAACCTTTTCTCTCACAAAATGATGTTGAACTTCTATATGTCTTGTGCGAGCATGAAATACTGGATTTTCAGCAAGTTTAATTGCACTTTGATTGTCACATTGAATTGGATTGTCACTTTGTATAAATATCACCAACTAGTGACTTAAACCAAACACACTCTTACGTTGCTTTAGAAGTTGTCGCATACTCGGCCTCTGAGCTAGAAACAACACAAGGTTGCTTTTTACAGCACCACGAGACTGCTACAGACCCAGTGCTAAAGCAGTATCCCGTAGTCAAACCTCGATCATTTGATTCCCAGCCCAATTTGCATCAGTAAACCCATGTAGCAAAAAAATTTCTCCTTTCTTGTACATGAGACCATGCTCAAAAGTTCCTTTCACATAGGGTAGAACCCGTTTTGTAGCTTCCAAATGAGGACTATACGGATTCTGCATAAACTAAGAAATTACACCAACAGAATATGCAATATCTGGCCTTGTGATAGTTAAATAAATTAAACTACCAACGAGTTGTCGAAACCTGATTGCATCTTTCAGAATTTTCCCTTCATCCTTCTTTAATTTAAAATTAGGCTCTATTGGAGTTGACTTTGTTTTTGACTCCCCCATGCCAAAAAGTTACATCAACCTTTTAGCATAGCTCTTTCGTGACACAAAATAACCATCTTCTAGCCTATGAACTTCCAAGCCAAGAAAGCATCCTATTTCACCAAGATCTTTCATATTAAATCGAACTGATAAGTCATCCTGTAAACGTGATATTTCAATATCATTGTCTCCAGTTATGATCATATCATCTACATACAACAGTACCACCACTTGCCTTCCTGATTTAAGCTTTACAAGTATACTAGAATCTGAATTTGATACCGTAAAACCACAAAATGTAAGATACTGAGAAATCTTACCATACTAAGCGCGTAGAGCCTGTTTCAAACCATATAACGCCTTCTTTAGTCGACAAACATAATGAGGGAACTGCTTAGAAATAAAACCTTGCGGCTGCTCCATGTACACATCACAATCTAGTTAACCATAAAGGAATTCATTCTTTACATCGAGTTGCCATAATTTCTAGCTTTTGTACGCTGCCAAGGAGATGAGTGTTCTCAACGTCACCATCTTTACAACTGGACTAAATGTTTCCTCGTAGTCTAGCCCATAGCATTGTGAAAATCCACGAGCAACTAAATGAGCCTTGTGCCTGTCAATGCTTCCATCTGAACAATTTTTCAACCTGTAAACCCATTTACAAGTTACTACTTCACTGTCTTTAGGCTTAGGCACAAGTTCCCAGGTTTCATTCTTCATCAATGCTTCAACTTTTTCTTGCATAGCGGATTCCCATTTAGTACTGTCTTTTGCTTCATCATAGCATGATGGTTCGTTGTTGTTCATTTCAACTAGAAAGAAACATGAACTTACGAAAATCTGGTTTGCAGAGATGTCATAGTCCTTCAAATAATCAGGCTACCTTCATGCTCTAGTTGATTTTCTTAAATCAGCTTGTAATTTCCCATCGTCTCTTGCTGTTGATTGGAGTGTTTCTTCTGTGGTTTCAACATTCCCCTTTGATCCAATCATCAAGTGACTCGAGCTGAGATAAATCTTCCACTGATTTGTCAAGTGACTCGAGCTGGAGATATATCTTTGTCTGATTTGTCAAATTGCTCATCATTTACAATAGTTGGTGTGGCTACCCTTGATGAATTGTAGTACAAAGATACCTCATCGAACACCACATTTCATGATGTGATATATCTCTTGGTGTTTGGATCCATACATCTCCATCCTTTCATGTTTGAGTCATAGCCTGCAAATAGACATTTTTTTGCCTTGCAATCTAATTTAGTTCTATTGCTTTTTGGAACATGAACATAACAAATAGAACCAAAAACACGAAAAATAACTAACATCTGGTTTTACATTGTATAACAACGCAAAAGGATATTTAGTACCTAACCATGGAGGTAAACGGTTGGTGACATGGCAAGCACATTGCATAACTTCCGCCCACAGTTCCTGCGAAAGATTTTTGTCATGTAACCAAGATAAGATTACGCTCAAAAGATGTGCGATTTTCCTTTCGATGACGCCATTTTGTTGTGCAGTGTTTGGACAAAACATTTGTCGCTTTATCCCTTTAACATCACAATGCTGGAAAAATTCTTTGGACATGAATTCCCCTCCGTTATCGGTTCTTAAGCTTCTAATCTTTGAGCCAAACTCCCTCAGGAACTTTGTGAAGGCCTCACTTTTCTCATTCAAGAAATACACCCAATAGGACCTTGAGAAATTTTCAAGAATCACCATCATGTAATGAAATCCACTATAACTTGGAGTTTTAGTTGGTCCCATCAAATCCGTGTGAACTAATTCAAATGGATTCTTCCTTCGATTTTTTGAATTGTTAAAAGAAAGGACATGTGATTTGCCATATTGACAGCCTTGGCAAACCACACCTTTGTTGAAACCTTTCATAACTGGAACACCAGTAAGAAGCTTCTTTGAACAAATTTGTTGTAGCATTTGATAGCCCAATCGTGCATGCCAGATTGATGTACTGTCACTTCGACTTGTTTTCTGCACATGCTTCTACCGCAGACATGATATAAGGAATCTTTCTTCTCTCCAACAAGAACAACATCAACAGCTATATTCTTCATATTTTCTAGAACCTTCACATCATTTGGACTGAACAGAACATATTTTCCAGAATTTGTTATTTGAGGAATAGAAACTAGATTTTTCTTCAAGCCTAACACATGATAAACATTGTCAACAGCAAAATTACCTTCCTTTACAATCCTTTCCTTTACAATCCCTTCCTTTATAACTGGATGTATAGAATTATTAACCGTGATAATTGTTCGATCTCCATTATGTTGATGCAACTCCGAGAATAGTGAATCATTTCCACATACATGATGTGAGCTACTAGAGTCCATGATCCACTCCTCATAATTGATGGAAGCCATATACGCTCCAATATTATTCTCGAACACTGTTGTTGAGAAACATTGTTCCCACTTTGGTTCATCAAAGGTTTGACACCATGATTGCTTTATCGTTACCGAGCTTTACACGACAAAACTTCTTGATGTGGCCTAAATTTCCACATTGATGGCATTTGACGTTTTTTCATTTTTCAGCATTCTCCCTTTTCGAAGTTAAACTCCCTCCAAGATGCTTATTGTTAGTTGGAGTCCCCTTTGAACCATGCTTCTCCTTGGGCTTTTCTTTTCAAAAGAGAGCATTATACACCAGTTTTAGAGACATTTGCTTTGTCAAGGCTTCTTAATTGGCAACCAATTTGTCTAATTCTTCAATTGATGATTGAATAGGCCACCCTTGAATGGAGGTAATGTAAGGTGTGTATTCTTTCTTGAATCCGCGAATTAGAAACCTCCTTAATCTTGCCTCACTAATCTTCTCATTTACATCTGATTCTTAAATTTTAGAACATAGATTTTTAATCTTTAAAAAATATTCTGAAATTGACATACCTTCTTGTGTTTGCATTGCAAGGTCATTCTCAAACAACTGCAATCGAGCTGTGCTCTTCTTGTTTAAAAGTGTTGCCAAAGTGTCCCACACATTCTTTGGCGAATCCTCATTTCAAACATGATCAATTTAATACTTAGTGATCGATGCACAATCGCTAATACTTGTAGTTTATGCCTACAAGCTTCTCAATACCATATTGAGTGGAACTACTGCCATTGTTGTTGAACTCCATCTTAATTGTCATGAGACTAAGAGGCAAAATAACAAACACCTTGTCTATAAAAAAACCTCACCCTCTAACTTTGGGTTCTGATACCATGTAAACTGAAAAGAGATTTTGTTGAGAAGGAATACACCATTCAAACACTTGAGAACTAAGAAGGTAAAATAAATAATAAAGGTGGAAACTTGGTTTCTTATTCTTGTCAACTGTTGATTACCACTTACAAATTTATAGAAAATGGAAGTCACATAAGCTACTGATCTAACTCCTACCAGTGGATAACTCCTTCCACTATCCACTGTTATAGCAAAAATAGCTAACAGCAGTACTAACTTCAGTAGAAATAGACTCCTAAAAGACCTATTCAATTGCATAAATTTAGATAACAAAATAACTACTATTACACCTCAGCAACCAAAGGCTTGACTAATTCAAACAAAACAGACTAACAACTAAATAGCAGGACTAAAACATAAAAATAAGATGCACTAATTTGTAATAGTGTGTATGTTTGTTTGTTGAAATGTGTACTAATTCCAGTAGGGTGCTAGGTTTAGCTTTATGTTTGTTGTTTTTTGCTTTAGATACATGGATTATTTTGAGCGCCTATTTTTTAACCATCTTTTGTTACTCACTTTTTAATGGGAGATTTTTGTAGTTACTCATATTTTAAATAGTTATGGAGTTTTGCTTCTTTTTTTCCCTTCTTAATCTACTCTTTCTTTATGTTAAGTGCTGAATTAATGATGTGAAGGCTAGTTGTGAGGCTATTCTAGGACTTCAGGTGTTGCATTTTGTGTATATGTTGGTTTTCTGAGATCATTATTTAAAGAGTTTCATTGGTAAAAGAATTCTAAGAGAGTGGTAGGTTTAGGTTTATGTTTGTTGTTTTTGCTTAGTTTTCTGATCTCACTGATTATCTTTAGCACCTATTTTTTAACCATCATCTATTACTTTATAATGGTACTGTTTTTTTAATGTTTTTTGTGTGTGCATTGTTTAACCTTTGTTTTCTGTTTTTTGAAGTCACCATTGTCGTTTTATTCTGATGTATTCTTACAACTTTTTTTAATTTAAAAATTTGGTAGATATTGGAGATATGACAATTCCTTTATGTTAGTGTTATTAAGTTTTACTATGTCCGTATGTGTCTGTTTGCACTTTATTTTTTGATGTCCATATAAAACATAACGGTTTTGAGCAAAAAATTAATTATTTAATATCTTTTGATTTTCAGGATTTTCTGCGTGCTCATCCTAATAATGGAAAGCTTCTTGATAATTGATAATTATTGGGCAGACATCTCAAACTGGAAACACGAGTTTACTTGGGAGGGGAGTGACCGTACTTGGTTCAATGTTGAGCATGCTTTTCAATTTGTGATACATGAATACTTGAAACATGCCAGAATTTTGGGTATGACGAGCAGATACTATATTAAGTTGACCCTTGGGCTATTTCTAAAGGTTCCTGCGGGAGATTACATCCAACAGAGCAGCCTTTATGTTCGCGATCTACCTCTTGATGGTTTTGCTGATTTTCGTATGATGACTAAATGTAGGGCACATCAGATACGTACTGCCATCATTAATAATCGTCAGGCTGGGACTGCTTATCAACACCTGCAAGTGAAAACGCCGTTCATACATTTTGACTATGTTCGCACTGATGAAGATTATTATGGGAACAATTAGCTATTAAGTGAAATAAGATTTGTGTTTGATATGAGTGAGAGGATGCAAAATCATGGAAGACCTTTTTTCTGCGGTGGGTATAATGTGGGGCATAATGTTATAAATGGAAATGATGGAGTGGTTTTTACCCTTGATGACCACCTGGGTGTTTTTATACTAATATCCCCTTGCTCCAATTACAAAGAATTAAAAAATGTAAGAGCAAGGGGATATTAACATACCTTCTCTAGCAAACACCCAGGCGGTCATCAAGGGTAAAAACCACTCCTTCATGATTTTCATTTACAACATTGTGCCCCACATTATACCCAACGCAGGAAAAAGGTCTTCCATGATTTTGCATCCTTTCACTCATATCAAACACAAATCTTAATTCACTTAACAAACAATTGTTCCCATAATAATATTCATCACTGCGAACATAGTCAAAATGTATGAACGGCGTTTTCACTTGCAGGTGTTGATAAGCAGTCCCAGACTGACGATTATTAATGATGACAGTACGTATCTGATGTGCCCAACATTTAGTCACCATACGAAAATCAGCAAAACCATCAGGAGGTAGTGCGCGAACATAAAGGCTACTCTGTTGGATGTAATCTCCTACAGGAACCTTTAGAAACAGCCTAAGGGTCAACTCAATATAGTATCTGCTCGTCATACCCAAAATCCTGGCATGTTTCAAGTACTTATGTATCAAAAATTGAAAGCATGCTCAACCTTAAACCAAGTACCGTCATTCTCATCCCAAGTAAACTTGTGTTTCCAGTTTGAGATGTTTGCCCAATAATTATCAAGAAGCTTTCCATTATAAAAAGGAATAAAGAAAAAAATGTCTTGTCCAAACACTACACTACACTACAAAATGGCATTGTCGAAAGGAAAATCGTGCATCTTTTGAGTGTAAGCTTATCTTTGGTTACATGACAAAAATCTTTCGCGGGAACTGTGGGCGGAAGTTATGCAATGTGCTTGCCATGTCACCAATCGTCTACCTCCATGATTAGGTACTAAATATCCTTTTGCGTTATACAATGTAAAACCAGATGTTAGTTATTTTCATGTTTTTGGTTCTATTTGTTATGTTCATGTTCCAAAAAGCAATAGAACTAAATTACATTGCTAGGCAAAAAAAATGTCTATTTGTAGGCTATGACTCAAACAGGAAAGGGTGGAGATGTATGGATCCAAACACTAAGAGATATATCACATCACGAAATGTGGTGTTTGATGAGGTATCTCTGTACTACAATTCATCGAGGGCAGCCACACCAACTATTATAGATAATGAGCAATTTGACAAATTAGACGAAGTTTTATCTCCAGCTCGAGTCATTTGACAAATCAGAGGAAGATTTATCTCAGCTCGAGTCACTTGATGATTCTGGATCAAAGGGGAATGCTGAAACCACAGAAGAAACACTCCAATCAACAACAAGAGATGATGGGAAATTTCAAGCTGATTTAAGAAGATCAACTAGAGTATGAAGGCAACCTGATTATTTGAAGGACTATAGCATCTCTGCAAACCAGATTTCCGTAAGTTCATGTTTCTTTCTAGGTGAAATGAACAACAACGAACTATCATGCTATGATGAAGAAAAAGGCAGTATTAAATGGGAATCCGCTATGTAAGAAGAAGTTGAAGCATTGATGAAGAATGAAACCTGGAAACTTGTGCCTAAGCCTAAAAGACAGTGAAGTAGTAACTTGTAAATGGGTTTACAAGTTGAAAAAGAGTTCAGATGGAAGCATTGGCAGGCACAAGGCTCGTTTAGTTGCTCGAGGATTTTCACAATGCTATGGGCTAGACTACGAGGAAACATTTAGTCCAGTTGCAAAGATGGTGACGTTGAGTACACTCATCCCCTTGGCAGCGAACAAAAGCTGGAAATTATGGCAACTCGATGTAAAGAATGCAATCCTTTATGGTTAACTAGATTGTGATGTGTACATGGAGCAGCCGCAAGGTTTTATTTCTAAGCAGTTCCCTCATTATGTTTGTCGACTAAAGAAGGCGTTATATGGTTTGAAACAGGCTCTACGCGCTTGGTATGGTAAGATTTCTCAGTATCTTACATTTTGTGGTTTTACGGTATAAAATTCAGATTCTAGTATACTTTGTAAAGCTTAAATCAGGAAGGCAAGTGGTGGTACTGTTGTATGTAGATGATATGATCATAACTGGAGACAATGATATTGAAATATCACGTTTACAGGATTACTTATCAGTTCGATTTGATATGAAAGATCTTGGTGAAATAGGATGCTTTCTTGGCTTAGAAGTTCATAGGCTAGAAGATGGCTATTTTGCGTCACAAAAGAGCTATGCTAAAAGGTTGAAGGAACTTTTTGGCATGGGGGAGTCAAAAACAAAGTCAACTCCAATAGAGCCTAATTTTAAATTAAAGAAGGATGAAGGGAAAATTCTGAAAGATGCAATCAGGTTCGACAACTCGTTGGTAGTTTAATTTATTTAACTATAACAAGACCAGATATTGCATATTCTGTTGGTGTAATTTCTCAGTTTATGCAGAATTCATGTAGTCCTCATTTGGAAGCTACAAAACGGGTTCTACCCTATGTGAAAGGAACTTTTGAGCATGGTCTCATGCATAAGAAAAGAGAAAATTTTCTGCTACATAAGTTTACTGATGCAAATTGGGCTGGGAATCAAATGATCGAGGTTTGACTACGGGATATTGCTTTAGCACTGGGTCTGCAGCAGTCTCGTGGTGCAGTAAAAAGCAACCTTGTGTTGCTGTTTCTAGCACAAGCTTCTAAAGCAATGCAGGAGTGTGTTTGGTTTAAGTCACTAGTTGGTGATATTTATGCAAATGTCGAGTATGCTGTTCCGATTCAATGTGTCAATCAAAGTGCAATTAAACTTGCTGAAAATCCAGTGTTTCATGCTCTCATGAAACATATAGAAGTTCAAACATCATTTTGTGAGAGAAAAGGTTCTTCAAGGAGAAATCATTTTGATGGGAGTCCGAAGTGACGATCAAGTAGCAGATATCTTTACAAAGGCTCTTGCTAACGCTAGTTTTGAGAAGTTCAGAAATGCACTTGGACTGATTAATAATAAGCATGCACTAAGAGGGAGTGTCACAAATTAGTGCATCTTATTTTTATGTTTCAGTCCTGCTACTTAGTTGTTAGTCTGTTTTGTTTGAATAAGTAGTGTAATATATAGTAGTTATTTTGATATCTAAATTTATGCAGTTGACTAGGTCTTTTAGGAGTCTAGAAGTTAGTACTGCTGTTAGCTATTTTTGCTTTACCAGTGGATAGTGATAGGAGTAGGATCAATAGATCACAGAAGGGGCTCTAAAGCTAGGGAAATCTTGTGTAAAAAATCTCTTGCAAATAAATGGCTCTCCGAAGCCAAATTCTCTCTGGTATAAAGTGATTATGACTATATAAATGATTTTCAGTGCATCTTAAAATGGGGGCCGCACATATTATTAAAATAAAAAAGACAAGTAAAATGGGATGGAGGTACTCTACATGTATAAGCACCCTGAACATATCTAGAATATGACAAGCATGGCTTGCCAAAATGACATTAGCTATTACCAAAACATTATGGAGCAAGGGATGTTGTGAAGGACCGATACGGACACGGTACATGGATACAACACCGTGACAAAGGACATGGCATTTCCCAATAAAAGAAAAAAGTAGGATACAATATGTTGGTGGAATTGTTCAATTTTTCATATATATTTTTAACAAATATAAATGTATTTCTAAAATAAATAAATTTAATTATTGATAGAGTATGATAAAACCTAAACAAAATAGTAAAAAACACAAGCACCTCATATAATAAATGTCTCCTAGTCTAGTATTTGCATCCATAAGTTCATAAATCACAACATTGGCAAATAGAAAAAACTAAAATTCATACTCATCACATAGGCAAAACCAATTTATCTATAAGGAAATAAATTTTATAAACACACTTATAACTTACAAGCAATAACAAATGAAAAATATATAAAAGATTGGGAATTGGAATCAAGAGCACAACCTAAATGCCATTTAAATGAAAAATAAACAGCAAATTTATAAAAAAATAAAAAAATAAAAAAAAAACGACGATCACAATTCATCAAAGTGGAGAAATATATAATACTAAAAAATAAGAGAAAAAGAAATTACCTCAAAGTTCGTGCCCGGTGGGTTAGTTTGCACCGGCGGAGAGTGAAGTGGGGAAGTTTCGAGTTGAAGGGGGAGGGGGAGGGGGAGGGGGAGGAGAAGAAAAAGGGAGGGCAGAAATCGGGTCGGATTTATTGGGAATTTAACTCAATAATCTGAACCCTTGAGAGACTAAATTGCAAATCTAGCCCTCCTATTTGTTATGTTTGTGCAAAAGTGTTCTCTAAACTTTTTTCTTAGCACAAATTTCCCTCATAAATCTATTAGTTGTGCAAAATTATTCCTCCGATCCCTTTTTTCAATAAAAAATTAAATTTTATTAAATTAAATTTGACAGAAAGTGCTAACATATTAGTCATGCATAAAGTAAGGTTATTATAGTCATTATGGTAGTTAGACATATTTGAAATGCATTTGAGAACAATAAAATTTGCATTTATGATCGAGAAAGGACAAATGTGAGCTAAGAGGTCTCAAATTAGGGTTCAAATTCATTTTAATCAAGCCATGACTTTAAAATTATGGTGAAAATTTATTTAAATTAACTCGTATTTTGTGAAATTAAAGTTACAAGTATTCGTTAGGTTTAAATTAGTGCTGTAAATGGAGCGGATAATTTGATTACCACATTGGGAACATAATGACACGCCTGTTGGCACTATAATAACCTTAATTTATGTAACGGAATAATACGTTAGTATTTTTTGTCAACCTCAATTAATAGAAAGTATTTTATTATGAACATAAAATGATGGAATAATAGTTTTACATGACTAATGTTATAATCATGATTCCCTACTTATCAGGGCAATGCTTTCCCTTTTCTTTCTTCTCTTCTCCCGTGAAGCATTCCCTCCTCACCCGTGAACTTCACTTTGCCTATATAAGGCAATGATACTGAAGGAAATAATATAACTTCTCTGTATTGTTTCTCTCTTTATCTCTTACGTATTCTCTCTAAATTTATGAAATAATAAGAGTATCTTTCTACACTTTGCTAAAGTTTTATAACACGTTAGCAACACGAAGCTCTAACCAACTGAGACGGTAAAATTTAAATTCTTTCAATTTATTATTATATTACCGGTTTGGCTATGCCACCAATAATATAATTTATTCTTATAATTGACTTTAAATTCTAGCAATTTATTATTATAGTACCGATTTGGCTTTGCCACCAATAGTATAATTTTATTGTTTCAATTGGCTCGACTTTGCCGCGTATTATATTCTTTAACTGTTAAATTATATTTATGATTTATTGTCTATTTTTAAATTCTGTTATTTACAGTGGTACCATCTATCCTTTTTAATCTTACAAGACTTGGTGGGAACCTTTTTACCACTTATTAAATTGTGGGAATAACCTGTCTATGCGGAATACCGCATGCCTAGTGAATAATCCTTTGTATTCATTTCTTATTAACTCGTGGGAATAACCTGACTATGCGAACTACCGCATGCTCGGTGAATATCCTTTCGTATTAATTTCGTATTAGCATTTTGTGAAAATAATCTGTTTATGCGAACTACCGCATGCGAGGTGAAGATCCATTTGCAGTTTTGTACATATATATTTTTTTGTGAACAATAATACTTGTATATACATTAACGATTGCATATTTTTTTACTAAAATAATATGTTAATAACATAAATATAAGAATATTTATATATATTTATATATTTGCATTTTATCAACACTTGAGGTTGTGACTTAGTTTATTTTTTTTTCTATATCATACATGCAATTATTTATTGTTTTAATAAATAATAAAATTGTGTTTTAACCCAGAATAGATGGCAAACTTGGCAAAAATAGATTTTTCTATTTTGAAAATATCTGGAGACAACTATTTGGCTTGGGCACTTGATGCAGAATTGCACCTTAGTGCAAATGAGTTAGAAAAGACCATTGAATTAGGAAATACAGCAACTTCGGCACAAAATGCAAAAGCCATAATTTTTCTTCGTCACCATATTGATGAAGAATTAAAAACTGAGTATTTAATAGTCAAAAATCCTTTGTCTTTATGGACACAACTGAAGGAAAGATTTGACCACCAAAAATTGGTTCTCCCTAATGCCAAATTTGAGTGGCTTAATTTAAGGCTATAAGATTACAAATCAATTACGGAATATAGTTCCAATATTTATAGAATAACCTCTACTTTGGCTTTATGTATAGTTTCTGAAACCCAAATGTTAAAAAAAATGTTTTCAACTTTTCATCCCACCAATATGAATCTGTCACAACAATATAGACATAGTAAGTTCACAAAATTCAGCGACTTATTGTCTATCCTCCTTGTTGCAAAAAAGAATAATGAATTGTTAAAAAACCATCAAGTTCGGCCAACGGGTGTTACCCCATTGCCAGATATTAACAGCACGTCATTCCAGCAGAATAAACATGATAATAGATGGACATATAATAAGAAGCCTTGGGGACGAAAGAATAAACGAGGCCATCATAACAACAAATTTCAGAACTGTGAAAATTCAGGCCACCAGAAGTGGCAAGTGTCTGGGTCGGGTAAAAATAAAGAAAATGCAGCACATATAAAGAACAAACCAGATGTTTGTTTTAGGTGGGATGAAAAGGCATTAGTCGCGTACCTGTCGTACGCCGAGACATTTGGTTAATTTATTCCAGGAGTCTCAAAAGAACAAAGTAATGGAGGCAGAAATAAACTTTGTTAATCATCAATTGAATATTGTTGATGTTCCACCAATGACCAACAATGAGGAAAATGTTGTTGATATTACTGGACCTTCTGAAAGTATTTTTTGGGATATCGCTTAATTTTTTGTTTTAATTAAACACCATGTATGTATAATATTATTAGTTTTCATTATATACGTGGTATGTGTTTCTCATGAATAAAATTATAAATGAAATGTAACTTTTCTTATTTTTTTGTGTTAGACCATCTTTAATGGATATGGAAGATATATGACAAATTATTTCATGCTACCAAATGAGACAAGTTTTTATCAAAAATGCTCTATATGGTCTCATGTGTCTTCTCTCTTCTCGAAATTTTGCCTTCTCAAAACTTCTTGCTTAAATAATCAAGTTACGGGCTCAGTTCTCGGATAATCCAATCAAGTCGATTCGACTTGATAACGCAGCTGAATTTTCATCAATGACTTTTAATGATTTTTGTAGGACTATTGGAATCTCCATTGAGCATTTTGTTCCTCATATTCATACACAAAATGGTTTAGCTGAATCTTTTATAAAAAGACTTCAACTAATTGCACGACCATTAATGTTAAGGGCTAACTTACCTACCTCAGTTTGGGGTCATGTAATTTTTCATGCTGCAGCCATCATTCATGTAAGACCAACGACTCTTCATAAATTTTCTCCTCTACAGTTAGTTTTTGGGCACATACCCAACATATCACACTTCCGAGTCTTTGGAAGTGCAGTATATGTTCCAATTGCACCTCCACAAAGAACTAAAATGGGAGTCCAACGAAGAATAGGTATTTATGTTGGTTTTGATTTTCCTTCTATTATCAGATATCTTGAGCCTTTAACTGAAGGTGTTTTTACTGCACGTTATGTAGATTGTCATTTTGATGAATTTGTATTTCCACCATTAGGAGGGAAAGTTTTAAATAAAAAACCCTCTGAAATATCATGGAATGCATCAGAATTAAATTCACTTGATCCTCGTACAGGACAATGTGAAATTGAAGTTCAAAGAAATATTTATTTACAAAATATTGCAAATCAAATGCCAGATACATTTAATGATGCTAGAAAAATGATAAAGTCACATACACCTGTAGTGAATACTCCAGCAAGGATAGAAATACCTATTGAAAAATCAATTCCTGGAGAATTGGCAAATAAGGTAATAGAAGAATCTAAACCACGCCAGCAGCGTAAAAGATCGATTGGTGCAAAAGACACTGTACCACAAAAATCAAAAGGAAATAAGGGAATCCCAGAAGGAATACCCACTCCAGAAGTAGCACTTATTCCAAGAGTGGGAATAACTCTAGACGAGGTACAAAATCTCAGTGAAGGGATAAGAGATGAACACCAAGAGATCTCAATAAATTATGTACATGATGAGAAAATATGGGATCGAAGCAAAGTCATGATTGATGATATATTTGCTTTCTCTATAGCATCAGATATTACTTTGATTCCTGACACGGATCCTGAACCACAAAACGTGGAAGAATGTCGGAAATGAAAAGATTGGCCAAAATGAAAAGATGCTATTCAAACTGATCTACAATCTCTATTGAAAAGAGAAGTATTTGGACCAGTAGTGCAAACACCGCTGGGTGTAATCCAAATGGGTATTTGTACAAAAGCGAATTAAGAAAAATAAAATCGTGAGATACAAAGCCCGACTTGTAGCTCAAGGGTTTTCACAAAAACCTGGTATTGATTATTAGGATACATACTCTCCAGTAATGGATGGAGTCACTTTTCGCTTTCTGATAGGTATGGCAACCATAGAAGGTTTGGAAACATGTCTGATGGATGTTGTAACAGCATACCTATATGGCTCACTTGACAGTGAGATTTACATGAGAATCCCTGAAGGATTGAAAATGACTGAATCACAAAGGCCTCGTCACATATATTCAATCAAGTTACAATGCTCATTATATGGGTTGAAACAGTCTGATCGTATGTGGTATAATCGACTTGGTGATTATTTAATAAAAGATGGATATATAAATAATCAAGTATGTCCATGTGTTTTTATTAAGAAATCACAAAGTGTATTTACCATCATTGCTGTATATGTGGATGATTTGAATATTGTAGGTACTCCTGAAGAACTCACAAGAACTGCTACTTATTTAAAAGATGAATTTGAAATGAAAGATTTTGGAAAGACAAAATTCTGTTTGGGAATACATGTGGAGCATTTAACATCTGGAATTTTTGTTCATCAATCCACATGCTGAAAAGATTCTCAGTCGTTTTCATATGGATAAAGCTCATCCTTTGATTACCTCGATGGTTGTTCGATCTTTAGAAGTTGATAAAGATCCATTTCGGCCTCTAGAAAGTGGGGAAGAAGTTCTTGGACCTGAAGTTCCATACCTAAGTGCAATAGGTGCTCTTATGTATCTTGCAAACTATACATGACCTGATATTACTTTTGCTGTCAACTTGTTAGCAAGATACAGTTTTTCTCCGACTAAGAGACATTGGGATGGGATCAAAAACATTTTGAGATACCTCCGTGGAAGTATAGATCTTGAGTTATTTTATCCAAGAGATTCAACATCGCGATTGGTTGGATATGTCGATGCAGGATATTTATCAGATCCACACAATGGAAGATCACAAACATGTTATGTATTTACATATTGTGACACGGCTATATCCTGGAAATCCATAAAGCAAACCATGACAACTACATCTTCAAATTA
The DNA here is from genome assembly GCA_020205505.1 of Panax japonicus. Taxonomy (NCBI): domain Eukaryota; kingdom Viridiplantae; phylum Streptophyta; class Magnoliopsida; order Apiales; family Araliaceae; genus Panax; species Panax japonicus. The sequence continues at coordinate 67,642,302 of CM035095.1, read as the reverse complement.
CTCAGAGATTCTCTCTATACATGAAGTAAGCAGAGAGTGTGTTTAGTTGAGATCAATTATTCAACATATTCAAAAATCATGTGGATTACCATCAATCAAAGACATTCCTATAATTCTGTATGAGGATAACGCTGCATGCATTGCTCAACTTAGAGGAGGGTACATCAAGGGAGATAGAACAAAACACATTTCACCTAAATTCTTCTCCACACATGAGCTACAAAAGAATGGTGATATAGATGTGCATCAAATTCGATCATGTGATAATTTAGCCGACTTATTCACAAAGTCGCTACCAAATGCAACGTTTGTAAAACTTCAGAAAAAGATCGAAATGTGTCGACTGAAAGACTTATGATAACATTTCATCAAGGAGTAATGAATTCCTTTGGAGGGGAAGACTGTACTCTTTTTTCTTAGTCACGATTTTTATCCCAATGGATTTTTCCTGACAAGGTTTTAACGAGGCAATCAATTAAGATATTTATGTAAAAAAATGTACTCTTTTTCCTTTCATTAAGTTTTTTCCATTGGATTTTTTTAACAAAGTTTTTAATGAGACATAATTTTCTATCGTAGGAAATCAGGGGAAGTGTTATAATCATGATTCCCTACTCATCAGGGCAATGCTTTCCCTTTCCTTTCTTTTCTTCTCCCGTGAAGCATTCCTTCCTCACCCGTGAACTTCACTTTGCCTATATAAGGTAATGATACTGAAGGAAATAATATAACTTCTCTGAATTGTTTCTCTCTTGTTATCTCTTACTTATTCTCTCTAAATTTATGAAATAATAAGAGTATCTTTCTACACTTTGCTAAAGTTTTATAACTACTAATATATTTATGAGGGTGAGTTGTGTTAAAAATAAATTTAGAGAAAACTCTCGCAACATCACGACAAATAGCAGTGTTAGATTTGCAATGTAATCCCCTTGAGAAGTCCATAATGGGAAATATACTATTAAAGCTAGTGTTTTTTAGGTATTAGAATATAGTCTTATATTTTGTGAACACATTGAACAAGCAAAAAAGAGAAGCTAATTAGAATTCATGGCTGCCAGAGAGTTGCAGCGGCAAATTGCCTCTCTCTTCTTTAACAAGTAGCCTCATATCTCCGTCCTTAACGGTAAGTTTTTCATATATGATCCGAAATTCATATATATAGGCGTTTTGATTTCTTCTATTTTTTTGGTGAAAGCACAGTCTTATCATGAATTTTGGTTATATACGAGTTATTTAATTACACAACGAAAATTAAAGAAATGTGGCCTCTATTTATTGATGGAAGTTTGCTATGCAATAGAGGCCAGGTCTAAAAAATTGAAAATTTTAGTTGTATTTCAGTTTATATTCATAAAGTTATCTAGTAGTATAGAGTGGGATTTTAGTCTGTAAGTTCTTGTTGCTTCTGCTACTGTTTTAAGCAACGATTGCGGGAATTGGGTTGTGGGGTCTCTAATAAATTTGATTTCTTGTTGAGGAGTTTAATAAAATAGAAGTAATAAAATAAAAGTACTCATCTTTTTTTCATACTCAACAGAGTTTTAGTGCATGATTTCTGGAGCTACATTGGGTTTGTTTCAAATAGGTTATGCTATATGAATAATATTTGGACTTTTATTTGGTTACATCCGGGTTTTTTGTCTTTTTTAAATCAAACTTGGGTGAACCATTCAAATTTCTTTAGGAATTGTGATTGATTTCATGTTTGATGTTGTTGCTGAAGAGTAATTAGATTTAGATAGTAATTTCTGAGTTGATTGGTGCCAGTTTTTGAGTTGAAATTTCATATTGGTTTATCAAATATAATTAATCAGAACGCCCCAAATTGTAAAGCTAAATTTCTGTGATTCTATTTTTCTTTATTTGTTTTTCCTTTAAGAAAATGTCAGTTTAGTATTACGTTCATCTTTTTGCTTTTCTGTTTTAGGTTGCTGCAGTCAACGGGTGAACTTAGGTGCACAATCACTTGAATGCAACTTTAGAAAAATTTGTTTGGGGAATTTTTGGGAAGGTGGATAATTCCGGGTTCTAGGGATGGAGGATTATGTGACCGAAGGAGTGTCTTCAGTAATTATAATGTTTACCTATAAAGGCTGCAATGACAAGCCCTAGGTTGTGGAACAACTTGAAATATGATAAAGACATAGTTTACATTCCCATTTAAGAGAATTTTGAACATATTTTTCCGAAAGTTAACTCTTGATGAAGCTTTTAAGAAAATTGAAGCACATCAGTAAGAACACATACATCATAAACTCAATACACAAGTAATAGTGTTGTGGTACCACCAGCACCATCCATAAAGCTTCTAGAGTTAAGCTAATGCTACATGATTCTTGTGTGAACAGGAAACACTAAACAAAATTATCTAACCTTTTGCTTTTATAGGAGTGGAGAGAATTAGGGGTCTTTTAGGGAGTTGGCTTCTTATTTACTAGCTCTTTCTTATTTTAATTGCTAATTACTTTGTACTTTTTGTTCAATGAGTTGTATTCAGATTGTAAAATGTTTCTTTGGGTTTGCCGGAGCCTTTTTATCGAGTCTCTGTCTCAGAGTTCAGAGTTGAACTTCTTACAGCTTTGCAGTTTTCTGCCTATCTTGTGAACCATCTTTGGACTGTCATTGTTATTAAATTATAATTGTCTTGTACTGGATAAATTGTTGCAGAGCACTCAATGCGTTTTATTCCCTCTGCAAATTCATTCTTCAGCAGAGATGAATTTTGTAAACGAGAATTTCAAATGCTTGTGGAATCAAACAAGCAGGCTATTGAAGATGCGGAAAGACATGAAACTTGTTATTTGAAGACTGGATCCAACTTAGTTAGTGCCCTCGCTAGCCCAAACAGCAATGAGAACTCTGCTATATCTTACAGTGCCATATCCAACTTAAAGATATCCCCACGACGTGATCTTGCCATGATATTTACTTGTAATTTCTGTGAAACCAGAAATATGAAGACTGTGTCGTGAATCATATGGAAAAGGTGTGGTGGTGGCTCGGATGTGGTGGCTATGCTAATCTACACTTGATTGCTGATCACCTGTGATGGTTTGGAGAGCCAGGGAGCATTGAAGAACTCTTGCTGCTCGTGGAGAGGTGAGAAAAGGTTCAGTCGATACTTTGAATCTAACACTTGAAGATTTGGCTGGAAAGAAATATTGAAATATGGAACTTTCGAGTATTAGGATATATTACCAATGTGCGAATAGCCTTCATTATTATGATAAGAAATACCAAAAATTTGTTTAACCTTTCTATTGTAGATTGTCTCATTGTATTTGCAGAAGTTGATGGTTGTTACAGCTTAAATGATTCAAGTTTATGTACATTATATTTAAAAATTTGCTGAGTAAAGTTGATTGTTACCTTCGCTATTATATATATATATATATATATATATATATATATATACATATATAAATATAGGGGGGAAGAACTGCCATTAGTTATGGACACTATTTTATCTCATGCATCTAAGCGTTTATAGTAAAGATCTACGACTCAATTTATTTTATAAAAAATTTACATTTCAGATCTCTAAGGTTTTTTTTTAGATATATCTCTAAGGTTTAGAAGTTTAAATTTGAAAATTCCTTTTTGGGGGTATTATTACCAATATATCTTTATTAACTTTATAACAATATTTTTGACAATATTTGTTCTTTTTACTGAAATTAGAAAAATTACTAAACCTATCCAAAATTTTCCATTCTGAAGTGGAACTTCTGGAAAGAAAGTGGAGTTTACTACTTTTTAGTTTTTACTCATTCACAATTTTTTATACTTACTAAAAAGCTAAAAAAAACTGATGATCTCTTTACTTTTCTTTTCTAAAACTCAAAAACAGAGTCTTACTTTTATCTCCCCAATCCAAGTTCTCTCTGCTGCCAGAAACAAAGAAAAATGACAACAATAACACCATATGCTAGTTCCATCATCAGTTCTTCAGCTTCAGTTAACTGTTCCTAATCAATAAAATCCATGGCGCCAGTGGGTATTCTTTCTTAATCACCCAAAACCCACTCCCCTTTCTCTCTCTTGAAGATCAACACAAGAAAAATAGCAAAAAATTCATTTCAAGGTGAATACCCAGTACCCTGATTATTTATTTGTATAGTTCCTATCATTTTACATGGTTCCCATCTTTGATAAAATTATGCACTACTTTTTTTTTCCAGTCTATATCATTGTGATTTTTACTTTGTTTAAGCTGTGTCGGTTTGTTTCATGAATTAATTCAGTTCGAGCAATAATTTAAAGATGGGTCCTTTATGTGTTATGGGGTTTAAAATTAGGGGAGTTTCATAATTCTAATGCATATCATCTTGATTTTTACTATGATTTTATGTAGTTGATTATGTTTTGATTAAATAGAGAAGAATTTATGGGAGATATATGAGCAGAATTTGCGAAAGAAATAATGAAGAGCGAAAGAATAAAAAAATGTATGCACATAAATTAGGGGAATGAAAATTTTTAGAGTTTCCAAATGTTACTGGGCAGATACCAAAGTACAGTGTGGTATAACTCAATTTGATCTGGAGGTTAGAGGTACTTGTGTGGGTGAGTTCTCCCTGCTGTGTCTTTTTGTTATTATTATTATTATTATTATTATTGTTGTTGTTATTATTATTATTATTATTGTTATTGTTATTGTTATTTTATATTGTTCTTGGGCCTTATTATCTGTACCCTTGTCTATATAGCTCCGTCTGATGAAACCTTAAAGTCGTGTTGGAAGCTACAGTTTTATTGTTATTTTTATGTTGCTGCAGTTTGTTTAGTTAAATGCTATTCCCTCCGTTCCTTAATATAGGTCGTTTTTGAGTTGTGCACAAGTATTAAGGTAATGATTGTATAACATTAACTATAATATCAATTGTCTATATTGCCCTTGTATTTGAATAAGAGATTGTTATTTATTGGACATAAAATAGTGAGAGAACCAAAATTACATTTAATACTTGGGGTAATATTGGAAATTAAGCAATTAATGCTCGCTTGAAATTCTCAAACGACTTATATTTAGGAACAAAAATATTTTTCTAAAACGACTTATATTAAGGAACGGAGGTAGTATACTCTCGGGTTGTGAGGCAGTTTTACTATAGGTTTTTAATCATTCAACTACTGGCTTTGATGGTATGCATATCTCTTTTTGGCTAGGCTTGTTTGCAATTGCTACGAACAAGATTACAAAGTAAATTCTTTTATTAATAAACGAAGAAGATTACAAAGTAAATGCTTATCACATCCAATGTGATTGACTTGAGGGCATACTACTTTCAATGACATTTCCCTAAATTAACTTATCTGCCAAGGAAGGGTGAAATGTGATCGTTCTGTTAGAGTTTGTTGATTTAAACTTCTTATAAAGTTAAAGAATAACTATAGATAGTTTTTTAAGGTCATGAATACTAGACTGATGATAAACCATATAGCATTCTATTCCTCTTGGTGATGGAGGAGAACTTCTAAACTTATTTGTCTGTTCAAAAGACTAAAATATAACAAAATACTGATATTAATAAACTATTCATCTTTTATGATTATATTATGAGTTATGACACTTAGTGTAACAACTTTTTTAGATGAATATTACTTTTAATTTTGTTACTTTATTTGGTTGGTTGAACATATTCTTAATTTATAATTTAGTTGATTGTTAATTCATTTGGTATTATACAAGGATTTAAGATTTTAATTTTAAAAAAATTGGGATATAAGTCCGAATATTACCGAATGCGGATATGTGGGTATTTGGGGTATTCATCAATTTTCTATTGGACGTAAATGATACAGAGTATTCGAATCCGCTGGATACAAATATGTTGAATTGTAATATCTGTTGGATCAGATATGAGATATAATTATAGAATTCTACCTGAATGAGCCTTTATGGCTTAGAGAAATATTTTAAGAGGGAAGAGTGATTTTATCTTGTAAAATGTCATGCAATGTTACGTGAGAGTCTTGAGACTACTTTTCATGTGTCCCATTTTCTGCAGTGAGATCAGTGACCACTCCTGCAGATGCCACTGTTGGGATTGATGAAATGGTTTCTGGAACCCAACAAAAATACTACATGCTAGGAGGGAAGGGAGGTGTTGGAAAAACACGCTATGCTGCATCACTTGCCATTAAATTTGCAAATAATGGCCATCCCACTCTAGCGGTTTCAACTGATCCAAGTATCCAACACACTCTTTGAGTGACTCTTTTGCACAGGTTGAGTATACTTCTGTATGCTTCCTTTACCATTTGTTGATTTTATTAAGCCATTTGGAAGTTAAATTTCTTTGCATAAGAATACACATAATGAATTGTTGTCTTTGACACTTTTATGGTCTTGTTTCCTAGGATTTGACTAGAGGGACACTTGTGTCAGTTGAAGGACTCATTTCTCCACTATTTGCCCTTGAGGTGTGTAGAGAAATTTTACTAATAACATATTTCCTGCATTGGTTATAAACTCCCCCTCATATCTCCATTTCCGTGATCCTTTTTTACTGATGGATTTAGTGCCTCGTGTGTGTTGAGTTTGTTTTAATTAATTATAACAGATAAACACTGATCAAGCTAGAGAAGAATTCCGCGATGCAAGCAAGAAAAATGGGAGAACTGGTGTCAAAGACTTCATGGACGAAATGGGCCTAGGAATGATTGTAGAACATGTGAACTTTATCTGTTTTTACATTTTTTTAATTGATAACTACCACTTCTCGTTATTTATCAAATTTGGAAACTAACATCATTGATGAATTCTTGAATGTAGATATTTGTATGACAGCCGGTCAAGTAATAAATGATACTTGTGTACAAAAAAACAAGCTCACTTTAAATAACTTGGATTTCTTCTTGGACTTGCTACGCTCGAGAGAGGCTGAGGATATCATTTTAACACCCAGACCTGAAAGCTATTTCTGGAATCTTACTTAAACACTAGAATACCCTTGACACAATAACTACTCCCTCCGTCCACCAAATAATGACATAAGTACAAAAAAATAAATTTCACCAAAGGATAATGTTGGGTCATGATATTTCTCCTATATTGGGCCGGGTACATTGGGCTCACTTATTAATTAAGTCATTGGGCTCATTGGGCCTAATCATTATATTGACTTCATTAAATCCTATAGAAACCGGGCTGGGTCAATGGGTCGACCCATTGGGTCATTTAAATATCTATTACTTTGACTTGTAATGATGATATAGTATGACAGTTGACCAAGATACCTGCCATGCATTAATGTGGATGAGATTATAGCCGGCCGGCGAGGTGAACAGCAGCAAAAAGCAATGTACAGGTTTCATGCAGCCGGTAGAACCCATCAGATCATGGGGATATGTCAGATGGTAGTAGGTGGCACAATATTCCAGAAAAAGATATTATTTCCCACCGAGTAAGTCTTCATGGTAGAGGTATGTATTACACACACACACGACCATAGATTAACACAATTCATACTCACATTGCACTAGACTTTTTCCTCTTGAGTTAACCTTGTGAACAGACATACTTACTCTCACGCCTGAGCTATCCCCCGGCGGTCCGGCCGTCAAGCTTGTGGTGTTGTCGTGTTTACTGTGCAGGATCAGGACGTCTTTCGTGATTGGGACGTGAAGAAAGATCTTGGCGTTAACATTGGCGCTAGAAGGAGGGGTGAGTTCTAGTGTCCTGAGTATTTTTCAATCACTCATCTTGTTTTATTCTATCCGGTTTTCATGGGGAAGAGTAGAACATCTACACCCGAAGGACAGCCGATGGCTGTCAGTGATTCAGCACCGCGAATATCTGCCAAAGATCGTTTGGGACCAACTATAAGTGTCCATGCTAGCACAGCATCCAAACGTTCACCTGAAGATTCTCGACCGAGGGAGGTAGGCAAAGCAAAGCGTAAACTTATATTCCCCACAGAGAGAGAACCTGGTCATGGTCGGAAACGAGTAGAAGGCACCTCGCCTAGAACTCGAAACCGAGATGACCAAAACGCAAAAGCCTCCCGGTTGGCAAAGATGGCAGATGAAGCAGATAAGGCCATGGAAGCACTTATGAAACAACGTCAGGACATAGCCGAGCAAATGGCTCGAGTGGCAGAATTAAGAGACGAGGAGCTCAGTTATGTCCAATCCGAAGAGCAAGGGCATCGAAGCGGAAAAGAACCTGCTCACTCAGTACGAGAGTCTCTAGGTCGAACTAGGGAAAGAAGAAGGTCTCGTAGCCCCACTCCTCAGAGGTCAAAGAGGGTATATCTTCCTGTCGAGTCCAGAGAACAAGGACGAAGTCAACGAAGAGGTCGATCCAGAGATCGCACTCCGGAGCATGCAAAGAGAGCACTTGTCATTGCACATTCTCATCATAGTGCCCGAAGTCAAAGGCGAAGTATATCCAGAGGACATACTCCCGAGAGTCTACTGAGGGTACCCCGCCCTGTAGATACTCGTCATAGGAGAAGTCCCTCTAGAATGGAAGGATCTGTTGAGAAGATCCGATCTGCTCACAGAAAGAAAGAATTGCCAGAGAAAGAGGCGTCATCTCAACCAGAAGGCGTGGAATATCTGGTTAAAGAATTGAAGGAGCTTCGGAAGCAACTTGCCGAAGTACAGAAAACCAAAGACACTCCGGGAAAGAAGGCATCCCCTTTTTCCGCGGAAATTCTTAGTGAAAAAGCTGATCCCACCAAGAAATTGCCCCATATCGAGAGTTATGATGGATCGGGGGACCCTTACGACCATAGTCAGGCGTTCGACCGACTTATGGACTATTATGACTTTAGCGATGCAGCTAAATGTCATACGTTTGTCACAACACTCAGAAAAGATGCCCGACAGTGGATGGGGACCTTACCCTCGGATTCTATATCATCCTGGGAAGACATGTGCAGTAAGTTTCATGCTCGTTTTGGGAGCAACAGAAGAAGAGGAAAGCCAACTGGTTCATTGGCTCAAGTCCGACAGTCCTCTAACGAGTCTTTGGGCCAGTACGTGAAACGGTTCCGAGAAGCAGTCGGCCAAGTGGCAGATTTGAATGATCTACAGGCTGTAGGACTGTTTCAGAATGGTTTAGATCTGGTCAAATCGGAAAAGTTGGTGAAAAAACTTATGTTTAACCACCCGAAGAGTCTCGCCGAAGCCTTTGACAAAGCCGAAGGTTATATCGTGGTAGAAGAAGCCATGAACAGTCTCAAACGTCCTTCGGATCGGTTCAAAGAGACAGATGGAGATAAGGCCGATACGGACCAAAAGAGAAATGAAGGGAGTAAAGACCGCCATGAAGGCGGATCAAAAAGATATAACAACTGGAGACAAGGTGGAGGACGTTCTTCCGCTCCACCTCAAAGAGTGAATAGAGTCTACACGGCACCTAATGCAGATAGGGCTGTTATCTTGGACCAAATCAAAAATCAACCTATCTTTGAACCGCCTCGAGATAACATCAAGCCCGGAAAAGGTAACTCTCGCAAGTATTGTGATTATCATCAAGCCTCAGGTCACGATACGAACGACTGTGCCAGTTTAAAAGATTTTATCGAAAGAAAGATACAGGGTGGATCTTTAGTTCAGTACATAGCTGCCAGAGATAATCAACAGCAAGGTCAGACACCCGTCCAGGCAGCTCAAACAGTTCAGCAGACGTTACCGGCTACGGGGCAACCAGCCAGGCATGTGATCGATGTCATCACCGGGGGTACTTCTGGAAAGTTAGTTGGGAGGAAGCGCCGAAGTCATTTGGATTCGGTCATGTCGGTGGCGGGTACCTTCCCGAAGACCGATAGACCTTATCCGAATACAGTAATCTCTTTTACTGATGAGGATTACCCTTCGGAAGTCATCGAACCACACGAAGGATCATTGGTGCTGACAGCACAGGTAGGTTCAGTGGACATGAAAAGGATGATGGTGGATAACGGGTCTTCTGTGGACATCCTATATGCTCATGCTTACCAAAGAATGAATCTGGAGGGACAGAAGATGGAGATAGGCCAGGAGGCTCCTCTGTATGGGTTCAGCAATGATCCGGTTAAGGTGGCAGGGACTATTGAACTACCGGTCATATTTGGAACAGCCCCCCAACAGGTGAAAATTATTTGCAAATTTTATGTTGTGCACGTCGATTCTGCTTATAATGCTATTTTGGGGAGGCCCACTTTAATTGCTCTGCAAGCTATAACATCAATACCTCACTTCAAAATCAAATTTCCTACTGCTCATGGGGTTGGCGAGGTGAAAGGAGATCTGGACCTGGCTAGAAGGTGTTATAGAAATGCCGTTATCACTTCGGGAGTGGGGGTATCAAAGCAACAGCAAACCATGGCGATTGAGATCGAACCCTTCACTGAAAGTAGTTCCGAACCGTCGGTCACACCAGCTGAAGAAACAGAAGAAGTAGAGCTCATTCCTGGCAAAGAGGACAAAACAGTGAAAATAGGTTCGGGCTTGCCGGAACCTCTCCGGACGAACCTCATAGAGCTCCTGAGGTGTTTTGTCGATATTTTTGCATGGGAACCTCAGGACATGCCGGGAGTAAGCAGGAATATTGCGGAGCATCGATTGGAGGTGGACCCGTCAAAGAAGCCAGTGCGGCAAAAGAGGAGGATCTTTGCACCGGAGCGTCAACGGATCATTGATGAGGAGATTGCAAAATTGCTGGCAGCTGATTTCATCTTTGAAATCGACTACCCGCAATGGATGGCTAATGTGGTTCTAGTCCAGAAGCATAATGGCAAATGGCGAGTCTGCATTGATTATAGCGATCTGAACAAGGCCTGTCCGAAGGATTTCTACCCACTGCCCCACATTGATCAGCTCATTGATGCCACTTCGGGGTATGCTCTATTAAGTTTTATGGACGCATTTTCTGGGTATCATCAAATCTCCATGTGCAAAGAGGATATACCGAAGACGGCGTTCATTACGCATCGTTCGGTATATGCCTATAAGAAAATGACTTTCGGCCTCATTAATGCCGGAGCAACATACCAGAGAATGATGAACCATATTTTCAGAAATCAGTTGGGTAGGAATATTGAGGTTTATGTAGATGATATGATTGTCAAGAGCATGTTGGTACATAAACATTTGGATGATTTAGAAGAATGCTTTCAGACTATTCGTCATCACAACTTGAGACTGAACCCCACTAAGTGCACTTTCGGTCTGGGTTCTGGTAAATTTCTGGGTTATCTTGTTAGCCGAAGAGGAATCGAAGCCAATCCGGAGAAGATTCAAGCAATCCTGGACATGAAGACTCCTCAGTCATTTAAAGATGTTCAACGTCTGACTGGAAGGATTGCAGCTTTGCGGAGATTTATGTCCAAGTCAGCAGAAAGATGTTTACCGTTCTTCAACACATTGAAGGGGCCGAAGAATTCAAAAACTTTCCAATGGACTTCAGAATGTGAAGACGCCTTTCAAGGCATTAAGTCCTATTTATCTTCGGCGCCTTTGCTGGTGAAACCCGTCCCTGCCGAGCCTCTATATTTATACCTCGCAGCTAGTCCGATGGCAATAGGAGCTGTTTTGGTACGCCAAGTTGGGGGTAATCAACATCCAGTTTATTATGTGAGCCATGTCCTTCGAGATGCTGAAACCAGATACCCAAACATTGAAAAGTTTGCTTTCGCTTTAATAACTGCTAGTCGAAAGCTTAGGCAATACTACCAGGGTAGACTGGTAATAGTATACACGGATCAACCTTTGAAGAAAATTATGAGCAGACCAGAGGTATCAGGGAGATTGGCTGCATGGACGATGGAATTATCTCAATTCTTCATTGAATATCATCCCCGAACCGCTATCAAGGGGCAAGCTTTAGCTGATTTTATGATCGAATGCTCGTTTTCTGAAGCTGATGAAGCCGTGGTCGAAGCTGAAGGGTCTGATAGGGCAGTTGTCGTCCTTCAACAGAAAGAGAATTCGTGGACGCTGTTTGCGGATGGTTCTTCAACTTCAGACGTCAGTGGAGCGGGGGTTATTTTGACAAGTCCAGAGGGATTCAGAGTGCAGCAGGCTATCCGTTTTCAGTTTAAAGCGACGAATAATGAAGCTGAGTACGAGGCAGTATTGGCCGGTTTGCGACTAGCGAAGAGTCTGGAAGTGCAGAGAATAATCATTTTCAGTGATTCTCAGTTAGTCGTTAAATAGTTTACTGGGGAATACGAAGCTCGAGGTCCAAGAATGATCAAATATTTGAAAGAATTAAAGGATCGACTTCAATATTTCTCATCTTATGAGTTTCAGGGGGTCGAACGTAGCAATAATTGCATTGCTGATGCACTCGCCAAACTAGCCACTACGGATGTTAATGTTTTTGAAGGATCAGTATACTTGGAAATTCTACAACATCCTAGTGTTCATCACGAAATGGTGACGTGCATTGACCGAACCAACTGCTGGTTGACTCCCTACATAGAATATTTGGCTGATGGCGTCTTACCTTCGGATCGGATGCTCGCCAAGAAAGTCAAGTATAAAAGTGCTAATTTTGTTCTGATTGATGGGGATCTCTTCCGAAGGGCCTTCTCGTCTCCATTATTGAAATGTCTGACTCCATCAGAAGCTGAATACGCTCTCCGAGAAGTGCATGAAGGCATTTGTGGCGACCATATGGCTGCCAAGTCATTAGCATATAAAGTACTTCGTCAGGGGTATTATTGGCCTACAATCTTCAAGGAAGCTACCGAATATGTAAAGAAGTGCGAGAAGTGCCAGCTCAACAGTCCAATACCGCATCAGCCACCAGAAGAACTATACTCGATCCTATATCCTATACCCTTCGCTGTCTGGGGGGTTGATATATTGGGGCCGCTACCGAAAGCAAAAGGTCAGGTCAGTTTTGTTATAGTTGCCATAGACTATATGACCAAATGGGTAGAAGCAAAGCCACTTAGGTCAATAACGGAACAGGAATGTTTGAAGTTCATGAAGGAATCAGTTGTATTCCGTTTCGGAATTCCTAAGGTGGTAATATCAGACAATGGCCGTCAGTTTGTTGGATCAAAGTTTGAAGCTTTTCTAGCAGAATTGGGGATCCAGCACAGAAAGACCTCGGTGGCTCATCCTCAATCAAACGGACAAGTCGAAGTGACCAACAGAACGCTATTGAACGGGATCAAGCGCAGACTGGACGAAGCTAAAGGCAGATGGCCAGAAGAGCTGTTAAGTGTATTATGGGCCTATCGAACTACACCGAGGACTACAACGGGAGATTCACCTTTCAGATTGGCCTATGGTACTGATGCCTTAGTCCCAATTGAAATTGGATCTCCAAGTCTTCGAGTCAGTCAATTCAATGAGATCTACAACGAGGAAGGACTAAAAGCCAATCTTGATCTGTTGGAAGAAGTCAGGGAAATAGCCTTAATCAGATTGGCGGCATATCAGCGAAGAGTGGCCAAGCATTATAACAAGGGGGTAAAGCTTCGCAGATTTGAAGTAGGGGATTTTGTTCTCAGAGAAGTCGAAGCGTCTACACCTCAGAATCTGGGAAAGCTGATGCCGAATTGGGAAGGACCCTATGAAGTCACAGAGGTTCCGAAGCCAGGGACTTATCGTTTGAAAGCATTAGATGGCTCAATAATCAAAAACACTTGGCACGCTGGCAGGCTCAGAAAATATTTTCAGTAGATTTGTTGTCAGTACATCAAAAGTCTGTAAATATCTACATCATCATCAATAAAAGTTCATCTTTTACCTCAAATCAATGTCGTCTTTGTTGCTGCACAAATCATGGATGTTAGGAGGTTCGGGAGGACTTGCTGACCATTCGATGGTAGCCTCTTCGGCAGGTGGTCACCTTGTCAGGCCCTTCGTGGTAGGCAAGTGTCATCTTTTGGTTATGTTAGGCCTTTCGGGGTAAACAAACCGTCCATGAAGCAAATCTGTCTCACACTTCGATAACTGATAAGTATCCCTTTACTTTATCACCTGAATTTACTCTAAGTGTTGAGTTCGGAACACGTTGTTATAACTTCAATTTGTCTATCATATGATTTGTCTAATTATTAATCAACTACTTGAGTTAAATCCTCGAAGGAGTTTTTTACACAATTGTCCATATTAATTCATATTGAAATGTTGACAGAAAGAAAACACACTGAAGTCATAAGGAAGAAGATCATTTTTCATTAATAATATACTTATTTACAAGAATAGGAGAATTACAAAAGATGTTATCTCAGGCAGCCCCCTCGTCATCCGAAGAGTCGAGCAAGTGTGGATCTAAGTTGGCTTTGAACAACTTATCCTTGCCACGACTTCGGCAGAGTGCGTAGCTTTCCGAAAAGATCCTCATTATCTCTCCACTTATTTCATCCGAATTCCGATACTCTTCACAGATTTCTTTGCGAAGAGCATCGGTCAAAGGAGGCCCTAGGTCCCGGAGAGCTTTAAGTTCTCGGATTTCTTGCTCGAGCTGCTGCCGAATGTTCATCTGACGGGTTCCTTCATTTTCCAGATCATGGATTGTCTTGGTCAGAACCTTAGCGTCAGATTTCAAATTACTGATCTCATTCATTCTTATTTCACTCCTCAGAACCAAGTCAACGTTCATCTTGGTGATCTCGGCATGTTGAACCTTAGTCGACTTCAGTTCTTCATTGGAGATCTTCAAATCTTCCTTGGCTCGGGCCAAATCTTTATGAAGACCTTCATTTGTATGAAGGATACCTTCACGTTGAGTCCTTTCCCGAGTCAGGGTTGATTTCAAAATAGCATTCTCCTTCCTCAGCCTTTCCTCTTCAGATTCGGCCTCAAGAGATCGTGGATACAGACGCCCGAACACAGCATTTGCCTACACATGTTCAGTGTTATTCAATCAGTACCAGATACACAAGTACAAACGTAAGTACGAAAAGGAAGGAAAGAGTCATTTACCTTCGCCAAATAGCTCATGCCTTCTTTGAGCAAGTCCCCATTCGAACTGTTACCGAATCGGTGGTCATCGGTCTCGCGGACGAAGGCCTCGAACAGTTGGAAGGGAAAGTTGGCATTAAATTGGGGCCACATAGTTGGCGAACCCATGGCGTCATTCTGAAAGTCGGTAGTCGTTCGTCTTGAAGGGGAAGGCACAGGCTGACTGCGAACCGGAGATGGATTCGCAGGTATCGCCTCTGGGGGAGGAGATCGAGCAGTTGGAGGCTCGGGATTCGAGGAAGGGGCAGAAGAAGGGGCCTCGAGTGTTTCTATTGTAGTTGGAGGCTCGGGAGCCGAGGAGGGGGCAGGATGGGCCTCGGGTGTTTGTGTTGTAGATGGAGGGTTAGTTGATGATGAAGGAGGAGGGACACGAAGTTCTTCTGCCGTCAGAGGAGTTATTTTTGATCTTATCTTCTTTGCACGAAGAACCTTTGCCCTGTCTTGGGGAGGTATATCCAATAAGCTCCTCTTTTTCGGGTTTGGGTTGGAAGGTGCAATAATAATGGGCCCGGTTGAAGGAGTTGGTTGAGGGATTTCTTCAGGAGGGATCGTTTGTGGATTTGCTTCGGGAAGAATATCCTCGTCACTTTCAGGATCAACCTCGCGTTGGGTAGTCCTGACCTTTTTGACAGCTTTCTTCTTTCGGCGGGGTCTGAGAGTTTCTTCAGGATTGGTAGGCTCCTCAGCTTCGGGCTCATCGTTTTGAAGGAGGACAATTGGTGGGTCGGAGGCGGGAGGGTTTGTTTGAGAAGAGTCTTCAACAGGAAGCTCCTCATGGATCTCCGAGGTCTTACCCGCCAGAAAGTCTTCTAAACCTTTCACTTCCGAAGAAGTTGGCTTGATCAGAGACACTGCAAAAAGAAAAACCATGTATTAAAATCCACATCATATAGATACCTCAAATTGTGCCACAAGATCAGTCGAACTTACATTTGTGATCGTACAGCCATGCTTGTTTGGTCAGAAGAGTGAAACTCCATTCTTTCGGAGGAATCTTCATCAAGAAATCTCCCATTTCCCTTATGCGTGCTTCGGGAATATCTCCGAAGTCGGCAGAGATTCGATTTGAAGTAGTCCAGTCTGGAAGAGAAGAGATTTCTGGTCCATTGATGAAGAACCATTCTTTGTGCCATCCTTTATTGCTTGAGGGAGTGCTCATCAGAGGTCTCCTCTCAAATTTGGAATTCGGGCGCGGAGACTGTTTGCTTATCATCTTAAACCCTGGTTCTCGGGATTTGCCGGCGGAGAAGAGGGTGAAAAACATGTCCACAGAGGGAGTAATCCCTAACTCGTGGCAGAAGGCAATAAATGCCAGAATATGGATGTAGGAATTGGGCACGAGTTGTGCGAAGCCCACTCCTATGAACCCTAGGAGGGTAACGATGAAGGCGTGGAGGGGTAAGCGAATCCCCTTTTCTAGAAGGGTAGCAGGCATGGCGACCCAACCGTCCGGTCGCTGGTACATACGTTCTTCGGAAGTGGGAGCCCGTACATCGTATGTTTCCGGAATCCGGTAGTGAGTTCGGAGGAAACATACCTCCGATTCTGTGATGATGGACTTAGTGTTGGCATGAGGAAATTGTTCCTCGTCCTTGAAGAAATCGACAGGATGTATGGGGTTTGCGCTTGAACCTTCCGGGTTAGGTTTCGAGTGTGAAGAACTTGAAGGAATCTGGTTTGGGTTCACCATTGTTGAGATCTGAGAAGCTAGAGAGAGAGTTTCTGAAAGGCGAGAGAAAGTTCAAAGGTTCGAATTTCAAATCAGCAGGTAAAACCGTCAAAATTGGTAAAGTTAGCTTTTTATACTGACCGTTACACAGGAATCAAGGCCGGCGCATTAATTATCGGTAATAATGAGAATTCGAAGGAGGCGTGTTGGGATGACTCTTGGATATCTTGTCAATTTGGGCCTATTTGTTGAGTTCCTGATTATTGACCCGTCCTCTTTAAAATTCAAATCCTTTATCAGAATGGGCTTATTATTCTGGGCATCCTGCCATCCCTTATCCTATGTCACACATCAAAGTGGGTATGTTACAATTACTTCTTATTTTTGGACCTTTATTAAATTTTGATATCATGGACCATTTATAGTTTTCTATTAAACATCCTGTTTAACTAAAAAACTAGGGGGTAATGTTGGGTCATGATATTTCTCCTATATTGGGCCGGGTACATTGGGCTCACTTATTAATTAAGTCATTGGGCTCATTGGGCCTAATCATTATATTGACTTCATTAAATCCTATAGAAACCGGGCTGGGTCAATGGGTCGACCCATTGGGTCATTTAAATATCTATTACTTTGACTTGTAATGATGATATAGTATGACAGTTGACCAAGATACCTGCCATGCATTAATGTGGATGGGATTATAGCCGGCCGGCGAGGTGAACAGCAGCAAAAAGCAATGTACAGGTTTCATGCAGCCGGTAGAACCCATCAGATCATGGGGATATGTCAGATGGTAGTAGGTGGCACAATATTCCAGAAAAAGATATTATTTCCCACCGAGTAAGTCTTCATGGTAGAGGTATGTATTACACACACACACGACCATAGATTAACACAATTCATACTCACATTGCACTAGACTTTTTCCTCTTGAGTTAACCTTGTGAACAGACATACTTACTCTCACGCCTGAGCTATCCCCCGGCGGTCCGACCGTCAAGCTTGTGGTGTTGTCGTGTTTACTGTGCAGGATCAGGACGTCTTTCGTGATTGGGACGTGAAGAAAGATCTTGGCGTTAACAGATAACAAAAGTACAAAATTCAAATCAAAAAAGCATTACAAAGACTGTTTTAACCCTAAAACTTGTAGCGGTAACCCATTTGTTGGAGAATTTAGTATATAATGGATGAACTTCAAAACATGATTCTTTTATTGACTTTTTTCATGGAAGATCATATACTTTATGGCACACGAAATGCCAAATTATCTTATAGAGCTGCCGAATCTTGATATCATCGCTTGTCTAGTTGCAGATTTCTTGCAACTTTCAAAAGTGAACAAACAGAAACAGAGGGGATGACCATGGTCATTTTTACTGATTAGTTTGCAAACATTTTTACAATAGGTACGAAAATCAGATTTGGTTGAGATCAAAACATGCAAAACCAAGCCAAATAAGTCCTCTTATAGCCCTCGTGAGATTCGTTTGTTCAAGCAAGCTTCTAGTATTTGTCAAACCAGAATGAGAACTTCAAATACCATGCTTTAATTTGTTGACCTAGGGGAATTGTGTTACTTGGACTTGCGGCGAGACATAACAAGATATCCATAACAGAATGCAAATCTTATACAGATTTTGAAAATTGGTTATGTTGAATAAAATTTCTCTAAAACCAACAGAGAAATTTGCGTTGCACTTGAACTCAAATAATTATTTTGGTATAACAATATTCAATACTTCTGATTGGTAGCTGTGGCTTTTGGCTTCTGCATCTAGAGTAGCAACTCTTAGCATTATACATTGACACAACCAGAATCATTGTGTAAAATTGTTCAATTATGATGAATGCTTATCTTAACAGTTGTAAATTTGATACTACAGGTTGACAAACCTAAGTGATTACTAATATTGAGGTATTAGACAAAAGTTACAGTAAGAGTGTGCAACTGAATTATATTCACATACCTGAACCTTGCACTGAACCAGATATTCTCTTCAACTGTTAAGTTTCCATGCACAACATCATCCTGTGGCAAAAACCAGTAATTTTTTTGTATGAATAGATTGATGCTGCCTTTCCATTGATAAGAGTTGAACCAGTAATCGTGCACCCAACTTCTTTTGCTGCCAACGAAGAAAGAAATGTAGTTTTTCCAGCACCCGATGGGCCCATGAAAGCAGTTATTCGGCCAGGCATGACTTTCCCAGTTATAGACCTCAAAATAATTTTGTTTGTCCATTTCAAAGTAAGGGTTAAATCTCTGAAAGCAATCTTAATTTAAGGCCTTAATTTTTCTTGTTTCATTATTGGTAGCCATTGTAATTACTCTTGTGAAGGTGAGGTTCTTGTTTTGTTGCTGGAGAACTTTCTCTTCTTCAAGTTGAGAATAAGCGTAGTTGAATATTTGGCTATGAGTACGAATTTTATTCTACTTAGGTAATTTATGTTTTATATTTTTATAACCACTCTCCAAACTGAAATTATCAGGATCTTCTTCAATTGCATGCATCATATTGACTAGATCATTCGGATCCATTTTATTTCCTTGAAAAGTAGCAGTTGATTGCTGAGATTCTCTGAAAGTTATCTGGTGTTGAAATAGTGATTGCTCATCATCTATTTCAATACTAGTTAGTTCAGGATGCATGAGGCTTTTCTTCCGAGAAAATGTATGAGATCGTTGAGTTTGTAATCTGGTTGCATGTTTCTTAGCAGCCTCTTTTGCAGATTTCCACCATTCACGTGCCTTCACTTTCTCGTGTGTACTTCTTGCTGCCAATTCTCTAGATTTGGAAAGTTTCCTTTCACGAGTGGTGAGAACTTGGTCAGAGCAATTGTAAATGATGAGCAGGAGAGTACTTAAACTAGCTTGCAATGAGGAGCGGTGAGTTTTTATATCTGTATTAGCGGTGTCACAAGAGTTCCTAACTTCCTATTTGTATACTTGTTGTCAATAGGAAGAGAAGTGATGAGTGAGTTTTATACCTACGAATTGAGTATTTTTAACTTGATGAAATTATGAGTTTTCAGGTATTTTCTGTTCCTTTTTATGTGTTTGTTTGTTTTGTGTAGGATAAATAATTGAGAACAAAAACGTAAGTAAATTGAATGAATTTTGGTTGAAGTAAAGCTAAGCAGTCAAAGCTAGGTGGACAATGGGGCAAATTGGCATTTGGAGTGCATACATGATACAACAATGAGTAGCGGTGCGCGGTAGCTAGGCGCTGCCAAGCGCATGTGGGCGCAAGAAATAGCAGGATTGGCACGCTGGGGTGCATGAGGTAGCAAGCGCGCGGCCGGGGGGGGGGGGGGGTTAGAGAGTCAGCGTCGCAACGCTGGGTGTTGGGCACCGCGGTGCTGGTGTGCGGGGCTTGCCATGTTTGTGTTGTGTGCAATCCTAATCGACTTGGGATGCTTCAAGTGTTGAGTTGCCTTTGGATACCACTTCTACTAGTTGCATGAAAGGCCTATAAATATACAACCAAAGGCTGATAATAGAGACACATCAAAACAAGATTGAAATTCAGATTTCTAAGGATTGTAAAGGAAAGCACGGGAAGGAGTGCAAGGATTCAAGGCTGAGCTTGGAGATCGAGAGCTGTTACACAGTTTTTGTTCTTTTATCTTTACCTTTAGTTTTTGTAATCCGAGGATGAAATTTAATTTGATAACGATGTTTTCCAATTACGATATGAACTAAATTTTAATTAAGATTGCAATGGAACCAGATGTTTAGTTTAAATTAATTTACTCTCGTTTTGATTATTGTTGATCATATGCAAGTCGTTTATCATATTTTATGCTTATTGTTATAATTGCTTGGCCAGTGATTAATTTGATAACCTTGATGAAATTAGAAAATGAATTCTAGGGTTAAGATCTGAATACGATAACACGCGTCTAGATTATTCTTCTTAGGATTGAACAACATGATTTGTGTATAAGATATGAATATATCTACACTACAAGAAAAAAGTTTAAGCCCGACGGAATTATCTTCAAAGGAATTTAGTTCGTCGAGAATAACTTTATTTCGACGGAATTATCCGTTGAAAATAAGTCCCTCGAAAATAATCCAATTCCGATGGAATTCTGTCGGAAATAGAAGCCCCCCTCTTTGGCTCCAAGTTTCCCTCAAGCGCAAAGTCTAATTTTGACAGAACTGTGGTTATTTTCAAGGGAATTTCTGTCGAGGATTATATAATTTTGAGGGAATTGTTTCTGACATAATTTTTATCGAAAATAACTTATAAAACCTAATCTCAGCTTCGTTTTCTTCAACCGCCTCATTTCATTTCTCTCTCCTCACATCTGTGACTTTCTCACTCTCATTTCTCACTTTATCTCTCACTCTCCACTCTTCCCCTGCACAGTTCTCAGTTGCCGCCTCCTGTTCCGTCGTTGGGTTGTTTGGAAGCATTCCTTTAGCTACGTAGATTCAAACCTAGTATTCAAGGTAAGGTCAAGTTATTTATTAGCCTGAAATTTGATTTTGTATTTGGGTCTAAATTTGTATGTTTATTTGGGTTTAAAAGTTTATTTTGTATGTGTAAATTGGGCCTATAACCAGTGACTAGGCGCTGGTAGGCAGTCCCTCATATGCACGAAAAAGCATGCTTTTTTCGTATTTTCGAATTTTGAATTTTGGCATAGCGTTTATTCAGGAACGGGAGACAAAATCTCCAATAAAAAAATTTCGTAAGAAAATTTCACGGTTGCGAGCAACCGAGCTAGTTAGGAAAACCTAACTAGAAAGAAACTAGAAACGAAACTAAGTTTTAAAGTAACCGAGCCAAGTTGAGCTTAGGGTTTGAGAGGGGCTTGGATATGGTTTAGAATATAATGGCTTGGCTAGGGTGTAGTCGGGAGTTTAGATGGTTTGGCTAGGGTTGAAGCTATGGCTCAAGCCTAGGGTTAAAACCTAAAGACTTGGAGCAAAAACATTTAGGGCTAGGTGTCACATGTTAGAAAATTGTCATGTGGTTAAATGAATGAAGAAAGATGAGTCATAAGGACAAGGGGAGGAGAGTGACTTGCTATGGGGGGATTGAGGGACCAAGGGATGATTTTACTAATATTAAAAAAAAGAAGAAAAAAGAGCATTTTTTGACGTGAATAGTGTTTTTACGTCTTTTCCCGAAGGAAAATATTTGGAGATTTCATCTCCCATTTTTAAATAAATGTTATAACATAATTCGAAAAGTTAAAAAATGAAATAACGATCCCGTCGTGCGATGAATAGTGTTTTAGCGTTTTTCTTCGATTTTTTTTATTTCGTCTACGAATTCGCAACACATATACATAATCACATATCACGTAAATTAGGTCAATAATTGACCTTCAACCACATAACACACAGTCATTCCATCAAATATTAATTTTATTCAATAATACTTGTTAACACTAATTACAAGGTTTTGGAATATTTACAATCGTTACATTCTTCCCCCTTAAAAAGATTTTGTCCCCGGAATCGCAATATAAGGTTACACAAAAAGATGGGGATAATTACTTCTCATCTTATCTTTGAGTTCCCACGTTGCCTCTTTGGCATTGTGGTTTATCCATACTATCTTTACATAAGATATTATCTTGCCTCGTAAGACTTGTTCCTTCATATCAATTACCAGAATCAGAATTTCTTCATATATTAAACCTTTTTCAACCTGAATAGGTTCATACTCAATTACATGCTTATAGTCTTACCTATATGATCATAATACCGACACGTGAAACACATTATGTATGTGCTCTAACTCTGGAGGTAAGGCTATTTTGTAAGCCACCTTTCCTACCCTCATTAAAACTTTAAAAAGGTCCAAAATTTTGCAGACTAAATTTACCTCTCTTCCCAAACCATATTTTCCCTTTCCAAGGCGATACCTTCAATAATACGAACAATCTGACTTCAAAATATATGTTCTACCGATGTTGATTTTCATATTTCTTCTATTGATCTTGAGTCGTTATTAGTTGTGCACTTATTACTCTAACAATTTCTGCAGTTTACTGCACTAATTCTGGTCCCAACAGTCGATGTTTCATACTTTCTCCCATATAACGCTTCGTAAGGCGGCATGCCTATACGCGCATGATGGCTATTATTATAAGAAAATTCTAGTAGAGGTAGGTGGTTATCCCAACTCCCTTTAAAATTCATAGCACATGCTCTTAGCATAACTTCTAAGGTCTGTATCGCTCGCTTGTTCTGCTCATCTGTTTGAGGATGTTACGCCATACTTAACCTCAAACGCGCCGACTTAGTCAAATAACCCACTAAATATAGCTTCGTATCCTTTTTGCGTAACTGGAAGTCCTACCACGAAATCCATCGTGATATGCTCTCATTCCCACTCTTGGAATCTCTTTGGGTTGTAACAACCCACTTGGTCTATGATGCTCGGCCTTGACTTTCTGACAAGTCAAGATCTTACTAACACACTCTGCGACTTCTCTCTTTATGTTCGGCCATCACACTTGTTGTCAGAGGTCTTGATACATCTTCGTAGTACTGGGATGAATCGAGAACCTCAAACTATGGGTCGTTTGCAAAATCTCCTCTTAATTTCGGTACTACCTGAACCCAAATTCTTCCTTCAAATCTTATCACTCCCTCGTTATCGAGTTGTAGACACTCAATTTGTTTTCCTGTTATTAACTATGCAGGAGGGCAAAAGCGTCTTTTTCACACTCCAGAGGTAATCCTGGAGGACAAAAACATCAATTTCAACCTCAAAGATAACCCTGAGGATATTCAGAGTCAACAACATGAAAACCTTAAAGATAACCCTACGAAAAGACGACTACAAATGTGCGAAAACCAGAGATAACCCCCCCCAGGAGGGGAAAAATGGTTATTTTGCCAACTCAACTTCACTTCAAACCAAATACACTCATTTCAACTCATATTGCTTCAAAAGAAGTCTCACAAGAACCATATCTCAACTTTCGAGCGCAAACTACGCAAAACAGCTCAATGGTTTGCCTGACGGAGACCCGGATATGCTATTTCGGTCATGAACCCATCTTTCCGGAATCAAAAAGGGCAAATCCTATGTCATTGCGTAACTCTCAACACAAGCGGTCTGAAGAAGGTCGTATATAGCTCATTCGGATGCTTTGATTGAATTTTTATTAAAGTTTGAGCAGACATTACAGTGCACGAGTGCACGTACTTCGAGATGACGGGACCCACAAAACCCGAGGACACCTCGACCAGCCACAGGTTCAACTGCGGCTGCCGCAGGTACACCTACGGCCATCAGTCTATAAATATAGACCTTGGACCAGCCATTTTGAGGAGAGAAAGAGCGAGGAAGCCATGTCCAATTTGCTCTGTACACACCCCATATTGAGTGTTTCCTCATTTTAAACATCTGTTAGCTCACATATAGCTATATTTTTATCTGGCGGGAGCTGAGTGTTTATCCATATAGAGTCATAGAAGCTTGCTTTGGTAGTCCACTGTAAGCCTTCTTACACACTTTAAAGCCTTTCTCTTCATCTTTGTACACACTATTCTACACATTGAGAGTCGTGTTGTGTGCTTTTGCCCGGACTTCAGGTCCGTGATTTTCATTTCTGTTTGTATATATATACTTATATATGTATATATTTATATATATGGACTAACATTATCGAGTTATGCCTCGATTGAGCCTAGACTTATGTTTGGAGCGTTTACTTGCTTTATATATATATATAACTGTTGTCAGACATATTTGATGAGCCTGGATTTTATATCCGGTGCGTTTACTGCGTATATATATATATGTATATATATATATATATATATATATATATATATGTATATATATATATTTACATTTCTGTCAGGCCTGGAGTTTACTTCGAGGCCTTTTACTGCTTTATTTACATTTCGTCCCTCCTGGAGTTTACTTCGTGGTGGTTGATCGCTTTTACTGCTTTATTTACATTTTGTCCCGCCTGGAGTTTACTTCGTGGCGGTTGATCACATTTACTGCTTCGTGGTGGTTGATCATGTCTATATATATATATATACCGCTTTTATATATTTACATTTCTGATCCCCCATGGGTCGCTTCGTGGTGGTTGATCATATCCATATATATATATTTACCGCTTTTATATATTTACATTTCCGATCCCCCATGGAGTTGATTCGTGATGGTTGATCATGTCTGTATATATATTTACAGCTTTTATATATATAACTGCTTACTATTTTTCATATAAACTGCGGCATCATGTGAGCCTAGGAATCACGTGATCACAGATTCAAGTTACTGAATCTAGATTCGGTTCCCGTGATGGACATTTTTCAGCTGTAAGCAGCTTGTACATTATTTACAGTGTTTGAATTTTCTTAGATGACTGTCATGCCCATGAGGAGTTCGGCACTGCTGTATATTATTTTCTCGAGAATGCTTCGCATCTCGAAAATAAAAGCAAACAAGCCTAACATTTAATAATAAAAATGGAAGTATGAAAAGGTCTCAATTCCTATTGGGCACAGGGTTTGAAAAACCTCTTTTTACAAAACTTTCATTGCTATATCTTGCTTAAAACTGAATTTTTCTATAAATTCAAACCCTTTTTATATTGTTGGGTAAAATTTAGTTACGCACAACACGCAAGTATATGTGGTCAACAAGTAATAAAGTGATGAGTAGAGTATCGTTCCCACATAGACAATTTAGTAAGAAACTTAACTTCACAATTATCAATTTACTATTAATACTTATTTTATTAAACCATCCAACTCAATGATTAAAAATTATAAAAACTAAATTAAAAACAAATAAACTACCACAAACCAATCACTAATATCAAAATCTGGAATGTCAAACAATCAATGGAAAATTAGACTTATGATTTCTCCCTAAGCTTCACTTTGATTTTAACACATGTATTCCAATTCAATTCACTATCCCAGTTTATTAATCAAGAACACGAATGAAGTATTAACCACCTCTCGATGCACTAATACCGTATTAATGTCAATCCATAATTAAGATAGAAATTCGTTAAACACCTTAATCAACTAACTCACTATATCTCTATGTGAATTGCAATTGAAGAAGGTTTAAGAACAAGTTCTCTATCCGATTACATGCGATGTTAAGCATATCTATACCTTAACATTCATCAAGATTAAGCTATTTACAAAATTCATGAACACATGCTATATCAACTAGGTCTAGATTTGAATATCCTCTCTCGATTCCAAACAAATCCACAAAGAATTGTTGATCAGACAATTCATAGATTCAAGCTCAAATCAATAAAGATAAACTGGAAATAGCTTATTAAATTGGAAAGTTTACAAAATCATAGATTCACTCAAAGATCCATCATAAGCCTAAAAAGTGAATTAGTTCATAATAAAAGAAATAAACACTGAATAAATCATAGAAATCATTCTTTCAATTACAAATAATAGTCTAAGACGAAGAATATTAAAAAACACCCTTCACGTAGCCTAAGTTCGCAATCGTCTTGAAAATCTCCTTGAAATACTCCTCCAACGTTTGCTTAGAAAAACTGAAGTTAATCTTCGTAATTTGACTTGTGTCTCCTTAATCTCATTGTTTGTTGTTAATTATATACTTCAACATGTATTCTGATTACAATTCCATGCCAATATGAGTCCCAAATTATCACCATCACTTAAGCTCCAAGTTTGTAGCATTAGAAACCAACTAAGAGACTCTTCTATTTTCGTACCCAAGCCCCAGCTTGCCTGGATAAAGGTCAAAATTGGACTGGAAGTAGCTGCTGTGTAAATAATAAACATAACAACTCTTAGCTTTGATAAAAAGGCAATAATCTCGCATCCGAACTTCCGATTGGAATGATTCAAGATGTTCCGGAAAGCTAAGAAAGAGTTCTACAACATAGTATAAGTTCCACGCCAAGAATATGAAATGATCATAAAACGAACATGAAGGCCCAAACGATAGCCGGAATTGCTTTTCCTTGCTTTTTCATACCAATAGTTGCTCACTCAGCTTCCAAACATATAATCTACACAATGAAAACAAAATGTATGAAAAGTAACTAAAAAACACGAGATTAAGCAAATAATTCAAGTAATAGATGCCGGATAAGTAGGTATAAAACCTACTTATTATATATAGGTGCGAATGAGGCCTCACACTACTTTCAAATAAATTTCACATTGATCCACACACACACACATATTCATATTACAGTTTCTTGAAAAGTGGTGGTCACCTTGGCAACACGGATTTTGGGGGGTGCCTAACACCTTCCCTTCACATAATCAAGCCCCCGAACCCAAATGAATCTCAGTTTCATAAACCCGTTTAGCAATGTCACATCATTGGGTCAATGTGCAAACCTTTTTCGGTTCTGTTGGTGCAACCAGTTAAAAACACCAATTGGCTACTCTTAAAGTCAAATTATCGACATTACATAGGTCGGACCTTTTTCACTTGTTTTTCAAACAAATCTTACATAACATGAGAACACCAAAAAACAAGTAACGAAAAGGGACAAATAAAAATTCTGACGTCGACAGGTGGCGACTCTACTGGGGACTCCAGTAAGAGGGCTTAAGCAGCTATTACAAGCTTTTCAAAACTGTTATATGCTTGTGTGTGAATGTTGCATTTACATTTATGATGAATGTGTACGAATGCATTTTACTTACTGCACTGTACTATATCTATCTGTGATATTAGTGCTTCACACATGTCATCATTTTCATAAACGGTGAGAAACGTTGTATGTGAATGTATGTTGTGTGGTTCCTCCACCAAGAGGCTATCCCGTCGGTGTTTGATTACTGGACTCATAGGAAGACTAATTCCAACGAGGCTCAGGAAAGGCACCACCCAGATTCGCTCCAGTTGAAAGACCGAATTAACTTTCCGTCAAGTAAATTGCGATGATCTGGGAACCTTCATGCCAAAAAATTGCGAGAGTAGCCTAAGATAGGTCAGCCTCTGATAAACCAAACGCAGAGGGAAGTCTCTTCATACTTTCCATTTTCAATTACTTGTAAAAGCATTTACTTGTAATTTCATTTCATGCCAATCCATTGTAATGGAAAATATGAAGATATATGTGCAAATGAATATTTAAATTAACATGCTATCCTGTATTACAAATAGCTAACATCCGTTTTGCAGGATAAAATTCCTAAAACGGATACATCACATAGTATGTAACACTTATACATTCCCTAAGACTAAACTACATAAGTTTTTTTATAGGGAAGCAATTGATCCTGTTTCCCATTCAAAGTTCAAAAGGGCATTAAGCCCATAGTCAGACATGGATAAAAGTGCCCAGCCCGATCCTACTCCTGTCTCTCGCAAAGAGTTCAAAAACTTAATCTATCAAATGACAGAGTTGGCTGTTATGCTCAAAGAACTACACCAATCTACTCAGGGTACACAAATACCCATCCACACAGAATCCTCTACACATGGAGGAATCTGGGGCCAAACAATGCCTACTCAACCAAAGTCATCCACACCAGGAGGCAGTCAGGGTATTGGCAAAAGTTGGAAACCCAGATATCTAAAGAAATCACAAATCTCAGGGATGATCGAGAAATTGGGTGTCGACGTCGGGATTTTTGAGTATCCCTTTTCGTTACTTGTTCTTTGGTGTTCTCATGTTAATGTGAGATTTGTTTGAAAAAACAAGTGAAAAAGGTCCGACATATATAATGTCGACGATTGACTTTAAGAGTCGCCAGTTGGTGTATTTAACTGGTTGCACCAACGCAACCGAAAAGGTTTGCACATTGATCCAGTGATTTGACACTGCTAAACTGGTCTGTGAAACCAAGATTCATTAAGGGTTCGAGGGCTTGATTATGCAGAGGAAAGGTGTTAGGCACCCCCCGACATCCGTGTTACCACAGTGACTGCCACTTCTCAAAGAAATTATTATATGAATGTATGTGTGTGCGTGGATCAATGTACAATTATTTGAAAGTAGTGCGAGGCCTCGTTCGCACCTATATACACAAGGTTTTAATTTTATATGAAAATTCAGTTTTAACCAAGATTTAGCAATGAAGTTTTGTAAAAGAGGTTTTTCAAACCCTGTGGTCAATAGGAATTGAGACATTTTCATACTTTATTATTAAATGTTCGGCTTGTTTGCTTTTATTTTTGAGATGTGAAACATCCTCGAGAAAATAATATACAGCAGTGTCGAACTCCTTATGGGCATGACAGCCATCCAAGGAAACTCAGACACTGTAAAATAATGTACAAGCTGCTTACAGCCAGAAAATCTCCATCATGGGAACCGAATCTAGATTCAGTAGACTGAACCTGTGATCACATGGTTCCTAGGCTCACATGATACTGCAATTTGTATGGAAAGCAGTAAGCAGTTATATATATATAAAAGCTGTAAATATATATATATATATATATATATATATATATATATATATATATATATATATATGAACATTATCAACTGCTACGAAGTGAACTCCAGGCGGGACGAAATATAAATAAAGCTGTAAAAGCTATCAACTGCCACGAAGTGAACTCCAGGCAGGACGGAATGTAAATAAAGCTGTAAAAAGACACGGAGTAAACTCCAGGCCTGGCAGAAATGTAAATATATATATATATATATATATATATATATATATATATATATATATATATATATAAGCAGTAAACGCACCGGATGTGAATCCAGGCTCATCGGATATGTCCAACAACAATTATATATATATATATATATATATATATATATATATATATATATATATATATATATATATATATATATATAAAAGTGAATAAATGCACCGGATGTAAAATCCAGGCTGATCAGATATGTCTGACAACAATTATATATATATATAAAAGCAATTAAACGCTCCGGATATGAAATCCAGGCTCATCAGACAGAGTCTGACCACAGTTTATATATAAGTATATATATATAAAAGCAAATAAATGCTCCAGACCGAAGTCTAGGCTCAATCGAGGCATAACTCGATAATGTTAGTCCATATATACAAAATATATACATATATTAGTATATATAAACAGACAGAAATGAAAACCATGGACCGAAGTCCGGGAAAACACACTCATATGACTATCAACGTGTACAACAGTGTGTGATATATAAGAAAGAGGCTTTATAGAATGTAAGAAGGCTTACAGTGGGCTGCCAAAGTAGACTTCTTAGACTTTAAATGGATAAACACTCAGCTTCCACCGAATAAACAGTACCTATATGTGAGCTAACTAGTGTTTAAAGAAGAGGAAACACTCAAAAGATGTGTATGCAGAGTAAAATGGACAGGGCTTCCTCGCCTTTTTCCTTCTCTCTCTCTCTCTCAAATGGCTGACTCCCAGCCTTGTATGTATAGACTAATGGCCACAGACCCCCAGACTTGTATATATTTACATCTGCGGCTGGTCGTGGTGGGCTCGGGCCTCGTGTGTACCATCGTCTCGTAGTACGTGCACTCATGCACTGTAATATCCATTCAAACTTGCAGAACTTCAATCTGAGCATCCAAATGAAGTATATTTGTACTTCTTCAGATCGCTTGTGACGAGAGTTACGTAATGACATGGATTAGAGGTTGTACGAAGTCAGAAAGAGGGGCCTATGCCCATAGTCTTCAAGCTTCAAATTCTATCCAAAGTACTGCCACAAGTAATGGTCACTCGGGATTGTCAATCCTTAGCTCTTATGGGACATTGTTGCATGTACGTATGTATGAAGTGTTGAGACGACGTGCCATTTGTCGGAGGAACAAGATGATACGTGACTCCTTTCCGGGGTTATCGCCGGGTTGAGTTAAAAGTAGACGTTGCTCAGGGTTATAGCTGAGATTGGACCACTTGTTGGTATGCTGCGATATCATCTTGTTGAGACAGTAAGATGACGTGTTGACTCCTCATCGGGGTTATCGCCGGTTTAAGCGGAAAGCAGACGTTGCTCAGGGTTACATCTGAGATTGGACTGCTTGTTTGTATGCCTCACTGCCATCTGAAGGTATTAGAGCTGATCGCATGTATTTGAAATAAGAATTTTTGGGGTTATCGCCAGAACTGCAATGGCATCCCTTGGGGCTATCACCAAGGATGGGGTTGCTACTCCCAGTGTTGTCTCTGGGACTGGAACTGAACGTCGTGGTGTTTTTGACGAGACAGAACTGTCCTCTCCGGTGTCGTTGCCGGTCTTTTGATCTGCATATCTCGGGGTTATCTCCGAGATTAGAAATGACATTTCTGGTGTGTGTTTCGAGTTTGAGATGATGTTTCCGGTTTATGTTTTGGGTTGGAACTGAACTTCTGGTAGTATCCGGAATGGATGTAAGCTGTCTTTCAGGGTTATCTCCAAAAGACGAATCTACCCTCCTGCAATGTTAGTAATAGGAGTGTAGAAAAATTTGAGTGTCTACAGATACCCCTCTTTATCATATTCATTCAATGCAAGGCATGGATAGGATAAAGAATACTAGACACTTGAAATGCAAGCAAGATAAACATGATGCTATATGCAGCAACATGATGCACATGCATGTAGAATGCATGGATGATTGTCAAGTAATCTTGCTGAGATGACAATCAATAATGGCTTGGACATGCGGTCCAAGTCTTCAAGGATGTTGACGTTGGGACTACCACCAAAGTCTTGAATCCTAGACACTGGCTTATACTCCATAGAGGTACCTCTTGTGTGGAAGTGATCTATGGGGATAAGGCTTTGTCTGTTTGAGGATGTGTATAACATGTTCCCTCATACTGTCGGAGTTACTGCCAACAGTTGGTTGTTATCAGGGTTGCCTGATCTTCGCTGATGTGTGTATCACCGGATGAATCCCTACTGGTGCATTGTCAAGGCTGCTTGACCTTCATTGATGTGCGTGTCAATGGTAGCATTGTGTTGTAGCCCTTGCTGATGAAAATTGCTTCAATGGGTTTAATTTCCATTGGTTGATATGACGTCAAGGCTACTTGACCTTCATTGATGTGTTTATAAATGGTTGTATTGCGTTGTAACCCTTGCCGTGGACACGTAGATGCTTGAAGGATGCGCTTTGTGACCCCCGCCGGGGACACGTGGATGTTTGATAACTTCGGTGTTGTAACCCCTTCCGGGGAGGTTTCAGTGTTTGATAACTTCGTGGTTTTGCGTTGTAACCCCCACCGGGGAGGTTTAGGGTTGTAACCCTGCAAATGACGGCATCAGACCTTTGTGGGGTATTGCCGAGCATGGTTCATAAAAGCTGAGCTCATTGGTATAGTATACCCTGCATTCAGGTGAATACCATTGAGACGACGGGAGTTTAACTCTGACCGACAAGAAACCAGGATTTCAGGCTATTCCACTCAATCGCGTAGCATTTTTATTCCTGATTTGGCCTTTTCAACTTGTGAGACCTCCTTTGTAACTCTAACTGGAGCGACCCGAAGGTGTGGGACCCATGTAGGGGGGCCGCAGGTGTACCTGCAGGAGCCACAGGTTGACCTGCGGCCAGCCGTGCCTATGTATAGGTGGCTGGTTGCTTTCATAAGTCATTTTTAAGTTGCGTAGTGAAGGAAATCTGAGAGCTCTTTAGTAGATCTACTGAGTTTGGGCAACTTTCTGCATATTCTGTCACCGTACAAGCATTCTTCATTGTCCTGGTAACACATACATGTATTTTTTTCCAATTTCTGTTCGTTGGAAAATGACTTATCACATGAAATGCATTTAGACACATAGTAGTGAATATGCATGCTGATATGACTTGATAAAAAATATTCAACATAGTAAATGTTAGTATTAAACCATGCTGAAAATAATGATGTGAAAAATTTTAACTTTTGAAGCAGTCAAATTGGCACCTTTTATTGTCATTTCTTATCCTATCTGAGGACAAATGAGTAAAGGTAGAATAGTAAAATGATCCTGGTAATTAGACTACACTTACAGATTTTTACTATGATGTGATGAATGCATACATGATGTATATGACTGTGTACAGGTGTGCTACTGAATGGCCACCTAGTCATGCCTATGTGCATGTGGATAGTACCATTTACAAAGGGGGGCTACGACAAAATTTTTCCAAAATGTAGGCATTGGATAGTTATGCATTTTTAACTCTACAATAGATGTATGTTCAAACATTGCATGTATGCATGTAATCATGGAATGCATTTTGAAAAAGACTCCAGGTATGAAATTACCACACCCTTTCTGAGGTGATTTAGAGACTTGCTGTCCAGATATTATAGATTCAGATCAGCCGAGCAATTCCCGCAGGACCACTTCTGGTGTACGGAGGAGGGCTTTTGAAGAGCCTCAGCGCCGTTCTGTGAGACAGCCTCGTCGTTTGGCCGAGGTAGTGGTACGTCCTATTCGGGTTGAGGTGCCAAATGTTGAGGACGAGGAGGATGATGTACCGTTCGAGGTTCCTGCTCCTGCTGTACGTGTTCCCCGTAAGGAATTGCCAGGTATTCAAGTGGCGAACCTAGATCTTCTTGGTGACTTGAGTAGGCATCCTAGTATACCTGCACGCAAATGAGGTATGAAGTTAGATCTTTAATCTTCCTTATTTCTTATTGATGAGGAGTCAAGGAGTCTGATGTTGATCTACATTTGATGTAGGTTCCCTGCTTCATACAGCCTCGAGGGAACTGGTTTAGCATCCACTCTATGTATCAGGCCTTGTATGATGACTATAGAGTGATCGTCCATGGCTGGGGATTTGGGAGGTTCTTTTCCATTCTACCCCATCGCTGTCCCTGGGGTTACCTCAGGGCATTGTCTAAGCGGTGATTAGGATTCTACACATTTCTGCTGGTGAGTGTTTCTCTTGGCTTTTCCCATGTATAGGTTAAGAGTGTTGACTGACAGCAGATGTTTGCCTTTGTGTTGGCAGTTTTGGGCCTATGAGAGGCTTCCTTGTTTGCGTCCTGTGAGTGTGTTAGGTTTAAACACCTATCCACAAGGACAGAGATGGCATCATTCCATACTGGCAGAGGTCCCTGTTACTGAGGGTTTCACTCATTGTCGCCTATAGCTGGAGCTATTGACAGCTGATGTCATCACATGGATTCCCTACTCTGGAGAGCATTTGGGAGTTGGTTTTGAGGATGGGTACCCAACTGGAGTTGAGTACATCATATCCACCTGCATGATTTCTCTCTTCACAGATGGAGGATGGGAGCTCTATTTAGGAAAGCGTGCTATCAGGAGCACTACAGGAGAGATTCATATGCCGATCTTGCCTCCTGCCAGGCGTTATTGGCATGTTTCGCAGTCACTCGTCATTGACATCCCATTGATGGGGATTGACAGTTTTACATTGTCAGAGGGCCCCTATTCTCAGGAGATGTTCCAGCATTGGTGGATCCCTCGCAAGATTGGAGCTCAGACCCGCGCCACACAGTTTATGGGGGATATAGTTCCAGGATCCGTGATGATGATGGATTAGCTAGCCTATGTCAGAGATCCGACTCATGTGACATAGATTGAGAGATTGACTCAGCAGCTGGACCGGTCACATCTTTTCATTCGACATTTGGGCAGAGATCCTGTAGAGGTAGATACTTTTGATCCTTTTAGCTCTGGCGCTGGCCCCTCGGATGACCCATTTGGTTTTTTCGGTGCAGATCCTCCTTTGTATAGGCCTGACATCCCTGTAGATTGAGATCTAGTGACCCAGGAGGAGTTACATCAAGTTGACAACATCGATGATGTGGACATCAACACCATTGACTTTTTATGATGTATTTCTATGATAGGCCTCTGTTAGCTGCCGGGTAGCTTCGCCCCATTCTCATTATATCTTTTGATAGGCCTCTGTTAGATGTTGGGTAGCTTCACCCCATTTCCCTGTATTTTAGCTGTACAGAGATGTATTAGATGATGATATACTTAGGAATGTATGCATATTTTTCATTCCCTATATCATATTGTCATCTATTGTATCATGCATGTTATTATGTTATGCATATGTATGTATGTCAAGAGATATTCAACATTGACCCCTGGATTGTCTTATGAAACGCCCCGTACAGATGTCTTCTTCGACATTTAGCCGTATTGATCATACCCCACCATTTGCGGTGGTAGCTGGTATGTAATCATGGCATGATAGTATATCACCATCAGACATGGTGATCGTAGATGATTTGTTGTAGCATACTATGACCCTACTGATGTTTCAGGTTCCTCCAGGATTTGTAGAGGGCATGTTAGAGCACTAGGCATTGGACAGACAAGTATTCCACTTTGGGACCCGTGAGTTGACTCCTACTTTGGAGAAGTATGCACAATTGACGATGTTGCCTTTGGACAGACCTTGCGTGCAGATGGTGATGGGAGACATGAGTAGACAGTTCATGACTCTCACAGGATTGAGGCGCAGAATAGTTCAGGATGAGATTACATCCGACCATGTGATATCCCAACGCTTCCTGATTGATAAGTTTGGGTCTGAGGATAGCTATGCACAGCATTCTGGGGATTTTACCACACCGGAGGATCATTGTAATAACCCGGGATTTTGGATAATCCAAAATTTTCGAATAATTTTTTTTTAAGTTAATATTGACATTGACTGTTAATATTGCACGGTGAATCTGTGATATGAGTCTCGAGAAAGTCAATTTGTGTATTGACTAATAAATTTAGAGTAGAGTTGTGCTTAGCAAGTTTTAGAAACCCTAACCTAATTGTCGGATAGGGATTCAATAGAAAATATAATTTAAAATAATTATATTGGAGAAAATGTATATGTACTGTATAGAAATGTTGACCAATGTTGACTGGATAAGGTTTAAAATTATAAAACCTAATAAGAGATTAGAAACCCTAATCTCAGGATTAGAAACCCTAATGTGTTGTTAGAAACCCTAATCGATAGCCGAGAAACCCTAATTTCAAAACCGAGAAGTGTAAACCCTAAATTAGGAAACCCAAATTCTATTTGGCAAATCTAATGAGTTTATTAAACTTAAATATGATTAGAAAGATCTAATTATATTTTTGTATATTAATTTTCTATTTAGAAACCTTAATTGCATTTTTAGAAATTTTATTTTCTAATATATAAACCCTAAATTTAAAATTTATGGGAATTAGAATTTTTTTTACCTATAGGGTTTAAACCCAAAACCCTAACCCAAACCCTAAACCCTAAGGGTTTGTGTAATTGTCAAGAATATCATTTAAATGTATTTTGCAATTTACTAAAATGCCCTTTTATTATATTTTATAAGTTAACTTGCAAAAAGTGGTTATATCTTTAGTAGGTAACCAAACATATTGACTTATGTGACACAAATCTTAGCCAATTCACCTCCAATTGCTAGCACAACAGATCATTCAATGCATCTAGAGATTATTTAAGAGAATTGGAGAGAGAAAATTCATAAAGTTTAGTCATTTTGCAACTTTGCTCTCACCAACCCTCTCTCTCACCTAAGCTCCGAAATTATTAAGTTTCTCAGTCATTTTAGTCAGCCCTAGATCAACCATAAACAAATCGGAGAGCTAAGATCAAGAATTGAAAGCTTAAGGTATAAACCTATTTTTTATTTTTGATCCATGTTACTAAGAAAAAAATTTCATGTTTATGTGTTTAGATCTTTGCTAGATGATGTTTGATGATGATATATGTTGATATAACATAGATCCATAGCATCAAAATGCTTTAAAAATGATGATTTTCAAAACTGCCAAGAACAGAAAATGTGGTCTGACAGGCTAATGTCAGGCGCCACAGATTCTTCTTTGTTTAAGATTTTTCTTGTTTGATGTTTTGAATTGTTAGTCTGACATGAGTACGTTAATCTGCAAGTGGAATCAGTATCATAGGATTTTTGGATTTGAAGTTATTCATGGTCAAAACCCGTTGACCGGGCATGACCATGAACTTTCTGGGTAACCCAGAAAGGTAAGTTCAGCGTCTGACATCATTTTGAACAGCTCATATCTGACATATTTGATTCTTGTTGATGGTGGTTTTGTAATTAGCGTGTACCCTGACATATTTAATTTATATTTATGACTTTATATAGTTTATATAAGCATCAGAGTGATCAAGGTAAGAGGTCAAACTAGGTGACCCGGACTGATTTTATATTTCTGGAAAACCCAGAAAAAAATAAGAACAAGTTTTCTGATAGACGTTGACCGGATTATAGATCGTGATTCTGTTGTTTGTAAACTAAGTTGTTATTTTTTTAATGTTCTCTAACAGCCGAACTATAACCTTGAACCATTAAAACGCATGAACCATGACTAGAACATTGTTATAATAGAGCTTGAAAGTGTCAACTCGAAGTTGTCTGGGTTTCTGGGTCACCCAGAAAACCCAGATTTCTCTGACAGAAAGTTTGAGAAGCCAGATCTTCCTGTTATATTTTGATATGACCAAGTTGGTGATAGATAAGTGTAGTATTACATTTGTACTACAAGACCAAAGTCTTAGATCGAACAGATCATGCAAGAACAGAACATTAAGGTCGGTCAAACCATGCACCATGAACACCGACCTTGTCAGTGTTCTTGAGGCCAAGAACACCTATAGCGACAGAAAGTGTCGCTATAGGCCATTAGCGACGGATTAATTTTATGATTTTTCCGGTAATTAATTAAAAATAGAAAATAAATTGTAAAAATTACCAAAAATAGTTTTAAAAATTATTTTAAATTATGAAAAATAATTTTTGACCAATTGGAATATTTTTCTTTAATATTTATAACTATTTAAATATTAAAAGTATTTAATTTATTTAATTAGTATATTAAATAAATTAGAGAAAAATGATTTAATATTATGAAAAATCATTTTAAATAAGAAAAATGTATTTAAAAATATTTTGAGTTATAAAATATAACTTTTAATATTTTTGGAGAATTTTCATTAATAATTTAATATTAATGATATTAGATTTATTTGATTATTAAATTAAATAAATAAGATAAAAATGATTTTATTGGTTTAAAAATCATTTTAATTGAGAATAAAGTGTTATAAAATATTTTAAATTATAAAATATAATTTTCAATATTTTTGGAGAATTCTCATTAATAAATTAATATTAATGATGCTAGATTTATTTAATTGTTATATTAAATAAATGAATTAAAAATGGTTTTATTGATTTAAAAATCATTTAAAAATGAGAAAAATGATTTAAAAATATTTTATGTTATAATGACTCTTAATATTTAGATGATAATTTCATTAATAATTATATATTAATGATGATGATTTAAAAATGATTTTAAATACTTTAAAAATCATTTAAGTGGAATATTGTTGATTTAAAAATATTTTAATTTATTAATAATAACTTTAATATTTTGACAAGTATGTTATTAATATTTGGATATTATTAAATATTAATAATGACATGATTAATTGATAATTAAATCATTTAAAAATGTTTCTGATATTTGGAAAATTATTATAAATTATAATAATTGCTTGATAATTATTAAAAGCTTTCAAAAAATATTATTATTGATAATTGACTTATCTGATTTAATATTGAAGCTTAGAGACCAAGTGTAATAGACAAATAACTGTGTTAATTGTCAGATAGGGTGATCAGAACACCGAGAACGGACCGAAGTCCAACCAGACCAAAATAGTTAGACTTGTTAAGTGCTTATATAGGTTATAAACACTGTTGTGATTATGTGCTAATGTGCTTAGGAGAAGGTTTAACTGTAAATTACAGTGATGTGTGTTGTGAATTATTGTACTAATTGTGAGACCGACATTATTGATTATAGGTCTTACGAGCGCAGTTAATTATATTGTGTAGCAGTAATCAACGCGAAAGGCAAGTTTCCTAACTCAACTTGAGTTACTATTTTTCAAGCATGGTAGTGAATAATTATTGATAGTTATTCACATCTATAATGATTATTGTAATTCGCACGTAGTGCAATCGAATCATGTTCTATTATTTGAACTAATTATAAATTATGTCTCAGCTAATTGTTTAGGCGAGACTAGTATTTGGTAAAGCATGAAAGGTTCTATTCATTATGAACTGAAATATTATTGGAAGATCTATGCCATTGATTTCGGCTAGATTAGCATTGTTATTAATTATTGAAATCCTAGTATTTCTTTGAAAGTAATCCAAACCATATTGTTGTGGTACGGACTCGTGAAGTAAAACTGAGATGAACAAATTTTATTGTCGTAAATCGACATGTGCACTATTATTGAGTATTATGCACAATATAGGGTACAAAGGAGTTGGCCACTCCAGGTACTTGCAGAAGAGTATAGTTTAGTTTTGATAACTAATTTATATTCT
The DNA here is from genome assembly GCA_020205505.1 of Panax japonicus. Classification (NCBI taxonomy): domain Eukaryota; kingdom Viridiplantae; phylum Streptophyta; class Magnoliopsida; order Apiales; family Araliaceae; genus Panax; species Panax japonicus. The sequence goes on along the minus strand of CM035095.1, from coordinate 67,603,416 downwards.
TGTGGTAATTTAGTTTTAATAACTAAATGAATCCTCTATTAGTTCATGATCCTCTGTGATCACTCAGCATGAAATCTGGGTATATCCCACATTATTGAATATTATTGCAGTATTATTAATTCAATTGAATATTATTGAATCTTTGAAAGAATTATACTCTTTCATATCGAATAGGTTATTTATTATTAAATAGTAGAAAGTTATTGTTCAGATTGAATTATTATTTCGTTATCTCGAAATCGTTTGATGACTGTTGAAGCTCTATTCAATCTAGACTCTTCTATTTTTGATTCATACATCATTTATTGTATATTTTAACTTGCGGGGCAAACTTGTTGCTCACCCTTGCTAAATAAAATATTTTTTCTAGGAACGATGAGGCTAACGGGGCTAAGAGGAACAAAGGCAAAGGCATAGTACTGGAGTAGTTTTATATTAAGCATATTTAATATGTTGTTTTGTAAACCCTTTTTATTTATTGAAAGGGTAAAACTTGTAATGTTAAGGTTAGTTGACCTGGGATGATGTTGTTAACTTAATAACTAATGATATGTAAGTTTATTATAATCAATGAATGGGTAGTTAGATGTTATTAAATTATGGATCATGAGCACCAAACTCGGGGGTCAGGTAACCCGGATTTGGGGGCGTCACAGGTTGGTATCAGAGCTATAAGCATGAATTTGCGAAGAGCCCCGAGCCTCTCGCTGATGACTTCCTTGTGTGGAATGCACCGAAGCCAGACTCTCCGTAGGGGACGCCGAGCCAGTCGGTGGCAAGCTATAACCATAGCACCTTACAGGGGTACCTATCAGCTTGCCACCGACTGGCTCGGCGTCCCCTACGGAGAGTCTGGCTTCGGTGCATTCCACACAAGGAAGTCATCAGCGAGAGGCTCGGGGCTCTTCGCAAATTCATGCTTATAGCTCTGATACCAACCTGTGACGCCCCCAAATCCGGGTTACCTGACCCCCGAGTTTGGTGCTCACGATCCACAATTTAATAACATCTAACTACCCATTCATTGATTATAATAAACTTACATATCATTAGTTATTAAGTTAACAACATCATCCCAGGTCAACTAACCTTAACATTACAAGTTTTACCCTTTCAATAAATAAAAAGGGTTTACAAAACAACATATTAAATATGCTTAATATAAAACTACTCCAGTACTATGCCTTTGCCTTTGTTCCTCTTAGCCCCGTTAGCCTCATCGTTCCTAGCAAAAATATTTTATTTAGCAAGGGTGAGCAACAAGTTTGCCCCGTAAGTTAAAATATACAATAAATGATGTATGAATCAAAAATAGAAGAGTCTAAATTGAATAGAGCTTCAACAGTCATCAAACGATTTTGAGATAACGAAATAATAATTCAATCTGAACAATAACTTTCTACTATTTAATAATAAATAACCTATTCGATATGAAAGAGTATAATTCTTTCAAAGATTCAATAATATTCAATTGAATTAATAATACTGCAATAATATTCAATAATGTGGGATATACCCAGATTTCATGCTGAGTGATCATAGAGGATCATAAACTAATAGAGGATTCATTTAGTTATTAAAACTAAATTACCACAAGAATATAAATTAGTTATCAAAACTAAACTATACTCTTCTGCAAATACCTGGAGTGGCCAACTCCTTTGTACCCTATATTATGCATAATACTCAATAATAGTGCACATGTCGATTTACGACAATAAAATTTGTTCATCTCAGTTTTACTTCACGAGTCCGTACCACAACAATATGGTTTGGATTACTTTCAAAGAAATACTAGGATTTCAATAATTAATAATAATGCTAATCTAGCCGAAATCAATGGCATAGATCTTCCAATAACATTTCAGTTCATAATGAATAGAACCTTTCATGCTTTACCAAATACTAGTCTCGCCTAAACAATTAGCTGAGACATAATTTATAATTAGTTCAAATAATAGAACATGATTCGATTGCACTACGTGCGAATTACAATAATCATTTTAGATGTGAATAACTATCAATAATTATTCACTACCATGCTTGAAAAACAGTAACTCAAGTTGAGTTAGGAAACTTGCCTTTCGCGTTGATTACTGCTACACAATATAATTAACTGCGCTCGTAAGACCTATAATCAATAATGTCGGTCTCACAATTCGTACAATAATTCACAACACACATCACTGTAATTTACAGTTAAACCTTCTCCTAAGCACATTAGCACATAATCACAACAGTGTTTATAACCTATATAAGCACTTAACAAGTCTAACTATTTTGGTCTGGTTGGACTTCGGTCCGTTCTCGGTGTTCTGATCACCCTATCTGACAATTAACACAGTTATCTGTCTATTACACTTGGTCTCTAAGCTTCAATATTAAATCAGATAAGTCAATTATCAATAATAATATTTTTCGAAAGCTTTTAATAATTATCAAGCAATTATTATAATTTATAATAATTTTCCAAATATCAGAAACATTTTTAAATGATTTAATTATCAATTAATCATGTCATTATTAATATTTAATAATATCCAAATATTAATAACATACTTGTCAAAATACTAAAGTTATTATTAATAAATTAAAATATTTTTAAATCAACAATATTCCACTTAAATGATTTTTAAAGTATTTAAAATCATTTTTAAATCATCATCATTAATATATAATTATTAATGAAATTATCATCTAAATATTAAGAGTCATTATAACATAAAATATTTTTAAATCATTTTTCTCATTTTTAAATGATTTTTAAATCAATAAAACTATTTTTAATTCATTTATTTAATATAACAATTAAATAAATCTAGCATCATTAATATTAATTTATTAATGAGAATTCTCCAAAAATATTGAGAATTATATTTTATAATTTAAAATATTTTATAACACTTTATTCTCAATTAAAATGATTTTTAAACCATTAAAATCATTTTTATCTTATTTATTTAATTTAATAATCAAATAAATCTAATATCATTAATATTAAATTATTAATGAAAATTCTCCAAAAATATTAAAAGTTATATTTTATAACTCAAAATATTTTTAAATACATTTTTCTTATTTAAAATGATTTTTCATAATATTAAATCATTTTTCTCTAATTTATTTAATATACTAATTAAATAAATTAAATACTTTTAATATTTAAATAGTTATAAATATTAAAGAAAAATATTCCAATTGGTCAAAAATTATTTTTCATAATTTAAAATAATTTTTAAAACTATTTTTGGTAATTTTTACAATTTATTTTCTATTTTTAATTAATTACCGGAAAAATCAGAAAATTAATCCGTCGCTAATGGCCTATAGCGACACTTTCTGTCGCTATAGGTGTTCTTGGCCTCAAGAACACTGACAAAGTCGGTGTTCATGGTGCATGGTTTGACCGACCTTAATGTTCTGTTCTTGCATGATCTGTTCGATCTAAGACTTTGGTCTTGTAGTACAAATGTAATACTACACTTATCTATCACCAACTTGGTCATATCAAAATATAACAGGAAGATCTGGCTTCTCAAACTTTCTGTCAGAGAAATCTGGGTTTTCTGGGTAACCCAGAAACCCAGACAACTTCGAGTTGACACTTTCAAGCTCTATTATAACAATGTTCTAGTCATGGTTCATGCGTTTTAATGGTTCAAGGTTATAGTTCGGCTGTTAGAGAACATTAAAAAAAACAAAAACTTAGTTTACAAACAACATAATCACGATCTATAATCCTGTCAACGTCTATCAGAAAACTTGTTCTTATTTTTTTCTGGGTTTTCCAGAAATATAAAATCAGTCCGGGTCACCTAGTTTGACCTCTTACCTTGATCACTCTGATGCTTATATAAACTATATAAAGTCATAAATATAAAGTAAATATGTCAGGGTACACGTTAATTACAAAACCACCATCAACAAGAATCAAATATGTCAGATATGAGCTGTTCAAAATGCTGTCAGACGCTGAACTTACCTTTCTGGGTTACCCAGAAAGTTCATGGTCATGCCCGGTCAACGGGTTTTGACCATGAATAACTTCAAATCCAAAAATCCTATGATACTGATTCCACTTGCAGATTAACGTACTCATGTCAGACTAACAATTCAAAACATCAAACAAGAAAAATCTTAAACAAAGAAGAATCTGTGGCACCTGACATTAGCATGTCAGGCCACATTTCCTGTTCTTGGCAGTTTTGAAAATCATCATTTTTAAAGCATTTTGATGCTATGGATCTATGTTATATCAACATATATCATCATTAAACATCATCTAGCAAAGATCTAAACACATAAACACGAATTTTTTTTCTTAGTAACATGGATCAAAAATAAAAAATAAGTTTATACCTTAAGCTTTCAATTCTTGATCTTAGCTCTCCGATTTGTTTATGGTTGATCTAGGGCTGACTAAAATGACTGAGAAACTTAATAATTTCGGAGCTTAGGTGAGAGAGAGGGTTGGTGAGAGCAAAGTTACAAAATGACTAAACTTTATGAATTTTCTCTCTCCAATTCTCTTAAATAATCTCTAGATGCATTGAATGATCTGTTGTGCTGGCAATTGGAGCTGAATTGGCTGAGATTTGTGTCACATAAGTCAATATGTTTGGTTACCTACTAAAGATATAACTACTTTTTGCAAGTTAACTTATAAAATATAATAAAAGGGCATTTTAGTAAATTGCAAAATACATTTAAATGATATTCTTGATAATTACACAAACCCTTAGGGTTTAGGGTTTGGTTTTGGGTTTTGGGTTTAAACCCTATAGGTAAAAAAAAATTCTAATTCCCATAAATTTTAAATTTAGGGTTTATATATTAGAAAATAAAATTTCTAAAAATGAAATTAAGGTTTCTAAATAGAAAATTAATATACAAAAATATAATTAGATCTTTCTAATCATATTTAAGTTTAATAAACTCATTAGATTTGCCAAATAGAATTTGGGTTTCCTAATTTAGGGTTTACACTTCTCGGTTTTGAAATTAGGGTTTCTCGGCTATCGATTAGGGTTTCTAACAGCACATTAGGGTTTCTAATCCTGAGATTAGGGTTTCTAATCTCTTATTAGGTTTTATAATTTTAAACCTTATCCAGTCAACATTGGTCAACATTTATATACAGTACATATACATTTTCTCCAATATAATTATTTTAAATTATATTTTCTACTGAATCCCTATCCGACAATTAGGTTAGGGTTTCTAAAACTTGCTAAGCACAACTCTACTCTAAATTTATTAGTCAATACACAAATTGACTTTCTCGAGACTTATACCACAGATTCACCGTGCAATATTAACAGTCAATGTCAATATTAACTTAAAAAAAAATTTATTCGAAAATTTTGGATTATCCAAAATCCCGGGTTATTACAATCATTGGCATTCAGCCAGAGTAGATGTACTGCTTCTGTGCGTATTATCATACGTATACATGCCACGGTACATGGATGAGCTAGACATCGGCGTCATCATGGCAGTGAGAGCTCTCAGGGAGGGCCATACCATCATTCTGATGATTATCGCAGAGACCTTGAGGTCGGCTACATACTGCTGCACTTATCCAGTAGGAGTGTTCACAGGTAGCTCGATCATGCTGTATGTGTGGTTCATGACACACTTGAGACCGATTGGCACATTTAGACATCATGGATTTTGTTTCACCCATGAGATAGCCATGTCATACTCCTTTTAGCCTGTGGGGTGTATAGATGCTGCATCTTGGTCCGCTTTCTTGGCAGAGATTTGAGATCCATTTGATAATTGTCGTGTTCAGGGCTTAGCTCACCCTATAGCTTCATTACTCATGCTCCGGGCATGGATTACCTCCCTCTAGCTGGTTTGAGGGGCATGATTACTTACCATCCACTGGCCATGATGTGTCAGTTTGACCTATTTCAGGACTTTCATCTGTATGAGGGGGCAGCGAGTCAGCGCTTCGCGTCACACCATTTGTTACGGAGGACAGATCCAGGTTGTATGCCTGTTGGGATCAGCGAGAGTCAGCTGAGTTTTCTGTCAGTCATCCAGGTTGTTCTGCAGAGTATTCACATGGATGGAGATAGAGACTGCATTAGCTGCGGCAGTATCCACAGTGTAGGAGACTGATTCTGACGATTAGGAGCCTGTAGAGGAGGCTGTCATTCCCATCGATGTCTTGACTGCTGGGCTGCCAACATTTGTGATAGATTCTCCCACCCCGAGTGCCACTGTCACCCAGTATTCAGCACAACATTTGGAGCAGAGCTTACATCTGATGACCTATGATAGAGATCAAGCTAGGGCCACGATGTTGACAACTCTTGATAAGAGAGATACTGCTCTGTTAGAGAGGGATGAGGCTAGATCAGCCAGGGATGCATTGATTGAAGAGTGGGATGCCGCCTTATTTGCTAGGGATGTGGCCATTGCAGACAACACTTCAGTGAGATCCCAGATGATGGTCAATCTGGCCAATATGAGTGCCTACATTGATGAGCATTTTGCCACCATGCAGTTAGCGTCTGATCTGCTAGCTCGTGTAGATACCCTTGGGCAGGAGCTTGCAGCGTTACCTCCGTCTTCAGAGAGGGATGCTATGTTAGATCTGATAGTCCGCATACACACAGATCTGTAGATAGCTTTATATTTTTCTGCACAGACTAGCTTAGCCATTTTTGTCATGTACAACACATATGTATATATCAAACAATATTATATATGGCAGGGAAATATATTTTGATTCACTTCCCTTTTAGTTATGCCTTGATACTTGCTTGATATTTGCCTATTTCTCCATGGCCTTTGTTCTTGATGCATGATGAACTTATCCTTGATAGATGGACACTGAGACGTCGCAAGGTCTCTCAAAACTGATCATTGATTACTGAAAATCCCTACCATCTTTGGTGTCTTGGGACTGGTATCTGTATGGAAAAGTGGAGAGAAGGGTGGTTTCTTCCTCTCTGAGATTGACCGCACCACAGATGGTCGCCAGTACTTCTATTTATGAGAAGCCTAGTTAATTCCATCTCTTATGGGTTGGTATTGCTCTTTGAGGCACGATCGTAGCTTAGATGGTCACCGAATCTTCTATTTGTGAGAAGAGGTTGGATAATTCCATCCCTTTGATCTAAAACCGATGAAGTGGGGCAAATTGAAGGTTGATCCCAGTACCGTGTGACAAGTATATTTGTTTTGGTAGGGGTTAGACTGCACCATGAATGGCTACCTACGTACTCTTATTGAAGAGGAGACCAAGTCTGCGTAGTTCAAACCTAGTGTAGGAGGTTTAACGCTGAATGTGAAAGGCAGAAGGGTGTAAAACTATTTTTGTAAAGAAAGGGCAGAAATTTTTTTGTTATTTTTTTTATTGCGACCGGGCCATATAGAATATGGTTGCCTACGTACCCCCAGGTATCAGGGAGATCAGGTTGATGTAGTTCGCCCCTCAGGACGAATCGAAGCTGAAGAGAAGCGTAAATCCCATGTGCAGGCTATACTACGGGGAGAAGAAAGTTTAATCCCGTAAAAGTGATAAACTGCAAGTGTGAAAAAAGTTTAATCCCATATTGAGGATAAACTGTAGGAGTGAAAAGTTTAGTCTCGTCTTCAGGAGAAGTAGGTGTGTGAAAAGTTTAATCTCGTCATCAGGAGAAGCAAGCGTGTGAAAAGTTTAATCTCGTCTTTAGGAGAAGCAGGTATGTGAAAAGTTTAATCTCGTCTTCAGGAGAAGTAGGTGTGAAAGGTTTGAAATGAAAGGAAACCAGGCTGCTTGTTTAAAGTGTAAAGAAACCAGGCTGCTGGTTTGAAGTGTATGTTTCCTTGAGGGGCAGAAGAGTTTGCAAAAAGAAGAGAGGGTTCAAAACCGGAATGACTGGTGATTCGAGGATCAAAACCAGAATGTTTGTTTGATGGTAACTTCAGATATAGTACCGTTTCACGGTGTCCGAGTTGATAAGCGGTGGAAATTCATCGCTATCCATTTCCTGCAACCTGAGAGCACCTCCTGTCAACACTTCCTTGACAATAAATGGGCCTTCCCAATTAGGAGCAAATTTTCCCTTAGATTGATCTTGGTTGTCAATGATCTTCTTCAAAACCAAATCATGTTGTTTGAATTGCCGTAGTTGAACTTTTATGTTATAGGATCGTGCGATCCTTTGCTGATATAACTGACCATGGAAGATAGCCGCGGTTCGACTTTCGTCTATCAGAGACAATTGGTGATACCTGTCTTGTACCCATTGGTCTTCATCCAACTGAGCATCCATCAATACTTTGAGGGATTCCATTTCCACTTCTATGGGGAGCAGCACCGCTTCCATCCCATAGACTAGCGAGTAAGGGGTTGCCCTAGTGGAAGCACGCATTGAAGTTCTGTAGGCTAATAAAGTTATGGGCAAGAGGTCAGGCTATCCTTTGTGATTGGCGGACATTTTTTGCATGATCTTCTTAATGTTTTTATTAGCCGCTTCAACAGCACCATTCATCTTTGGTCGGTAGATGATAGAGTTGAGATGTTTGATGTAGAATTTTCTGCATAATTCCTCCATCATGTTGTTGTTGAGGTTTTTAGCATTGTCTGACACAATGACCTCTGGTTGTCCATAACGACAAAAAACATTGTTTATGATGAATGCAATGATGACTTCTTTAGTAACCTTGGGGAAGGAAGCTGCTTCTACCCATTTGGTGAAGTAGTCAATCATGGTGAATATGAATCGATGTCCATTACTGGCTTTGGGATCGATGGGCCCGATCACGTCCATTCCCCACATTGAGAAGGGCCATGACGAACTCATATTGTGGAGTTCCCTTGGAGGGGCATGGATAGCATTCCCATGTGTTTGACATTGATAGCACCTCTTGACGTGATCATCACAATCAGCTTTGAGTGTAAGCCAATAATGTCCCATTCTTAGAATTTTCTTGACAAGTAGGGGTCCACTCATGTGAGGGCCGCATACTCCACCATGGATCTCATCCATGAGTCGCTGAGCTTGGTCGTTTTCCAGACATCTGAGGAGACCTAATCTTGCATCTCTTTTATAGAGTGCATCTCTGCTCAGGTAGAATTTCATAGCAAGTCGATGAATCTGCCTCTTCTCAGTTAGGCTCGCCTCAACGGGTGTAGATCCATCTCGCAGATACTCCTTGATATGTTGATACCAAGGGTTGTGGATGGGAGGTGGCTCATCCGATACTTCTCCAATGTAATTCCCATAGATTGGGGCTTTTTGTATAACAATCGTGATGCTTGGCATGTTTTCCTTGTCAGGTAGGTAAACAAAGGAGGCCAACGTTGCTAATGGATCTGCAAAGTCATTCCTATTACGAGGAATGTGTAGAAAGGAGATTTTTTTGAACTCCAAAGCCATCTATAGAACTTACCAAAGGTAAGGCAGTAAATGTAATTCTTTGGTTTGATAGATTCCTGTGGATTGCTTGATTACCAATTTTGAATCCCCAAAGACAGTTAACCGCCTGATACCCATTGAACGGGCAAGTTTGAGTCCCATGATACAGCCTTTATACTCAGCTATGTTGTTGGTGTTGACAAACTGCAATTGGACGGCGATGGGATACTGCTCTCCCGTACAAGATATTAAAACTGCTCCTGGCTCCAGAGCCTTCTGAGTTAACAGCTCCATTAAAATACATTTTCCACGAACAACATGTATCGTACTGATGTGGTAGCTGAATTACCATTACTCCTTCGTCAGGAAAGTATGTTTCTAAGGGTTTGTAATCCCCTGTAGGTGCGGCGGCCAATTAATTCGCAATTCCTTAACTTTTGACCGACTTTTGAGTCACATAGACGATGTTAAATTGCTGTAGGATTAACTGCCATCTGGACAGTCGACAATTCAGTATGGGTTTGCTGAACACATACTTAAGGGGATCCACGCGGGATATGAGATGGGTTGTATGACCATGGAGATAATGTTGTAATCTCATGGAAGCCCATGCTAAAGCACAAAAAGTCTTCTCAATTAGAGTGTACTTGTGTTAACTGATGCTGAATCTTTTGCTGAGGTAATAGATAGCTCGCTCTTGGCCTCTATCATCTTTCTGCCCCAGCATACAGCCCATAGCATTGTCATTTATGGACAAGTACATAAACAGGGGAACATCATCCCTGGGAGATACCAAAACAGGAGCGTTGATTAGTTACTCCTTAATTGTGAGGAAGACTTTTTGACACTCATCATTCCATTTCTGGAGGAGTTCTTCCTTAACAATTTGAAGATTGGCTCACAGGTTGCTGTGAGTTGAGAGATGAATCAGCTAATGATGTTGATCCTTCCCAAAAATCCCAGTATTTCCTTCTCTGTCTGAGGAATGGGCATTTCCTTGATGGCCTGGATTTTGGTAGGATCTAGTTCAATCCCCTTATGGCTGGCTAGGAAGCCTAGCAACTTGCCTGACTTAACGTCAAAGGCGCACTTGGAGGGATTCAACTTCAAGTTGTACTTACGCAACCTGTTGAACAACTTTTTGAGATGGTCTAAATGGTCATCCTCCTTCCGGGATTTGACAATGATGTCATCCACATAGATCTCTATCTCCTTGTGCATTAAATCATGGAAAAGAGCCATCGTAGCTCGCTGGTAGGTTTCCTCGGCGTTGTTGAGGTCGAATGACAACCGTCTGTAGCAAAAGGTTCCCCAAGGCATGATGAAAGCAGTTTTCTCACGATCTTCCTCAGTGACCATAATTTGATGATACCCCGCAAAGCAATCAGCAAAGGAGTACATGCCGTATTGAGTAGTATTGTCAATAAGAAGGTGGATAAAAGGAACGGGAAAGATATCTTTAAGGCAAGCTTTGTTCAAATCCTGGCAATCCACGCAGACTCGCACCTTTCCCCCTGGTTTAGGCATGGGAACAATGTTGGATATCCACTTCGGATATGTAGACACCATTACGATGCCAGCTTGAAATTGTTTCACAATTTCTTCTTTAACTTTCAAACTCCATTTAGGTTTCAATCGCTTGAACTTTTGCCTAACTGGCTTGAATCCTTCTTTAATGGGAAGGCGATGAAGAACAATGTCAGTGGACAATCCCACCATGTCTTCATGAGACCATGCAAACACATCCTGCAATTGGGTTAACAGTACAACCATATCATTCCGCTGATTTGTGGTAAGGTCTGAACCAATCTAGATTAGCTTAGGGTTGTCTAAGGTTCCAAGATTGAAAGGAGTGGTTTGATCAAGATTGGGTTTGGGTTTATCGGCAACCCATTCCTTAATCTCTTGAGGTGTCTCAATGTCCTCTTGGATGTCCATCAAGTCTGAGTCCAACTTTGCATCAAAGTTACAGCCCTTGTGGAGAGAAGGCACCTCATCAGCAAGTACAGGCACATCTAAATTTAGAGTCCTGAAACAAAATATGCTTTCACTTAATATATGCAACTGTTCGATCATACAAAAGTGTTAGCATGTACGTGATAAAATAACTGCTAGTGCTGTAAAGAAAAGTGAGAAATTAAAGTTATCTACAGGGCAGAGGGATTTTCTGCTCATTTTACCCTCGTCGACCAATGGATGGAGTGCTGCTCCAATTGTCGAGGGCAAAGTCCTGAAGGACTGCAGTGATAGAAGGATCGTCAGCGTCCTCCTTTCCCCGAATGATAACCATGACATCTGGGCAATCATCGTCTGGGGTGTATCTGTTTGTATGTTCATCATGAACAATGACGCGAATGCCTGCCATCATTAAGGCAAGGTCATGTTTACATTTTCGTTCCTTTTCTTCTGCCTTGGGATCAGGAATTAACACCTCTTTAGCTTTGATTGGCACTGGCTTCGGAAATAACATAGCCACCACATGGGATGGAACCTTTACTGGAGACTATATCAACTCATGCGGTAAAGGTGTAGAAAATCGTCGTGCGGCGGAAGCTTGAGGAACCTGCTTATGCTTATGAGGATTCCTGTGAATGGAATTGGCAGAATAGCTTAGTCTGACTGTACCAATTTGACTGGCCATTTGGATAGGGTGCTTAATACCCTATTGATCCTTACCAAGCCTTTGTCCAGGTTGATAACCCAATAACATCATTTCTTGAGTGGCTGACATAACCTTGTCAGAAATTTTGGGTACGGGAAGTGGCGCTCTAATAGAATGGTATTGCGTGTTACTCACTTCCAGAGTATGGAAACTGGCCGGCTCAACTTTTGAATTGAAGCTGATAATTGATAGAGTTCCTGGTCTAGGACATTCCGGCTCAGCATTGACAGGCACTAGACTGTTGTTGATGATGTATTTGAGTTGTTGATGTAATGTGGAGGGAACAGCTCCAGCCATGTGTATCCATGGTCTCCCCAATAGCAGGTTGTATTCGGAATCTATCTTGAGGACGAGGAAGGATACGTTGAATGTATTGGGACCAATCTCAATTGGCAATTCAATCTTTCTAACCGAATTTCGCTGAGATACATCAAAAACTCGGATGACCGTATGGCTATTTTGGATCCGCTTGAGATTGATATTCATCTTCACCAAGGTGGCATTAGGACAGATATTTAGAGATGAACCTCCATCTATCAATACTCCAGCTAGCATGTACCCGGAAGACAACATTGCGATATGCAGCGGTTTGCAATGATCGGTCCCTTCGGGAGGTATGTTGTCATCAGTGAAGGATATCACATTGTTGTTGAAAATGTGATCAACCAAATGTTGAAATTTTCCACATCCACTAATTTTGGCAGGTAGGTGTTGCCTAATTTTTGAATAGCACTTTACCACGCAAGTATACGCGTTCAATTGTAATATTCAGCAAGCAAGGATATCGTTCCCACGAGGAAATAGATTAATATTTATCAATTACTAACTCCAATGCAATTAATCCTATTTTAAACTAAGAAAAATTTGTTTAAGATTCGTAATTTAACCGTAACAAAACTAATGATTAAAAATCAAAATTTCACAAGAATAACTGCAGATTTAACAGGTTAAGATTACAACTTCCCTTGGTATTTCATTCAAACTAACTTACTTCCCATTTAAAATAAATCAATTAATATGAATTGTTATCCAAGAATGTTTTATGAATATTCACGCACTTCTTCCAAAGACACGTGAACAAATCCTCCTAAATCCAATCTTTAAGACGCGGAATTACAAGGAACACCCCAATTAATCAACTCACTATATTCCTATGTGAATCAAGTTAATTAGGGTTTACGCACAAATTCTTTCAATGGATACAAAAGACACATAGGTATATTCCTATCCTACACGCTAATCATATTAACCCTATTCAGATTATATGAACAGATGTTATCATATCCAGATCTCAATCTATACTCCATCTTCCAATTTTATATAGATTATCATAGTAATTGTTGGCCAAACAATTAATCAATTAAACATAAGATATAATAAACAATTCAATAAAAACTAACTTTCATTCAATGGGAAGCTTGCAATTTAAACTACATACCAAGTTCCGTTGCAATCTTAATTAAAATTTAGTTCATGATAATAATAAAGAAAAACATCATCCAAATTAATAATCCAAACATCCCAGATAATTACAAAAGATAAAACTAGAGAAGAGAAGAAGAAACTCTGAATTTGCTCTTAAACTCTCTCTTAGATCTTCAGCCCTTGCAATTCTCCTTCGTATTTTTCTTCCTTGTTCTCTCTGCAAATCTCTTGAAAAATTTATTGATTGCTTGCAACATTCGTTACCTCTCCCTTTTCTAGAATCCTCTCCTATTTGTATTGGTCTCAGCCCTCATTCAGACTCCTCTTTTGCTTTAAAAACCCACTTGACAGCAGAAAAACGCACATTATTACGCACTAGAGCGCCTAGGCGCTCAACATAGGCTAATTCCAAGCGCCTAGGCGCTTGGCCAGGACCACATAATTATAGAAATGGCCACTCAGCTTTAATTTTCATGATTTTTGACCTTTTTCTTCTCCGAAATGACCAATTTGTCCCTCCAGCTCTAACCTACAACAAATAAACACAAAACACATAAAAAATACTAAAAAACAATAAAAGATAACAATAATTAAGTTTAATAATATCAGATTCATAGGCATAAAACCTACTCATCAAATACCCCCAAACTTAACCAATTGCTTGTCCCCAAGCAACACAACACAATGCAATAACTAAATATGCAATGCAAATGCTACTAGATAAATGCTTAAATTCCAGCAGTCAAACAGAACAAAATCTATTTATCAAGCCTCAGAGAAATCACACTAAACATGCTAGTACATCATATCAAGACAGATTAATAATTTCCTCGTCAATCATCAAATCTTAACCTGTTATTATTGATATAGTGTGTGTGCTTAACATCCATGCTAACTGATATGATGCTAAATACAACACATAATAAATCTCTTTAAAGGAATCATACAGTTTAAACTCACAAAATTCACGAACAAGCTAAAACCAACTAAAGACAAATATCCACCAAAATTTAAGAGTCCAATCCGGGATACTTATGCTTTATTGTGCTTTACGGGGGCTTTTTGCTCTTTTCCCGTTTTATTGTTTTTTTTCATATATATATATATATATATATATATATATTTAACCATAACTGTGCAATGTCTCATTCCATTAGGCTAACAGTGATACCCCTTAGCGAGCTTTCGACCAACGACTCCCAGACCATATAAGACCTTAGGGCGCTAGGTTTTAAGATACCCCTTCGGGCGTACTTGCTCAAGTAACAAAGGCCCCGAAACAAAACTAGCCACGGTATCATTTTTTTAAGCTTATATATCCCAAAATTTTTCCCCCAAACTTAAGTTTTTATCTAAATTCAGTCATCTTCGCCTATTCATGTTTTTCATTCATTCAAACTAGCATTATCCTTTAGAAGTCCATTATGTGTCAATTTAAACTCAATCAGTCAACATGGTTGTTTTTACTGTGCTATCCTTATTATATCAGTTTCAAACAGGTACAGATTCAAAGCATGACAAGAAATCACATCAAAGTCTTAACAGATAATACTATACTTGTCTACTCAATTCCAAACTCATCACTGGCCAAAACAGACTTAAACTATCTAACGGCTGGAAACATGCAAAAACTACAATTTTGTTTTTTGTTTTTTTTAAATGAATGCAAACTACATGAAAAACTATTAACTAAATACTATATGAATGCACTAGATGAATACTTCATGCATGAACTGGAGCTGGACAATTACACCCCCAAACTTAACCAATATAATGTCCTCATTGTATATAAGAAACAAAAATTAAGAAATTAAGCACTGAGGACTTCCCTGAAAGAAAGAATCTTTATTCCTCGTCAGAATCTTCTTCCTCTTCTTCTTCCTCTTCTTATTCATCTGGGGGGTACGCAGACAATGGTGGAAATTGGTAGGGAGCGGCACCTGGATTCATGCGAGCAAACATTTCAAGGAATGCTGCACTAAAATTCTGATACACCTCCGTTTGCCGCTGAGCTAAACTATCCTGATTTCTTTCCATTCGGTCAAAACCTTGCTGAACTCGAGTGGCCACCATGTCGATTCTTCTAGTTTGATTTCTCAAATATCGACGGATATCTTCATAAAAATTAGGTTGTTGCTCAGAACTTCCAACTGCAGGAGGATTGTCGTGTAATTGGTGAATAGGCTCGGCTGTAGGCTCGGGAGGAGCAATAATGAATCCTAACCTCTCGGGTGTGGTACACCCCCACCCCATACCTTGTACTTCTTAATAAGCGAGTGGTCAATTACGGCTAAAGGAGGCTGTGTAGCTTCCTCGGCATCCCATTTTACCCCAGCTTGTTGACATAGTCCTGTGATCAAAGATGGGTGTGGTAATCCACCTGAGGTCCCTCCTCGAATTGCTTTGTCAATGGAATCATGAATAACTTGGCCCACATCTATAATTTTTCCTGATGCAATGCAGAAAAGCAATGCTGCCCTTTGATTTATAACATCACTCATATGCCTACATGGCATCAACTTGGCACAAATAAAGGCATGCCATGCTTTCCCATAACTGCTTAGTTTGGATGCGGGGAACAAAACAGCTTCTTGTTGATCTGTTAATTTCCATGTTGTTCCAGGTACACACAAGGCTTGAATGATCTCACTGTAGTCTAGCTCGTGTTGTAAATATTGCATGTATCCATTATTGGGTATCGTGTTCAAGCCGTAATAAGCATTTATTGACCCAAAACTGACCTCCACTGATTTCCCTCGAACCCAAATTATGTTACCAACATGATCTATTGCATTGGCGTAGAATTCCTTAACAATCTTAACAACCGATGCATCCGGTTGGGCTGTAAAGTTCACCCATCTTCTACTCCCAATCATCTGTAATAATTCCCCATCTTCTATCTCTGGCAATAATCCACGCTCGGGAATTAGTGCTTTATTAGAAAGTACATTGTAATATCTTTCGGACGCTTTAGCACTTGTAAATCTCTTTTTGTCATACTTTTGCGAAGTGCCCGAAGTCTCTCCTCTTTGTCTCTTAGTAGCCATAGTCTTATGTACTAAGTTCTTGCCAACCCAAATGATACTCAATGACTTAGGAGAGCCAAAATCTTCTTTGTGACAAACTATCGAACACTTGGTGTGCACAGATTTGGAATACTATTGGTAGGCACTCCCCCAAACTTAATTTTCACCAATTTTTCCAATTATTAAGCCCACAATACTTCCAAGGCAATACAAGTAACAATTAAGAGTATCCACACCCACTTGAGCCAACACAATGATATAAACTAGCTTCAAAGTACTAACAAAGCTATTATCCAAGTGAATCCAAATAATTTGCACTAAAATCTTGTGTACTTACTTAGGTATAGCCAAATATGATGTTCAATCAAAGTTGGATGAGCAATTTGAGCTTTGAACCCTTAATTGAGATAAATATGGCTTGAATGCAAGTTGATTCTCGAATTGGTGAAGAAGGATGACAATATGACAATCAAATACTTGTTGCCTTGGTTTTGGGTAGAGATTTAGTGTTTGATTAGGATTTGGAAGAGAAAGATTGGTTGTGTAGGCTAGATTAGATGAGGGTTTAGAGTTGTGGTGAGTTAGAGATGGAGTAGGAGAGTAAGAAAGTGTTTGATTTGGAATTGGAGAAGTGTAGCCCGAATTGGGGCTTTTATTTATTTATTTATTTGTATTGGAGCGCCTAGGCGCTGGTTATTGTGCTGTCTGGACCGCCTAGGCGGTTGCTTGCAGAAGGCGTGGGACGTGTGGAGCGCCTAGGCGCTTGGTTTGGCCTTGGCTGGACCGCCTAGGCGCTTGGTCATGAAAACAGGTACTGACTTTGAGCGCCTAGGCGCTTGATTTGGCTTGAAGAGGAGCGCCTAGGCGCTTGGGCTGCATTTTAGGTTCTGACTTGGAGCGCCTAGGCACTTGGTCTTTGCTTGTCTGGAGCGCCTAGGCGCTTGGTCTGTGTAGAGTGCTTGTTTTGGTGTTTTACGCTTCTTGCATGCCATACCTCCAATAACGTGTTTCCTTCCACACCAAAATTTGCGGATTTGATTAGAAATTTGAGATTTTGACGAGTGGACATTCAAATTATTAAGATCATAAATGCTTGGCCTCCTTTCCTGCAATCAATTGAATCTCTGTTAGAGAACGATGGATGTAACAAATCCTAAACTATAAAAATTTAACCACTAAATAAACTAATAGTAGAGCAAATTAATAAAAGTAAAAATAGCAAATAACAATAAAAATTCCTGGGTTGCCTCCCAGTTAGCGCTTAGTTTATAGTCTTCAGCCTGACTTTCTCCTCTGTTCTAATCAGCAAGGTTGACCCATGTCTTTTCACGATCAACACAACCCCCATAGTATTGCTTCAATGTTTGACCGTTGACTTTAAAATTACGTTTTGAAGTCGGGTCTTCCACTTCTACAGCTCCATGAGGATAGACTTTTGTAATTATAAATGGCCCAGACCAACGAGATTTCAACTTTCCAGGAAACAGTTTAAGCCTTGAATTGTATAATAACACTGTTTGACCTGCTTCAAACTTTCTTTCCAGAATTTTCTCATCATGCCACCTCTTAATCTTTTCTTTATATAACTTCGCGTTCTCATACGATTGGAGTCTGAATTCATCCATTTGATTCAATTGTAAGAGGCGCTTCTCCCCCGTGGCAGATATATCAAAGTTTAACTTCCGAATTGCCCAATAATCATTGTGTTCGAGTTCAATTGGAAGATGGCATGCCTTCCCAAAAACTAACCTGTACGGAGACATTCCTATCGGAGTTTTGTAAGCTGTACGGTATGCCCATAAAGCATCGTCCAACTTGCTAGACCAATCTTTCCGACTAGGATTCACAATCTTCTCGAGGATTCGTTTCACTTCTCGGTTAGATACCTCGGCTTGACCACTTGTTTGTGGATGATAAGCAGTAGCTATCTTATGAGTGACTCCGTACTTAACCGAGGATAGCTGAGAATTGCTTATTACAGAAGTGCGTGCCTTCATCACTAATGATTGCGCGAGGAGTGCCGAATCTAGAAAATATGTTCTTCTGAATGAACTTAATCACAACCTGCGCATCATTGGTGGGCGATGCTATAGCTTCTACCCACTTCGAAACGTAGTCCACCGCTAGAAGTATATAGGAGTTACAGAAAGATGGTGGAAATGGTCCCATGAAGTCAATTCCCCAAACATCAACAATTCGACTTCCAGGATCATATTAAGTGGCATCTCGTGTCGCTTTGATATATTACCAACTCTTTGGCATCTTTCACATTTTAATGAAAACACACGGGCGTCTTTAAAGAGTGTTGGCCAGAAAAATCCACATTGAAGCACTTTAGCTGCCGTTCTTTCTCCCCCAAAATGTCCACCATAGTCAGATGCATGACATTGGTATAGAATATTCTCCATTTCAACTTCCGGGACGCACCTTCTTATTACTTGATCGCCACATTGTTTAAATAAAAATGGCTCATCCCATAAATACTGTTTCACATCATGGAGAAATTTCTTCTTCTGTTGGCTTGTCAAATCTGGCGGAAACACCTTACTGACAATGAAATTTACATAATCTGCATACCATGGTGTATCCATCCTTACCGCAAATAGCTGTTCATCCGGAAAAAATTCGTTGATCACTGTTGTATCATTTTTCTTTAGTTCTGAATTCTCTAATCGTGATAAATGATCAGCAACCTGATTTTCTGTTCCTTTTCGGTCCCGGATCTCCAAGTCAAACTCTTGTAGCAATAATACCCATCTAATTAATCTCGGCTTTGCGTCTTTCTTTGCTATTAAGTACTTAATTGCCGAATGATCTGTAAACACAATCACCTTTGTCCCAATCAAATATGAGCAAAATTTATCAAATGCATAAACAACTGCTAATAGCTCCTTCTCGGTAGTGGTATAATTCAGTTGAGCGTCCGTCAATGTTTTACTAGCATAGTATATAGCATAAAAAATTTTATCCTTTCGTTGGCCAAGAACTGCGCCAATCGCAAAGTCGCTGGCATCACACATTAATTCGAACGGTATATTCCAATCTGGCGCTATGATTACAAGTGCGGTAACAAGTTTCTTCTTTAACACATCAAAAGCTTCTAGGCATGCTTGATCAAAGTTGAATGGGACATCCTTCTCCAAAAGGTTGCAAAGTGGTTTTGTGATTTTGGAGAAGTCTTTTATAAATCGTTTATAGAAACCAGCGTGTCCCAAAAAACTTCGAATACCCTTTACAGAAATTGGTGGTGGCAGGTTCTCAATGGTTTTGATTTTAGCTCTATCAACCTCAATTCCTTTTGATGATACTCGGTGACCCAAGATTATCCCCTCTTGCACCATAAAATGACATTTTCCCCAGTTTAAAACCAAATTCGTTTCCATACATCGTTTGAGCACGAGTGTGAGATTTTCCAAACAATAATCAAACGAATCCCTAAAAACTGAAAAATCATCCATAAATACCTCAAGATTTTGTTCAACCATATCTGAAAAAATAGCCATCATACACCGTTGAAACGTCGCTGGCGCATTACATAACCCAAAAGACATTCTGCGAAAAGCAAAGGTGCCATATGGGCATGTGAATGTTGTTTTCTCCTGATCCTCGAGTGCAATGGCAATCTGGTTATAGCCCGAGTATCCATCCAAGAGACAATAATACTCGTGCCCTGCAAGCCTGTCCAACATCTGATCTATGAATGGTAGAGGAAAATGGTCCTTACGAGTGGCCTTATTCAACTTTCTGTAATCCATACACACCCGCCAACCAGTAACTGTTCGCGTTGGGATCAATTCATTCTGCTCATTCGCAACTACTGTCATTCCCCTTTCTTTGGCACGCATTGAACTGGACTTACCCATGAGCTATCTGAGATAGGGTAGATAATTCCCGCATCAAACCATTTAATGATTTCCTTTTTGACAACTTCCTTCATGATGGGATTGAGTCTTCGTTGTTGTTCAATAGTTGGTTTCGCTTCATCTTCCAACAAAATCTTATGCATACAAATTGATGGGCTTATCCCCTTGATATCTGCAATAGTCCATCCAAGAGCAGTCTTGTATTGTCGAAGTACCCTTAGTAGCTTTTCTTCTTGAACCTTATCAAGTGATGCAGAAATAATGACTGGCAAGGAGGAAGAAGAACCAAGGTAGGTGTACCGGAGGTGGTTAGGCAATGGCTTAAGTTCCAAGGTAGGCGGTTCTTCTACGGATGATGTCACCTTTTCATCTAGCTTTCCCTGATAATCCAGAGGTTCAAATTTTTGTAGACATCGTGTGAACTTCGGAGTTGAATCTAACATTTGGACCCATTCTATCACAGTTGAATCATCAAATAAATTTTCACTAACCAATGCGGTTTCAAGAGGGTTTTCAATCACAGATTCACTAAATACCTCTTCAGTTGTTTCTTCAATTAGATCAACTCTTAAGCACTCTTCCTCTTCCTTCGAAAATTTCATAGCCTTGAAAACATTAAAAGTTATTTCTTCATCTTGAACTCTCATTGTTAACTCTCCCTTTTGTACATAAATTAATGTCCTTCCAGTGGCTAAAAACGGTCTTCCAAGGATAATGGGTATGTCTTTATCCTCTTCGTAGTCCAACACAATGAAGTCAGTTGGAAATATGAATTTGTCCACCTTCACTAATATGTCTTCCATAATGCCCCTAGGGTATGTCACTGATCTATCTGCAAGCTGTAGAGAGATATTTGTTGGCTTTGGCGCTGGTAATCCCAACTGAATGTAGATCGAAAGTGGCATCAAGTTAATACTTGCACCCAAATCACACAAACATTTGTTAAAGAACTGGGGCCCAATCGTGCACGGTATTGTAAAGCTACCCGGATCCTTCAACTTCGGTGGTAACTTTCTTTGCAGAATTGCGCTACATTCTTCTGTTAATGCTACAATTTCGAACTCCCCTAGCTTCCTCTTTCTTGCTAAAATATCTTTCATAAATTTTGCATAACTAGGCATTTTTTCTAAAGCATCTGCGAATGGAATGTTAATTTGCAGCTTTTTGAACACTTCTAAAAATTTTGAAAATTGTCTATCTAATTTCTGCTTTTGAAATCTTTGAGGAAACGGCACAGGTGGTACAACTGTTGTTTGCTTATCTTCTTGTTGTTTTGTCATAACTTTTTCCCCAGATTTACTTTCCGAATTTCCACTCTCTTGTTCACCATCCTCAACAGAAATTATTTTCTTGTGTCCGTCCAAATCTGTAGTCAACTCCTTCCCGCTTCTGAGTGTAACTGCCTTACAGTGCTCATTTCCATCATTCCTTGGATTTTTCTCCGTATCACTAGGTAAAGAACCTGGAGCTCTAGTATTCAAAGCATTAGCCATTTGCCCCATTTGATTCTCAAGATTCTTGATTGCCGCTGATTGGTTTTTCGTTGTGGCTTCAAACTGAGTTGCCAATCTTGCCAACAATTCTTCCATTTGTGATAACTTATCATGTTGATGAGGTTGTGGGTGTTGTTGAGTTTGTTGATGTGGCTGAAATCCAGGTGGATATATTTGCCTTGGAGCTTGGGCTTTAGCATGTGACTGATTATTACTCCAAGAAAAATTCGGGTGGTTTCTCACTCCTAAATTGTAGTTGTATGAATAACTGCCCTGCTGCCTGTTATAATTGGAAACAAAATGGACTGACTCAGGATTTATTGCACATTGATCACTTGAGTGGTTACCCGCACATATTTCACATATCGTTTCCATTTTCTGAACTGGTTGTACCCCAAGTGCATCTATCTTCTTTGTAAGATCAAAAATCTGAGCTGTCACTTGAGCTGACAATGCTGTCATCGCATCCACTTCATACACTCCGACTGTCCTTGGCTGAGTTGTTCTTGCTGTTGGCCACTGATAATTATTAGCTGCCATGGTTTCAAGCAACTGATACCCCTCATCACAATTCTTGGCCATAATAGCTCCTCCTGCTGCAGCATCTATACTCGATCTCACTGTGCTGAATAAACCGTTATAAAAAGTTTGCACCTGAAGCCATTTGGGAATCCCATGGTGTGGACATTTTCGCAATGAATCTTTGAATCTCTCCCAAGCTTCATATAGTGATTCTGAATCGTGCTGAACGAAAGAGAAGATATCGTTTCGCAACTTTGCTGTTTTTGCAGGCGGGAAAAACTTTGCAAGAAATTTCTGGGCTAGATCATTCCATGTAGTAATTGAGCCTAGTGGTAGTGAATGGAGCCAACTCTTAGCCTTATCTCTGAGAGTAAATGGAAATAGCCTTAGCCTTATTGCATCCTCTGACACATTATTGTACTTGAAAGTATCACAGATTTCTATAAAGCTGACTATGTGATCGTTCGGATCATCGTTTGGTAACCCTCCAAACTGACATGAATTTTGAATCATCTGTATTGTCCCCGGTTTTATCTCAAAACTTGTAGCAGTAATGGCAGGTCTCGTAATACTCAACTGAATTTCAGTAACCCGCGGCGTAGCATAATCCCGCAGTGCTTTTTGCTCTTCTTCAGCCATAATATCTTTCTTATCAAGTGTTTCTTTGGTTTCTTTAACCCACTTACGCAACCGCTAAAATCTTTTCTCGATGTCGTCCTCGTGAGGCAATAAATCTGGCTTCTTCGATCGCGTTTGCATACACTAGTCAAGAACACCTGAATAGAACAGAACAGAAAAAGTTTAAATTAAGATTAACGCTATAAAAATCAATAATGACAAAATATTAAACTAATATCCCCGGCAGCGGCGCCAAAAACTTGTTGCCTAATTTTTGAATAACACTTTACCACGCAAGTATACGCGTTCAATTGTAATATTCAGCAAGCAAGGATATCGTTCCCACGAGGAAATAGACTAATATTTATCAATTACTAACTCCAATGCAATTAATTCTATTTTAAACTAAGAAAAATTTGTTTAAGATTCGAAATTTAAACTTAACAAAACTAATGATTAAAAATCAAAATTTCACAAGAATAACTGCAGATTTAACAGGTTAAGATTACAACTTCCCTTGGTATTTCATTCAAACTAACTTACTTCCCATTTAAAATAAATCAATTAATATGAATTGTTATCCAAGAATGCTTTATGAATATTCACGCACTTCTTCCAAAGACACGTGAACAAATCCTCCTAAATCCAATCTTTAAGACGCGGAATTACAAGGAACACCCCAATTAATCAACTCACTATATTCCTATGTGAATCAAGTTAATTAGGGTTTACACACAAATTCTTTCAATGGATACAAAAGACACATAGTTATATTCCTATCCTACACGCTAATCATATTAACCCTATTCAGATTATATGAACAGATGTTATCATATCCAGATCTCAATCTATACTCCATCTTCCAATTTTATATAGATTATCACAGTAATTGTTGACCAAACAATTAATCAATTAAACATAAGATATAATAAATAATTCAATAAAAACTAACTTTCATTCAATGGGAAGCTTGCAATTTAAACTACATACCAAGTTCCGTTGCAATCTTAATTAAAATTTAGTTCATGATAATAATAAAGAAAAACATCATCCAAATTAATAATCCAAACATCCCAGATAATTACAAAAGATAAAACTAGAGAAGAGAAGAAGAAACTCTGAATTTGCTCTTAAACTCTCTCTTAGATTTTCAGCCCTTGCAATTCTCCTTCGTGTTTTTCTTTCTTGTTCTCTCTGTAAATCTCTTGAAAAATTGATTGATTGCTTGCAACATTCGTTACCTCTCCCTTTTTTAGAATCCTCTCCTATTTGTATTGGTCTCAGCCCTCATTCAGACTCCTCTTTTGCTTCAAAAACCCACTTGACAGCAGAAAAACGCACATTATTACGCACTAGAGCGCCTAGGCGCTCAACATAGGCTAATTCCAAGCGCCTAGGCGCTTGGCCAGGACCACAGAATTACAGAAATGCCACTCAGCTTTAATTTTCATGATTTTTGACCTTTTTCTTCTCCGAAATGACCAATTTGTCCCTCCAGCTCCAACCTACAACAAATAAACACAAAACACATAAAAAATACTAAAAAACAATAAAAGATAACAATAATTAAGTTTAATAATATCAGATTCATAGGTATAAAACCTACTCATCAGTAGGCTTCTTCCAAAACCTTTAGCAAGACCTTCCAATGCTCCTCGAAAGAGAAAACCAAGTCCAGAATTGAAATCTGGTGTGGAGTTTCTCACAAGCTTAAAACCACTTTGGCTTCATTGTGGCCCATAGTACGGAGGAATTTTTCAATCTTCTCCATGGGCAATTTCCCCTTTGCTTCGCAAGTAGGCTTGATAACCCGTTCTGGCCCATAGTATGTGACCGTCTTTTCCACAACTAAAACATACCTTGGAAGGCTATGAACAGTTTGGAGTTATGTGTCCCTCCTCTCCGCATCTGTAGCATCTAACTGGTGGTCATTCTCCTTCTTTAACAACAGGTGCTGGTGCTGACTTCTTTCCATCATTATTAAATTTCCTCTTCTTGAAATTTCTACTCCTATTATCTTGGCCCTGATTACCACCGAAGTGGTTACCATTCTTGGCAAGATAATTTTCCCCACAATGGTTATCATTGTTTCGAAGGCCGTTGCCATCAGTATGATTATTATCGTGTTGTTGGTCGTTACCTTTTGGTTGAGCTGACTCAACGGTCTCATGTGCTGCTACATTGCTGATCTCAACATTTTCAGATGTCATTTTCAAACACTGTCACAAAATAAGGGTTAATTGATATATCACATATTATCCCTATACTCTGACCGACCAATTAAATACCAAATAAACTTAGGTAGGTCATACTAGCGAAAGAATTCCCCGTCTCTCCCCTCCTAGTTCTTGTCTCACATCTTAGCCAGGGATCATATCCCTAAGCTTTGATACCAACCGTGACGCCCCCAAAACAGGTATACATAACCCATCTTGGGTCACCAGATACATGGTACAAAATTCAAATACAAACTTAATTATACAACTGTCGAGTAATATACGACAAAACATAACTGAGAGTTTAAACAAGAATATTTCCTTCTTAGACAATATCCACTCTCAATGGAGTTCTCATTATAATTATTATCACACTATTTCACAGAATAGTGAGGACTACTAAAACAACCATCTGGACCATCAATTCGTTCCACGATTAGATTCAACTATATTCTCATTTTTTGAAGAGAGCAGTGAAAGAAAGGGTGAACTCTCAACTAGCCCAGTAAGAAATATTATGACTAAGATAATGTGGAATAAATTATCCTTAGCCTTCAAAAGTATAACAACTGATAGAATACAATAGACAACAAGTTTTAGATCAACAACTGCAGCAGAATAAACAATCCATTAGAAGAGTCAAGTAGAGCATAAAATCTACTATCTTCTATGATTTAAAAAAATAAAATCGAATCATCCCTGCACCATGACCAAGGATATTCATGTAATCATCAATGGTCATGATTATACCGAATAATCCATGGTCATAATCATACCAACAACTGTCCATCAATGAATTACAGGCCAATGAGGACTTTTACCACATCATTCGTTACATTACGGTCATGATTATACCGAATAATCCCTGGTCATAATCATACCAAGTCCATCTATGCATGTAAGCCAAAGATGACTTTAATCACAATATAAGCATGAGGATGATGACAATGATATAATAATTCAATAAAACAAGTTCAAGGATAAATTTTAAAGATTTATAATTTAATTTATCCAGAAATCAATAACGTCTAAATTGTTAACATGATACTACTTGGTAGAGTAAAATTCAAGAATAATATTCATGTACCAAAAATAATTTTGATAGAAAAGAATCAATTTTTCGTCGTCAATAGTACCCCGTGAATAGTACTTCAAGAATAGTACCCCGTTACGAAAAATACCCCAAATACCCGAGTGAATAATATTTGGGTGAATAGTAATTTGGGAGAATAGTAACCTATGAATAGTAACTCTTGAATAGTACTCCGACACGAAAAGTGCCCCGAATACCCGAGTGAATAATACTAGATTGAGTAGTAACCAGGTGAATAGTAATCCGTGAATAGTAACTCAAAAAAGAAAAATACCAAGGAAAATGATATTCCATGACGAGTACAAAAGAAATGATATGTCATACGAGTATAATAGAATATATGAAACTGCAAATGAATTTTCACCCGCTATGCGGTAATCCACGTAGACAGATCATTTCCATAATTTAAGAAAGAATGAATACAAAGGATCATTCACCATGCATGCGGTAATCCACACAGATAGGTTATTCTAACAGAATAATAAAGAATGGAACCAAGTCATGCGTAATCCGCACAAATAAGATATTCTAATAGAATAATAAAGAACGGAACCAGGTCATGCGTAATCCGCACAGATAAGATATTCTAACAGAATAATAAAGAATGGAATAACAACAGAATTCACCAGGCATGCGATAGACCGCACATACAGGTTATTCCAACAGAATAATAAATAATGGAATAACAAAAGAATTTCACCATGTATGCGGTACTTCACATAGACAGGTTATTCCAACATAATAATAAAGAATGGAATAACAACCTTTACGAGTATTGAAAGAAAATAACTCTCTTCATGAATACGAAGGAATAATACCCCTTACCTCAGAAGAAGACTGGATACTGGAATAGTGAGGTAGCAGACTTCTCTTCTTCTTTCTCTCTATAATAATTTCTCTATAGCTTTAGTAAATTGGTGAGAAATGAAGGAAGAATGATTTTCTATTTATAGGAAAATATAGTTTGATAATTGCACATTTTGGGGCTCGAAATATTATAGTATAATACCTTCCTCTTTTCCTTTATTTTTAATTTAGTCCTGCAAGTATTATCAAACTTGCACCACCTCCCCTAATAGTAAATAATGTGAATCAATAGTAAATCATGTGACTCAATAGTTTTAAATATGTGAAAAAAATTAATTATAGTATAGTACCTTCATCTATACCTCCATTTTTAACTTAGTCATGCAAGTATTATCAATCTTGCACCACCTCCCCTAATAGTAAATGAATGTCAATCAATAGTACACACATGTGAAGAAATAGTTATAATCATGTGAATCAATAGCAATTAATTGCTCATTTATCCGATTAATTACCCGATTGGTCAATATAACTTTCAGACATCAATTATTATCAAAATAAATGTCGATTTTCACTAACACTAATAATTCCCACACAATGAAACTATCAATTTCATCTTTAATCAACACGAACTTATTCATCATTAATATTATAATTCATAATATTTTACAACCAGGACGTTCCCAGGAAAGAGGGGGTTTTCCGATAAGGATTTCTCCTTATTGGCGCTCAATTAGGTGACCAAACCTCTCCTTGACAGAACTTCTAGACATTGTCAATATTACAAATAATAATATGAATAACTTTGCCGTCTCAATTATTGATTTCATAATATATCATATTATATAGATGATACTGTGATAATAATTGAATCAATAATATGAGAGATATGATGCATCAATTACTGTAGCAATAATTGAGTATAACTGAGTGACTTCTTACGTAAGCATCAATAATCAATACTGTGTGCTACTATGCAACCACGCGTATTACTGTACTTTTACTACCGGGTAGTTCAATAGTTTTAACGGTAACACTTTCGTCGTTATTTTTATAAAATGATAATTCTGTCATTTTCTTACTACGACAATACTTCCGTTGTGGGGTCCACCAATAATTGTGCCAACGTATAAATATTCCCTGTTAAAACGAATATTCCCTGACCAATCGAATATTATATAACCACTTGCATACTTGCAAAATTTATAAATATTACCCACAACTATAACATTATATCAAATCCACACCATAATATTTAAAAAAAAATTCGAGAAATTTAAATCTTTATTCATAAAATTTGGGGTCTTACAATCTCCCATCCTTATAAAATTTTGCCCTCGAAATTTACGTACGTACCTGGTATGCCAAAGAGATGAGGATACCTTGACTTCATTTTAGATTCTAACTCTTGAGGCATAACCTTTGAGTGTCGAATATGTTTCTTCTTATCCAAGATTTTAACACGTAACTCCTCATACGTTAAATCTTCTGCCATCTCGTCTAGTTCCAATTCAATAATGTGGTTCGGGTCGTCCACATATTTACGTAACATAGATACGTAAAAAATGTTATGAACACGCGACATACTTGGTGGTAAATCTAGTCTATAGGCCACAGTTCCTACTCGATCGAGGATTTCAAATGGTCCAATTAAATCGAGTTGCTTAGGCTTAGTTCAGTAAAGCCTCAGAGCTTCTCTCTCTAGAGAGCTCTTTCGAGGTCCTCTCCCTTCTCTCTAGTTAGCCCGAGACGAAGCTTTCAGCTTTGATCTTCTTAGTTAAAGATGAAGACGAAGGAGCAGATAAATCAAAAGAAGAAGCATATGTGCATACAGATTACACAATATAATTACTAATTTAAAAAGAATTTATTGATAACTGAGATTATGTACATACAGAAATATAAAATTAACTTACAACTTAGAACATTTAACTAGAGAAGAGGGGTTGAGTAGGTTATTCAGAGGTAGAAACTAAAGATTCTTCTTTAGAGAATCACACCATAAGTTCAGAGAATTCTTCTTCTATAATCTTGAGCATATTTCTTTAGAGTTTAAGAAAGCTTTGAGCGTAGTGAAAGTTTTCTTCAAGTATATCCTCGCCTTACCAGTTGGAATACTCTTCTTTTTAAGGTAAGGGATATTATTTGTTGTACTCGTAAGTGGTATTATTTCCTTTGTATTCATGAAGAGAGCTATTGTTATTTCATTCCTTATTATTCTGTTGGAATAACCTGTATACGCAGACTACCGTATACATGGTGAAATTCTTCTGTTATTCCATTATTTATTATTCTGTCGGAATATCCTATCTGTGCGTTTACGCATTCCCTAATTCCATTCTTTATTATTCTGTCAGAATATCCTGTCTGTGCGTTTATGCATGACCTGGTTCCATTCTTTATTATTCTGTTAGAATAACCTGTCTGTACGGTCTATCGCATGCATGGTGAATTCCGTTGTTATATCATTCTTTATTATTCTGTTGGGAATAACCTATCTGTGCGGTCTATCGCATGCATGGTGAATTCTTCTTTTATTCCATTATTTATTATTCTATTGGAATAAACTGCCTATGTGGATTACCGCATGCATGGTGAATGATCCTTCGTAGTCATATAAATAGTATTTTCATTCAAAAGGGGTTTCTGCCAGGGGCAGTTTCATAATTTTTCTGACCCTCAAAAATTCTGGAAAAATTTGAAATTATAATTTGATGAGTTTTCTATATTGTGTCCAAAAATGGCGATTTTTGGATGTATAGATTAAGAGTTATGGATTTTATAGGAAAAGACTATTTTAAAAGTAAACCCTTATAACTCCTTGTGGTTAACTCCAAAATTTGTGAAATTTTTATTGGGAGTACATGTATATAACAGGAGTATATCTTGTAAATTTCGGAATATTTGGACAAAAGAGAGAAAGAAGAAAAGTATTCTGCTACTTCACTACTCCTATATTCAGTACTCTTATTCATGAAGAGAACTTCAGTTATTCCATTCTTTAATATTTTGTTGGAATTACCTGTATACGCGGGCTACCCTATACTTGGTGAAATTCTTCTGTTATTCCATTCTTTATTATTCTGTTGGAATATCCTATCTGTGCGTTTTACGCCGGACCTGGTTCCGTCTTTATTATTTCGTTGGAATATCCTGTCTGTGCGATTTACGCCGGACCTGGTGTCGTCTTTATTATTCTATTGGAATATCATGTTTGTGCGTTTTACACCGGACCTGGTTCCGTTATTTATTATTCTGTTAGAATAACCTATCTATGCGAAGTACCGCATGCATGGTGATTTCTGTTGTTATTCTATTCTTTATTATTCTATTGGAATATCCTGTTGGTGCATATTACGCCTGACCTGGTTCCGTTATTTATTATTCTGTTGGAATAACCTGTCTATGCGAAGTACCGCATGCATGGTGATTTCTTTTGTTATTCCATTCTTTATTATACTCAGTTGGTTAAAGTTTTAACTTCTATACTCCATGAAATTAGTGGAATATCCTTGATATTTGCGCTTCATCCAGTATCTTTTCATGGAAATATTCTTCTGAGCAGTCTTAAATTTTACTCTACAAAGAAGTATCATGTTAACAATTTGGACGTTATTGGTTCCTGGATAATTTAATTCTTGAACTTGTTTTATTGAATTCTTATATCATTGTCATTATCCTCATGTTATATTTTGTTGAAAGTCATTTCTGGCCTGTAGTGTATAGATGGACTTGGTATGATTATGACTAGGGATTATTCGGTATAATCATGACCATAATGTTACAAATGATGTAGAAAAAGTCCTCATTGGCCCGTAGTGCATTGATGAACAGTTTTTGGTATGATTATGGCTATGGATTCTCTTCGGCCAAGGGAGCAAAGATGAATTATTTTATGGCATGATCAGGACCGTTGATGAAAATATAATTATCTTTGGCCCGTAGCGCACAGATAATTCGTGGTTGTGATACTAAATAATATCCTTGGCCTGTAGTGTAGGGATGAATTAATGATGTGGATTATTTATTAAGTTGAGTCTCAGCGATAAAAGTGATGAAAAACTTTTTAAATCATAAAAGATAGTAGATTTTATTCTCTATTTGACTCTTTTAATGGATTGCTTGTTCCGCTGCAGTTAAACTTGATGTCTATTATATTTTATCAGTTTAACATTGTTGAAGACTAATGATAATTTATTCTGCATTATATTAGTCATAATATTTCTTACTGGGCTAGTTGAGCTCACCCTTTTCTTTATTGTTCTCTTCAAGTAATGAGAACGTAGCTGGGGCTAGTCGGGGAACAGAGTGATGGTCCTAGATGGTACCTTAGTAGTCCTCACTATTCTGTGATATAGTGTAATAATAAATGTATTGAGGACTCCATTGAGTGTAGATATTGTCTAGATGACAATATTTATATTAAAACTCACAGCATATGTTATGTCGTATTTTACACGACTGTTGTATAATTAGTTTGTATTTGTATTCAGTACCATGTATCTGGCGACTCAAGAATAGGTGATGTATACCTAATTTTGGGGGCGTTACAGGATCAACTAAACCACATTTCAACATCCGTATAGGACAATCCACATTATACTAGAACATTAAGAACTGATGAGAGTGGACGATCGTTGGATATATGGGTTTTAAGTGATACCCAAAAAGTATTATTACGCGATTGGGGTTTTGGTGTATTTTCAAACACTAATGTTTGTAACCAATTAGATGCTTCATTGATAAAAGTCTCAATCGAGCATTGGCATAGTGAGACCAATACATTTCATTTCCCGACCAGTGAAATGATAATAACCCTTGAAGATGTACATTTCATTTTAGGAATACCGGTGGTAGGGGATCCTATATCATGCAGTTTAATATAAAATCCTATACAAATGTTTATTGATAGCGAATTTAGTAAATATATTGTGGGGGATGAGAGAGTGTATAGTAGAGGGGGCATTATGTTGTCGTGGTTGGCCAGTAGATTTTGCCAACTTCCCTTAGATACTGATTGGGAAACGATGTTGACGTACACAAAAGCATATATATTGTTTATCTTGGGGAAGATATTATTTGCATCCACAAACCGCGATGTCATACATGCTAGGTATACTTTATTTTTAGAGGATATTAACAAAATAAGAAATTATGCGCGGGGAGTTGCGGTGTTGGCTTGTTTGTTCCGCAACTTACATAAAGCAACCCGCCTTGTTGCAAAAAGCTTCTCCGACTGTTTTACACTTCTTCAGGTATTTTATTGGAATTATACATTTATGTTTATTTAAATTGATATTTATTTTCATAATGTATGGCGGTGTTTTAACTCAAAATCTTATGACACAGTTTTGGGCCTACGAACGCCTATCAATCGGTAGGCCTAATTATGCAAGAGGGGTCGATCATTGGTTGCCCTGCGCAAGAGCCTGGGCCTACCAAAGAAATATCCTTATGGTTAAAGAGGCCAGAAGACTATACCCCCATCACAACTAAATTTTTTACCGGGGGAATTTGATGGGATGACAGCTGCCATGGTACGATGGATGCCGTATTCAAATTTCGATCACCTAATGACACAAGAGTACCAGGAAGCATGGTATAGTAGGGCCTTGCGTATTCCCCTATATAAGGTATATTTTAAATCAATAATTTCATAACACCTTAATCCAAATGTTATCAATCACTTAATAAACTCATAATCTAATATTATTAATATTATAACAATATTTTAATCACTTTTGAAACTTATAAATAATTTATTTTAATTGTTTACACTTTACCAAATAATGCATTTAATCATTCAAAAATGCCATACTCATAAGATTTCATCACCACTGATCAAATCCCTCATCAAAAATCTACGTATACCTTATATAGGATTTCTAAGCCATAAAATCTTATTTACCAATTTTTCAACTTCACATAACATATTTAATGTATATGTTCGTAATTGAACTATTTTCATGAAAAATACCAAATCATTCCCAAACATTTTTCTTTTCTGGAATTTAGCAAAATATAGTCCTATATTGAACATATATTTTTCTCGAAATTTTAAAAATTCATTTACTATTTTTCATATGGCCAAAACTGCCGAATATTTAGACATTTATCATAAACTGTACTTTTGTCCAAAAATTCTGAAATTTACAGGGTATACTCCTGTTATATACATGTACTCTCAATAAATATTTCACCAATTTTGAAGTTAACCACAAGGAGTTATAAGGGTTTACTTTTAAAATAGTTTTTCCCCATAAAATTCATAACTCCTAATCTATACATCCAAAAATCGCTATTTTTGGACACAATCTAGAAAACTCAGCAAATTATCATTTGCAATTTTTCCAGAATTTTTGAGGGTCAGAAAAATAAAGAAACTACAAATAGATTTTCACCGGCAATGCGTTAATCCATGTAGACAGGTCATTTCCACAATTTAATAAAGAATGAATACGGAGGGTCATTCACCATGCATGCGGTAGTCCGCGTAGACAGGTTATTCAAACAGAATAATAAAGAATGGAAGAACAGAAGAATTCAACATGTATGCGGTAGTTCGCGTAGACAGGTTATTCCAACGGAATAATAAAGAATAAAATAACAGAAGAATTCATTATGCATGCGGTAGTCCACGTAGACAGGTTATTCCAATAGAATAATAAAGAACGGAATAACAAACGAATTCACCATGCATACGGTAGTCCGCGTAGACAGGTTATTTCAACAGAATAATAAAGAATGAAATAACAGAAGAATTCACCATGCATACGGTAGTCCGCGTAGACAGGTTATTCCAACAGAATAATAAAGAATGGAATAACAAAAGAATTCACCATGCATGCGGTAGTCCGCGTAGACAGATTATTCCAACAGAATAATAAAGAATGGAATAACAACCCTTACGAGTATTGAAAGAAAATAACTCTCTTCATGAATACGAAAGAAATAATACCCCTTACCTTAGAAGAAAACTGGATATTAGAATAGTGAGGTAACAGACTTCTCTTCTTCTTTCTCTCTATAATTAATTTCTCTCTATAATAATTGCTCTTGTGAGACTTAGTGAATTGGTGAGAATGAAAGAAGAATGAGCTTCTATTTATAGAAAAATATAGTTTCGATAATTGCACATTTTGGGGCTCAAAATATTACAGTATAATACCTTCCTCTTTTTCTTCATTTTTAATTTAGTCCTCCAAGTATTATCAAACTTGCACCACCTCCCCTAATAGGAAATCATGTGAATCAATAGTAAACGATGTGACTCAATAGTTCTAAACATGTGAAAAAACTAATTATAGTATAGTACCTCCATCTATGCCTCTATTTTAAATTTAGTCATGCAAGTATTATCAATCTTGCACCAACTCCCCTAATAGTAAATCATGTGAATCAATAGTACACACATATGAACACATAGTTATAAGCATGTGAATTAATAGCAATTAATTACTCTTTTATTCGGTGAATTACCCGATTGGTCAATATAACCTCCGGACATCAATTATTATCGAAATAAATGTCGATTTCCACTAAAACTAATAATTCCCACACAATGGAACTATCAATTTCATCTTTAATCAACACGAACTTATTCATCATTAATCTTAGAACTCACAAAATTTAACAACAAGATCATTCCCTTGAAAGAGGAGGCTTTCTGATAAGGATTTCTCCCTATTGACGCGCAATTAGGTGACCAAACCTCTCCTCGATAGAACTTTCTAGACATCGTCAATATTGTAAATAATAATATGAATAACTTTGTTATCTCAATTATTAATTTAATAATAATAAATATTATGAAGATGATACTGTGACAATAATTAAATCAATAATATGAGAGATATTATGCAGCAATTACTATAGCAATAATTGAGTATAACTGAGTAACTTCTCACGTAAGCATCAATAATCAATATCGTGTACTACTATGCAACCACATGTATTACTTTTCTTTTAACACTGATTATTTTATGATAACTTATTTACTTTGAAATTTTTTCACATATCACTCTTAACTTTAACCATTTATCAATTTAACAATTTACTAAATAGAATAATTATAAGAAAATTTAATACTGTTGTGAGACCCCAGATTTTATGAATAATTATTTAATTTTCTCGAAATAATTTTTTGAATATTATGGTGTGGATTTGATATAATGTTATAGTTGTGGGTAGTATTTATAAATTTTGCAAAGTACGCAAGTTGTTATATAATATTCAATTAGTCGGGAAATATTCATTTTAACAGGGAATATTCTTACGATGGCACAATCATTGATGGACCCCGCAACAGAATTATTGTCGGATTGAGAAAACGACACAAATATTTTATGAAAATAACGGCAGAAGTTTTACCGTTAATACTGTTGAACTACTCGGTAGTAAAAGTACAGTAATACGCGTGGTTGCATAGTAGCACACGATATTGATTTTTGATACTTACGTGATAAGTCACTCTATTTTGTTTTATTAGTATTATTAATGTAATAAAACAGAAAAGCTTTTTATATAAAATAAAATACTTTTATAAAATTATTCATTTTATTAGACTATATATAGAATATATTATATTCTATTATGTATAGTGTTTTGCATAATAAATCAATCTGGACCATTAATGAATTAGTTACTATTCAGTCCATTCTTCTGTAAATAGAAGCTCATTCCTTTATTATTTCTTACGAATTCACTGAAACTCTAGAGAGAGAAACTATAGAGAGAAAGAAGAAAAGTATTCTGCTAATTCACTACTCCTACATCCAGTACTCTTCTTCTTAAGGTAAGGGATATTATTTGTTGTACCCGTAAGGAGTATTATTTCTTTTGTATTCATGAATAGAACTTATGTTATTCCATTCTTTATTATTCTATTGGAATAACCTGTATATGCGGACTACCCTATACTTGGTAAAATTCTTCTATTATTCCATTCTTTATTATTATGTTGGAATAACCTGTCTATGCGAAATACCGCATACATGGTGAAATTCTTCTGTTATTCCATTCTTTATCATTCTATTGGAACATCCTGTATGTGATTTACGCATGACCTGGTTCCGTTATTTATTATTCTGTTGGAACATCATGTCTGTGCTTTACACGTGACCTAGTTCCATTATTTATTATTCTATTGGAACATCATGTCTATGCTTTAAGTATGACCTGGTTCCGTTATTTATTATTCTATTGGAATATCCTGTCTATACGTTTACGCATGACCTAGTTCCATTATTTATTATTCTGCTGGAATAACCTGTCTGTACGGTCTATCGCATGCATGGTGATTTCTTCTGTTATTCCATTCTTTATTATTCTGTTGGAATAACCTGTCTATGTGGATTATCACATGCAGTTTCATATATTCTATTATACTCAGTTGCTTAAAGTTTTGACATCTATACTCCATGAAATTAGTAGAATATCCTTGATATTTGCGCTTCATTCAGTATCTTTTCATGGAAATATTCTTCTGACCATTGTTGAATTTTACTCTACAAAGAAGTATCATGTTGACAATTTGGACGTTATTAGTTTCTGGATAAATTAATTCTTGAACTTGTTTTATTGAATTATTATATCATTGTCATCATCCTTATGTTTATATTATGTTGAAAGTTATCTGTGGCCTGTAGTGCATAGATGGACTTGGTATGATTATGACCAGGGATTATTTGATATAATCATGACCGTAATGTTACAAATGATGTGGAAAAAGTCCTCATTGGCCCGTAATGCATTGATGGACAGTTTTTGGTATGATTATGGCTATGGATTCTCTTCGGCCAAGGGTGCAAAGATGAATTGTTTTATGGCATGATTAGGACCGTTGATGAAAACACGATTATCTTTGGCCCGTTGTGCATGGATAATTCGTGGTCGTGATACTAAAGAATATCCTTGGCCTGTAATGCAGGGATGATTTAATGATGTGGATTATTTATTGAACTGAGTCTCAACTATAAAAGTGATGAAAAACCTTTTAAATCATAAAAGATAGTAGATTTTATTTTCTACATGACTCTTTTAATGGATTGCTTGTTCCGCTACAGCTAAACTTGATGTTTGTTATATTGTATCAGTTTAATTGTGTTGAAGGCTAACGATAATTCATTCTGCATTATCTTAGTCATAATATTTCTTTCTGGGCTAGTTGAGCTCACCCTTTCTTTCATTGTTCTCTTCAGGAAATGAGAACGTAGTTGGGACTAGTCGGGGAACAAAGTGATGGTCCTAGATGGTGCATTAATAGTCCTCACTATTCTGTGAAATAGTGTAATAATAAATATAATGAGGACTCCATTGAGTGTGAATATTGTCTAGATGACAATATTTGTATTAAAACTCACAGCATATGTTTTGTCGTATTTTACACGACTGTTATATAATTAGTTTATATTTATATTTTGTACTATGTATTTAGGGACTCAGGATAGGTGATGTATACCTAATTTTGGGGCGTCACACTTTCATTTCATAAAATTCGGGATCTCACAATCTCCTCTCCTTATGAAATTTCGCCCTTGAAATTTACGTACCTTGTAGTTCGAAGATATGAGAATACCTTGCTTTCTTTTCGGATTGTACCTTCCCGATTATTTCCTCTCTATCATGATTTTCCCATTTCTCATCTCATGTATTTCAGATATCATTCTAGAATATAGTTTCAAAATAATGGTTAATTGACATGCCACAAATTATCCCTATATTCTGACCGACCAATTAAATACCAAATAAACTTAGGCAGGTCATACTAGCGAAGGAATTCCCGTCTTTCCCCTTCTAGTTCTTGTCGCACATCTTAGCCAAGGATCATATCCCTAAGCTCTGATACCAACTGTGACGCCCCCAAAATAGGCATACATTACCCATCTTGAGTCGCTAGATACATGGTACAAAATACAAATAAAAACTTAATTATACAACTATCGTGTAAAATACTACAAAACATACTCTGAGAGTCTTAACAGAAATATTGCCTTCTAGACAGTATTTAAACTCAATGGAGTCCTCATTACAATTATTATCACACTATTTTATAAAAATAGTGAGGACTACTATAGCCACCATCTCGGACCATCACTCCCTTCCCTGACTCGTCCCAGCTATATTCTCATTTTCTGAAGAGAACAGTGAAAGGAAAGGGTGAGCTCAACCAGCCCCATAAGAATATTATGACTAAGATAATGCACAATAAATTATCCTTAGCCTTCAACAGTATAACAACTGACAGAATACAACAGACAACAAGTTTTAGATCAATAACTGTAGCGAAACAAGCAATCCATTAGAAGAGTCAAGTAGAGCATAATATCTACTATCTTCAATGATTTAAAAGTTTATCATCAATTTTATCCCTGTAACACCCATTAACAGTTCTTTATTATACCCAAGATAAAGAGAATTTTCATCACCTGTCTTCACCTGAACCACCAAAGATTTTAGTTAAATTCACAATTCATGTTTATAATAATGTGAATCAACAGTTCCTACCCCAAAGGCTAAAGATATTCAAATGTAATAGAACGTTTACTCAAAATTCTTACCCCAAAGGCTAAAGATATTCAAATGTAATAACAATGATACCAATCAGTTATATATCTTTACACTACGGGCCAAAGATATTCAACTATAAAACCAATGGTCATGATCATACCAATCAATTGTCTGTCAGTGCACTACGGCCAAAGACATTCAACTATTAACTAATGGTCATGATCCTGCCAATCATATCATCGAATTATCCCTGCACTATGGCCAAGGATAGTTGTTAGTATCACCAATGGTCATGATCATGTCATACACCTGTCCATCTTTGCACTACGGGCCAAAGTTTATCAATCAACAGTTTATCTTTACACTACGACCAAAGATATACATCAACAATTCTTCTTTGCACTACAGGCCAAAGACATACAACTATAAAACTAATAACCAATAGTCCATCTATGCACTACGGGCCAAAGATAACTTTTAGCTCAATATAAGCATGAGGATGATGACAATGATATAAGCATTAATCAAACAAAATCAAAGATAAAAATTAAAGACTTTAAATTTATCCAGAGTTTAAAAATATCTAAATTGTCAACATGATACTGTTTTGTGGAGTAAAATTCAAGAATAATATTCTATCAAAAATAATTTAAACAGAAAATAATATTACAACGAATATTTAACAAAGATAATAACATTATTCATTATATTATAAACTCCATTTAATATTATTCATTATATAATAACATTAAATTTATTTACTAATATGATTAACCATTAAATAATATTTTAAATCAATGATTTCATAACACCTTAATCCAAATGTTATCAATCACTTAATAAACTCATAATCTAATATTATTAATATTATAACAATATTTTAATCACTTTTGAAACTTATAAATAATTTATTTTAATTATTTATACTTTACCAAATAATGCATTTAATCATTCAAAAATGTCATACTCATAAGATTTCATCACCCCTGATCAAATCCATCATCAAAAATCTGCATATATCTTATATAGGATTTCCACGCCATAAAATACTATTTACCAATTTTTTAACTTCACATAACATATTTAATTCATATGGTCATAATTAAACCATTCTCATGAAAAATACCAAATCAGTCCCAAACATTTTTCTTTTCTGGGATTTAGCAGAATATAGTCCCATATTGAACATATATTTTTCTCGAAATTTTTAAAATTCATTTATTATTTTTCATATGGCCAAAACTGCCGAATATTTAGACATTTATCATAAACTGTACTTTTGTCCAAAAATTCCGAAATTTACAGGGTATACTCCTGTTATATACATGTACTCCCAATAAATATTTCACCAATTTTGGAGTTAACCCCAAGGAGTTATAAGGGTTTACTTTTAAATTAGTCTTTTTCCATAAAATTCATAACTCCTAATCTATACATCTAAAAATTGCCATTTTTTGACACAATCTAGAAAACTTAGTAAATTATCATTTCCAATTTTTCAAAAATTTTTGAGGGTCAGAAAAATTACGAAACTGCAAATGGATTTTCACCCGCCATGCGGTAATCCACGTAGACAGATCATTTCCATAATTTAATAAAGAATGAATACGGAGGGTCATTCATCATACATGTGGTAGTCCGCGTAGACAGGTTATTCCAACAGAATAATAAAGAATGCAATAACAGAAGAATTCACCATGCATGCGGTAGTCCGCGTAGACAAGTTATTCCAACAGAATAATAAAGAATGGAATAACAGAAGAATTCACTATGCATGCGGTAGTCCGCGTAGACATGTTATTCCAACAGAATAATAAAAAATGAAATAACAGAAGAATTCACCATGCATGCGATAGTCCACGTAAACAGGTTATTCCAACAGAATAATAAAGAATGGAATAAGAGAAGAATTCACCATGCATGCGGTAGTCCGCGTAGACAGGTTATTCTAACAAAATAATAAAGAATGGAATAATAACCCTTACGAGTATTGAAAGAAAATAACTCTCTTCATGAATACGAAAGAAATAATACCCTAGAAGAAAACTGGATACTGTAATAGTGAGGTAACAGACTTCTCTTCTTCTTTCCCTCTATAATTAATTTCTCTCTATAATAACTGCTCTTGTGAGACTTAGTGAATTGGTGAGAATGAAGGAAGAATGAGCATCTATTTAAAGGAAAATATAGTTTCGATAATTGCACATTTTGGGGCTCAAAATATTACAGTATAATACCTTCCACTTTTTCTTCATTTTTAATTTAGTCCTCCAAGTATTATCAAACTTGAACCACCTCCCCTAATAGTAAATCATGTGAATCAATAGTAAACCATGTGACTCAATAGTTCTAAACATGTGAAAAACCTAATTACAGTATAGTACCTCCATCTATAGCTATATTTTAAATTTAGTCATGCAAGTATTATCAATCTTGTACCAACTCCCCTAATAGTAAATCATGTGAATCGATAGTAAACACATGTGAACACATAGTTAAAAGCATGTGAATTAATAGCAATTAATTGCTCATTTATTCGGTGAATTACCCGATTGGTCAATATAACCTCCAGACATCAATTATTATCAAAATAAATATCGATTTCCACTAACACTAATAATTCCCACACAATGGAACTATCAATTTCATCTTTAATCAACATGAACATATTCATCATTAATCTTAGAACTCGCAATATTTAACAACAAGATCATTCCTAAGAAAGAGGGGACTTTTCGATAAGGATTTTTCCCCATTGGCTTGCAATTAGGTGACCAAACCTCGCCTCGATAGAACTTTCTAGACATCGTCATTATTGCAAATAATAATATGAATAACTTTGTCATCTCAATTATTGATTTAATAATAATAAATATTATGAAGATGATACTGTGACAATAATTAAATCAATAATATGAGAGATATTATGCAGCAATTACTGTAGCAATAATTGAATATAATTGAGTAACTTCTCACTTAAGCATCAATAATCAATACCGTGTACTACTATGAAACCACGCGTTTTTCTTTTAACACCGATTATTTTATGACAACTTGTTTACTTTGAAAAATTTTCACATATCACCCTTAACTTTAAACTTTTATCAATTTAACCATTTACTAAATAGAATAATTATAAAAAATTGAATACTTTCATTTCATAAAATTTGGGGTCTCACATCCTCCCCCTTACATGCATCAGTGGAGGTCGGCTATTGATGTTGATAGTGCAGAACACTTTCAGCCTATGCAATTAACCCCAATATTAGAAAAAACACCAGTCTGTCAATCATATTTAGAGCCTATTCTAATTGGGGAGGATGGTGTGTCTAAAAGTTGTCCTTCATGGCTACCAATGGATCGGTCAGGATACTATAAGAAGGATCCTCTAAAACCACTGAAGGTAGACAAGGTGGAATGGTTAAACCAGAATTGGTTTTCTGATGTAGTGAACCAAACACAGTTTTCGCATGTAGGTCCTGATGATGAGTATAGATTGGTGCAAAAGGACCTATTATCGCTGAAGCTAGGGGACGAGTTATGGTGTAAGACCCCAATTTTTATGAATAAAGATTAAATTTTTTTCTCAAAATATATTTTTGAATATTATGGTATGGATATATATAATGTTATAGTTGTGGGTAATATTTAAAAAAATTTCAAAATAAGCAAGTTGTTATAAAATATTCGATTGGTCGGGGAATATTTGTTTTAATAGGGAATGTTCGTACGACGACACAATCATTGGTGGACCCCACCACGGAAGTATTATCGTAGTTAGAAAATCACAGAATTATCTTTTTATATAAATAACGGCGGAAGTTTTTCCGTTACACTGTTGAACTACCTGGTATTAAAAGTACAGTAATACACGTGGTTGCATAGTAGCACCCGGTATTGATTATTGATGCTTACATGAGAAGTCACTCAGTTATACTCAATTATTGCTACAATAATTGCTTTATAATATCTCTCATATTATTGATTCAATTATTGTCACAGTGTCATCGGCATAATATTTTATATTATTAAATCAATAGTTGAGATGACAAAGTTATTCATATTATTATTTGCAATATTGACAATGTCTAGAAGTTCTGTCAAGGAGAGGTTAGGTCATCTAATTGCGTGTCAATAGGGAGAAATTCTTATCGAAAAGCCCCCTCTTTCCTGAGAATGATCTGGTTGTTAAATATTGTGAGT
This sequence comes from Panax japonicus, assembly GCA_020205505.1. Classification (NCBI taxonomy): domain Eukaryota; kingdom Viridiplantae; phylum Streptophyta; class Magnoliopsida; order Apiales; family Araliaceae; genus Panax; species Panax japonicus. Next base: position 67,560,624 of record CM035095.1, on the reverse strand, counting down.
TATAATATTAATGATGAATAAGTTTGTGTTGAATAAAGATGAAATTGATAGTTCCATTATGTTGGGATTATTAGTGTTAGTGGAAATCAACATTTATTTCGATAATAATTGATGTCTGGAGGTTATATTGACCAATCGGGTAATTAATCGGATAAATAAGCAATTAATTGCTATTAATTCACATGATTATAAATATTTATTCACATGTTTGTACTATTGATTCACATGCATGTATTGTTAGGGGAGGTGGTGCAAGATTGATAATACTTGCATAGCTAAATTAAAAATAGAGGTATAGATAAAGGTACTATACTGTAACTATTTTTTTCACATGTATAGAACTATTGATTCACATGAATGTACTATTGATTCATATGATATACTATTAGGGGAGGTGGTGCAAGTTTGATAATACTTGCAGGACTAAATTAAAAATAAAGGAAAAGATGAAGGTATTATACTATAATATTTTAAGTCCCAAAATATGCAATTATCGAAACTATATTTTCCTATAAATAGAAGCTCATTCTTCTTTCATTCTCACTAATTCACTAAGACTCATAAGAGCAAATAGAGAGAGAGAGAGAGAGGCTATAGAGAGAAAGAAGAAGAGAAGTCTGCTACCTCACTATTCCAGTATCCAGTCTTCTTTTGAGATAAGGGATATTATTTTTGTTCAGTATTCATAAGGAATAATATTTTTTTCTATACTCTGTAGTATGTGAGTAATATTATTTCGTCTCGTATTCCTGATTATACCCTCATTTTGTTAAAGTATTGCTTCTATACTCCATGAAATTAGTAGAATATCCTTGAACTTTGCGCTTCATCTAGTATTGTTTTACAAGGATATTTTCTACATATCATTGTTAAATTTTAAGCTTTTCATGCCGGAGTACTGTCCATGAGTACTTATCATTTATACAGTACTATTCATAAATGTACTATTCATGAGAACTATTCACAAAGTACTATTCATAAAGTACTATTCATGAGTACTATTCACAGAGTACTATTCACAGGATATTATTCCTGATATACTATTCACGGAGTACTATTCCCGAAGTACTATTCATAATAAAAATTGATTTCTTTTCGGTCCAAATCATTTTTGATACAATATCATTTTTGAATCTTACTTCACAAAGCAGTATCATATTGACAATTTGAACATTATTGAATTCTGGATAAATTAAATTATAAATCTTTAAAAATGTGTCCTTTATTTCTTTTAATTGAATTCTTATATCATTGTCATCATCCTCATGCTTATATTGTGATGAAAGTAATTTTTGGCTTACGTGCATAAATGAACTGTTGATTGGTATGATTATGACCAGGGATTATTTGGTATAATCATGACCCGTAATGTTACAAATGATGTGGTAAAAGTCCTCATTGGCCTGTAGTTCATTGATGGACAGTTGTTGGTATGATTATGAATTGGGATTATTCAGTATAATCATGACCATTGATGATTACATGAATATCTTTGGCCATGGTTCAGGGATGATTCGATGATGTGGTTTATTTATTAAGCTGAGTCTCATCGATAAAGTTGATGAAAAACTTTTTAAATCATAGAAGATAGTAGATATCATGCTCTACTTGACACTTCTAATGGATTGCTTGCTCCGTTGTAGTTAAACTTGTTGTCTATTATATTCTATCAGTTTAACATTGTTGAAGGCTAACGATAACTTATTATCCATTATCTTAGTCATAATATTTCTTATTGGGCTAGTTGAGCTCACCCTTTTTCTTCTATTGTTCTCTTCAAGAAATGAGAACGTAGTCTGGACTAGTCGGGGAATGGAGTGATGGTCCGAGATGGTGTTATAGTAGTCCTCACTATTCTATAAAATAGTATGACAATAAATATAATGAGGACTCCATTTGAGTTTGAATATTGTCTAGAAGACAATATTTGTGTAAAAACTCTCAGCTCATGTTGTATAATTAAGTTTATATTTGTATTCAGTACCATGTATTTGGCGACCCAAGATGAGTGATGTATACCTATTTTGGGGGCGTCACATATGGGATCAGAGAATCGACGCGTATCTCATTTTGTTGAAGTTATGAGAAGATCGTCTACGGCAAGGTCAGTATGAGCGGGGAAAATTTTATTTCATTTATTATATTTGTTATAGCTTTCCATATTTAAAGGGGGAATAAATCAATCATATTTTTCGATGTACTTAATTACTTGTTAATTAACCAACCTGATAAGTCATTCTTTTGTAAACAAGATAAAAAAATTTTAAAGAATCTATTCAACCCCCTTCTAGATATCTTTTGTACCTCTAGAAACAAACAATTAGTATCAAATCAGGTTCTCACTATTAAAGCTAAAATCGCTTGAGTAGATCTATGGCACTAACCAAAAATGGTTCTGAGTTAGGTGGTGGAAATAAACCACCTCTTTGCAACAAAGAAAAATTTGCTAACTGGAAAGTTCACATGCAGGCTTACATAGATGCTATTGACGAGGATCTATTTGAAGCTTTCATCAATGGGCCATGTGAACCAATAAAGCTGGCACCAACAGTTGCAGAACCAGACAAAGTAGTAATCAAACCAAGAAAAGATTGGACAGATGTAGAAAATAAAACTGTCCAGCTGGATAAGAGAGCTAAAAACATTTTATTCATGGCTCTAGAAGATGAGCTATTTGAAAATGTTGTAAACTGCAAAACAGCAAAGGAAGTTTGGGATGCGCTGCTGAACATGCATGAAGGGACTAAAGAAGTTTGAGAAAATAAACAGTCTCTGCTCACACAGTAGTATGAAATGTTCACCCACATCTCTGGGGAAAACATTACTTCCACATATGAAAGATTCAACATGCTGCTCAACTCACTTTGAGCATATGGGAAGACATATCCAAACAAAGATCTCATAATCAAGTTCATGAGAACCTTGCCAAGAAAGTGGGATGCCAAAACCACTGCTATTAGAGAGTCAAAGAATCTCCATGAAATGACTGTTCAGATGTTATATGGCAACCTCCTTACCCATGAACTGGAGCTGACCCAACGTGCAGAAATTCTGTCGAAAGAAAAGAAGAAAGAAAAAGGAATTGCTCTCAAAGCATCTGAAGAAACTTACAAAGCATCAGACAATGATGGATCAGATGATGATGAAAATATAGTTATGTTTGTCAGACACTTCAATAGATTCTTCAACAAAAATAGCAGATCAAGAAAATACGGCAGCAGTAATAAAGATCAAGTAAGTGATTTATGTTACAACTGCAAACAACCAGGTCACTTCATTAAAGACTGCAACAGATCACTAAGGGATGAATTGAGGAAGGACACGAAGAATTTCAATTCAAAGAAGGAGCTCAAAGGCCATCATAAATCCAAGAAGAAAGATAAAGGCTTTGTGCCTGAAAGCTCAAGGAGTGACTTAGACAGAGATTCAAACTATGAGTCAAATGAAGATGAGGAACCACACAAAGCAAATCTATGTTTAATGGCCAAAGAAGGCAAGAGCAAGAAAGAATTCAATGTGGATGAGGTATTTGACTTTTTCTCTCCTAATTTAACTATTGATGATCTTAGAGAAGGAATGCATGATTCCATGATAGAATTGCATAAATATATGAAAATGTTCAGAGTTTTATCAAAGAATCATTCCCTTCTTCAAGAGGAAAAAGAGAAAGCAATTATAGAATTAGAAACTGCTCTACGAATTGCTTACTCTTGCACCAGTCTTGAAGCCGAGAATGCTAACTTGAGACATATAGTTGAGTTAAGCACTTAGAGAGAGTCAACTTTGGTTTCTAAAATTCAGGAACTAGAGAAGACAATCTCATTATGGAACAAGTCTTCCATGTCTATGGACTCCTTGATCTCTAGCCAAAGATCAGTGGCTAACAGGTCAGGACTTAGTATCTATAATTCTTCTTCAGAATCCACTGTGGATAAATATATGGAAACGAATGATAACAGTTCCCCAAATTTTAATAAGGGAATTATATTTGTTAAATCCTCACAAACAACTGAGTCAAGCTATTCGAAATTTGTTGATCATATTGTTGGATCTCACACAGATCTAGGATTCAAAAAATTTAAGGGCAAGATAACTTCTACATTCAAGCCTCAAAGGATCGTAGAGTCAAGAAGAACTAACTCTACGAACCAACCAGACAAGAATCGTAAAGTTGACTTCCATCCCACGAAATTTGTGAATTATAAAGTTATGTGCAAGCAGAGAGAATATAAGCCAAAAGGAAAATCAGTGAGCCACTATAATCCACACATGTTGAAGACAAGAAGAAATCCATACCCACACACAAGCATGCATTATATTCAATGTTATACATGTCATTAATATGGTCATAAAGCTGCAGAATGCTATTTCAATGATTTCTATCATGTGCTGCAAAGACCTAAAATCAAACAGATTTGGGTCCCCCGGGCATCTAACAAACTAATGGAGAACTGAACTTCTTCCTCGGACTTTAAGTGAAGCAAACTAATGATGGCATCTTCATTAACTAAGCCAAGTACATCAAAGACCTATTAAAGAAGTATAGCATGGATTCAGCTACCATCATGAAGACACCTATGGCACCTGCTACTAAGCTTGACAAAGATGATAAAGTTAAAAGTATTGATATCACTCAATATAGAGGTATGATAGGCTCTCTCATATACTTAACTGCTAGTAGACTAGATATCATGTTTGCCACTTAAATTTGTGCTAGATTTTAAGCTAACCCTAAGAAATCACATCTAGTGGTTGTTAAAAGGATTTTCAGGTATCTTAAGGGCACTCCTAATTTGGGACTTTGGTATCCCAAGGAGTCACCCTTTGATCTTATGGGCTACTCAGATGCTGACTATGCAAGTTGCAAAATTGATAGGAAGAGCACAAGTGGAACTTGCCAAATGCTTGGAAATAGACTTGTATCTTGGTTTAGTAAAAAGCAAAATTTTGTATCAACCTCAACAACAGAAGCTGAATACATTGTTGTAGGCAGATGTTCTTCACAAATCTTATGGATGAAAAATCAGCTTGCAGACTATGGGTTTGAGTTTAAGTTTATCTCTGTTCATTGTGATAATACTAGTGTTATTGCTATAACTCATAATCATATCATGCATTCAAGAACTAAGCATATAGATATAAGATATCATTTCATTAAAGATCATGTGCAAAATGGAAGTATATCACTGCATTATATTCCTACTGAAAACTAGCTTATTAATGTCTTTACAAAACTTCTAGATGAACCAAGGTTTAAAATGCTAATAAGTGAACTAGGAATGATAGATTTTCATTCATGATATTATGTTTTGGAAGTCCACAAACTATGCAGAAAGAAAACTAGGAAATGAACGTTCGTAGAGCCAAAATAAGAAATTGTCGAGCAGAAGGAAAGCCAAGCTGCCGAGGATCACTTTACGATCATTAAGAGAATTCTAGTTCGTAGAGTCGAAAAGACTTAAGGAAGTTTTGCAAGGCTCAGGGAGAGCCAAGGGTAGAAAGGTCTTTTCCGAAAAACTAAAAAATGTGCCCTCTCTCAGAACTCAACATGTGTCCCACTCAGCAAAATAAGAGGGAAGTTTTACTCAAACATTTCAAAATCTTCATTTCATTTGAAAACTCCCTCTCTTCCTCTCGCTAAAACCCTAGCTTTTCATATACAAACAAACACTAAGACATCTTCGTTTTTGTTTAGTAAATTCAAATCAATCAGATGATGGAACCCTCCCAAGTCGCTCCTGGAAATGAACCATGCTTCAAAAAATTTGGAGAAGCAAAGAAAAGATTTAAAAGGATCCTCACCCTTCTGAGAAGAACGAGACTCTACGAGGTCCTAAACACCAGCACCAGAATCTACTCCAGATTAGTTGTTGAGTTCTAAAAGAATGGAGTCTATGGTGACGGTATCCTATCGACGAAAGTCAGAGGAGTATCATTGCAACTGATCGCATCAGAAGTGAACATTGCCCTAGGGTTCAACAATGAAGGTATCACTTCTCTCCAATTCATTGATATTTTTTAAGGGCTGAAGCTTATGCACCACCATAATAACTCAGAACTTAGGAGTTTAAAGAAAAAGGAATTTCCCAAAAAGTACGAATTCCTATCTGATTTGGTTGGTAAATGTATCCTCTGTAAGGAGTCAGCTCATGATTCAATCAGCGACCTTCAGCTGAGAATCATGACTGCTATTGTGAAGAATACCTAAATCGACTATGGGGTTGTTCTATTAGAATGGATTGGAAACTGGATCCTCTCCACTACACAATCTAAAGGTGCAAGGAAAATGTCGTATGGAAGGTTTATCAGCATCATCATTCAGAAAACACTAGGTGATAAAATTGGGGATAATGAAGGAGAGGTGCTGAATTACAACAAAAGGATTACCCAGAAGCTGTTTAATAACTGGAAAAAGAATCCAGTTGAGAACTTGAGATCAACTCAGTCAGAAGATAGAGAGAAGAATCAAAGCGAAGTCAGGAAGCCCTCTCTAAAAATAAATATTTCTATTGTTAAAGAAGCTGAAGAGGTGAACCAGGAATCATTAGATTTGACCAGAAAGAATAAAAGAAAATGAAAGATGAGGTCTATACCCCAGGGTGATGAAGAACCTCAAGGTTCAACTAATGAGGTTCCCCAAGATCATGCATCTTCTGCTCAACCAAAGTCATCTTCTTCACCAGAATCAACGGCATTAAAGAAAAAGAAGAGGAAGCAAAGTGAAGAAGCCTCTGATGAAACAACACCTAGCCTTCAGGTGTATCATAAGAAGGAAAAATACAGCTCAAAGACAAGCCTTCCTACGATTGTTAAAAATCCTAACTCTGCAATCATAGAGTCAAGAACTAAAAATGCTACTGTGAAGGCTAGTCAGCCTGACCTCATGGTTATTACTGAAGAACAGTTGGCTGGGAAGGTTGCAGAACCTGAGCCAAAGAAGATGAAGAAAAGATTGGTCATTGTAGCTCAAAAAGAGCTTAAAGAAACATGCTCAGGATTAAGGAAGAAGAAAGGAGATTGTTGTCCTCTAATCAAAATGTTGCTGAGGGAGAAATTCAAACTCAAGCAGTTGGTTCTGGACAAGTAACTATTCCAACACAAGAGGAAGAACAAGAAAAAGAAGTCAACCCTTCTCCCACTAAGATAAATGCTCCAACAGAAGGGAATCATCCAGAAGCCGCTGAGCTGGATGATGCTCAGATTGAGGGGGAGATCAGTGAATCAATAATGGCAGCAATTAATGAAGATCTTAATGCTCTAGTTGAGGGGGAGCAATCAGATGTCCCTGAGCCAATTCATGCTCAGTTTGAGGAAGAAATTCCAGAAGACCCCTCAACTCCTCAAGAAAAAGAACAAGTTAAAGCAGATGCTGAGGTGATTGTGGCAGAAAATATAGAGCTTGTGGAGCTAAATGAGGAAGAAGAAGAAGAAAAAGATGTGGTGGAAATTGTTGCTAAATTCAAAGATGAGGAAAGAAGCATCAACTATCATATTTTGTTCTCATACATACCAAGGATGCCCTTCCATCAAGCTCTGATTCTCAACACTTGGGATCATATGTTCTGGATCTTCAAAGCTTATCCAGCAGTATCAGTCCTGGCCGAAGGATTTCCAAGGAATGACACTTTTTCTTAGAAGCTGATCACTAATAGCCCATCTCAAACAAATGAGCAGAAGGTATACTTTATTCCTTTATCTTTCAAGATAAATCACTGTCCTTCTTCGAACTTTTATCTCTTCAAAGAACTGACCAGATGGTCTGAGGTCATTCCTAACCCAATAAACCAATTTCCAGTTACAGAGTCCCATAACTCTGCAACTGATGGACCAAACTCATCACCTCTTCTGGCCGTAGAGTTCCTAAACTCTATGACTGATGACCAAATCAGCCTCCAAACCTCAATCATAGAGTCATCACACCCTACGATTGACGTAACGATTGTAGAGTGTGAAGACCCTATGATTGAAACTCAAATAGTCTCCTCTCCTATTCATCAAATCACTGCCCAAATCACTAAGTCTGATATCCCATCCTCCTTCAACAATGAATTCTTTGACATTATCACTGCTCTATCAAACCTTCAAGGAAGCAAAAAGAAATAATCTCCACCTGAGATTCAGCATATTCTTGAGCGTGTCAATCTCTTTCCCACTAAGGATCAGTTGGCTAACCTCACAGCTTATATGGTCACAGACATGGAAGAAAATCTTGAAGCCAATTCTCTAGCCCTTCATCGAAGATTTAACCAACTTATTGATGGTGCCAACAATCACGCGACAAACCTTGGCTCAGAGCTGACCAAGAGGTTGGGGGAAATAATCAAGGAAATCATGGAAGGCATTGAACGAAGGGATAATGTGACGCCCCCAAAATAGGTATAAAACACCCATTCTGAGTCGCCAAATACATGGTACAGAAACAACTACAACTTTATTAATACAACATAAAAACTATGAGTTTAAATACAAATATTGTCATCTAGACAATAACCACACTCAAATAAGTCCTCATTATAATTATTAATACACTATTTTACAGAATAGTGAGGACTACTAGAACAACTTCTAGAACCATCATTCCACACCCCGACTAGTACTCGTTACATTCTCGCCTCCTGAGAAGAAAAATGGAACAACAAGGAAAAGGGTGAGCTCAACTAGCTCAGTAAAGAACATTATGACTAAGATAATATAGAAAAATTATCGTTAGTCCTCAACTGGGAAAAATCTAATAGAATACAATAGACAACCAATTTTAAATCAATCTTCGCAGCGGAAATAATAATTTATTGGAAGAGTTAAGTAGAGAATGAAAACTACTATCTTCTATATATGAATTTAAAAGTTTATCGTCGATATTTTATCCTTGTAACATCAATCAATATATATCTGGAATCAAATATTCATCTTTGCACTACAGGCCAAAAATATTCATCAGTTGGTCATGTTCATCTAAACACCTGCTCATATTTGCACTACGGGCCAAAGATATTAATCAGTCGGCCATGTTCATCTCAACACCTGTTTATCTTTGCACTACGGGCCAAAGATATTCATCAAGAAATCATTCATCTTTGCACTACAGACCAAAGATATTCAGTAATATCATCATTTAGGACTGAGGATGATCAAAAATATTTTAAAGAAAACGAATCTAGTGAAACAAAAGAACAAGTATTAAGGATTCGTACTTTAAATAATCCAAGTTCAAAAATACTTCATAAATAACCAGATTGGAGTAAAATTCAAAAATGAAGATCAAAACATAGATCCAATCAAAGATAGGAATCATAATAGACAATCTTGGACACAGAAAAAGAAAATTTAATTTTTCTGTGAATAATGTCGTATTCGTGAATAGTGTCGTATAAGTGAATAGTGTCGTATACGTAAATAGTAACTCCGACCTCAAAAGATAGAAATTTCACAAAAAAACATCATCACGCTTCATGAATAGTACTCGTGAATAGTAACCCCGACATGAAAAAGTTCCAAAATTGATAAAAATTTCCAACCAATATTTTGGCATAATGATATTGAAGAAATAATATCATTTTCGAATAAAATAACATCCCTTACCTCAGAAAGAATAGTACTTCTGACTGGAATACTGGATATAGTGCTGAAAGAACTTGCACCGTATAGCAATACTCAAAGTACTAAAATACTCACAAATACGCTCGATATTATAGAGAGAGAAAGAGAGAGAAATCTTTAGTTTCTGGTGTGATTTTTAATTCTAACCTAAGCACCTATTTATAGGAAATTGCTTAGAACACCAAAGCAGAAAATTTATTACAATATATATATATATATATATATATATATATGTATATTATAAATTCTCTACGCACACTTAGCATCTGAAATCAGCCATCTAATTACATGTTAAATGAGTCCCAACAATGTAAAAAACGTTTTTGTTAATATAATTATTTAAAACTTCTAAAAATCAATTATTTTGGAACTTCAATAATTCATAACAAATAGCCCTTTTGTCAGAAAATTCGAATCTTGCAATTTTTTTATAGGAAATTCAATTCTCTACAACTTTGCAGAAGAAAGTTTTTCCAAATTCCAAACAGAAATTGACCGAAATCCACATACGGATGATTTTACAGACTATAATTAAATTTTAGTCAAGAAATGGGGTCCACCGACACACAAAACATGTGTTAAACAACTTTTGCAACAAAAAATACTCTTCCTCCTCATATACACATATATCCCACATTCATTGTAAAAATATTATCATTATTATATTATAATAATATAATAAAATATTATTTTATCAGAAAAGATAAAATATCAATTTTTAACAATTGTCACTTTAAAAATTTTCTCCATCTATATCCCCATAAAATCAATATTTCCCTCATCATATAAATCAATAATTAATTATTCACAAATAATATTACAGAATCACAGTACTGACAACCAGGCGGTTCCCAGGAAAGAGGGGGTTTTCCAATAAGAATTTCTCCTTACTGGCGCGCAATTAGGTGACTAAACCTCTCCTTAGACAGAACTTTCTAGACATTGCCAATAATGTTTTCTAATAATATTATTCAAATAATATGAATTATTGCTTCGATAATGGAAAATACTGTGTAGTGACAATTATTGAAACAACAGTAATATAAAATATCAACGCAGCAATTATTGAATCAATAAAATAAAATACTGAACAGTAATTACTGTAACAATTATTGAGTAGTGTCTTCTTACGTAAGAATCAATAATTGGTGCAATATCGTGTGCTACTATTCAACAACGCGTATTACTGTGTTTTAACCACCGGGTATTCCAACAGTATTAACGGTAACAACTACGTCGTTATTTATAAACAACTCATACTTGTCTTTTTCTTCATTCAATCTCTTTCCATTATGGGGACCTTAAAAGACTGCGTCGTCGTACGAATATTACTGGACAACAAAAATATTCCACGACCAAACGAATATTCCCCGACAACAATGAATATTTTATAACCACCTGTTTATTTTAAAATATTCGCGCATTTTACTCATAACTAACCACATTAATCAATTCAACCCTTACTATTTCAAAATAATAAATAGAGAAAATTCTATTTTATAAAAAAAAATTGGGGTCTTACAGATAAAATCTATCTTCAAGAAATTGCAGAACACAAGGCTGCAGTTGTTACTCTTCGAGAGTCTCAGACAATTCAAAACAGTTAGTAATTGAGAAACTATTTGTGCTAAGCACCTCAATCAATGACTTCAATTGAATCTCCCTCCAACATATGACACAAATAGACAACACTCTGGCCATGGTGCACCAACAATGAATACAGACTTAAGAAATGGTTCAAGAAAATAGAAATGACATTCTTCAGACTTGGTCACAAATAACCGAACTTGTGCAGGGACTGCAATAATTATCTCAAGATGTTCAAACCCTCGATGCTGACATAAAGGGGGAGAATATTGGCAGAAATTAGGGAGAATCAAGTAGCAGAGGTAATATGGATACACGCAAACAACAAAGGCGAACTCCAAGGCAAAGTCCATCACTAATTCCAAGTGAAGAGCCAATTGATGCCATCCCAATAAGAAGTGAAGTTCCTAGATCTTTCAGAAGGCATCCTGATGTGACTCACACTGGAGTACATATACCATTAGGTGATCCCGCATACTTAAATAGACATTAGTATGGGACTCACCCCTATAGAGAAGAAGGCAGCCACAGATAATCTCAGGGTCTTCGTTAAGAACAAGTTGAAGAATTTTAGAGGATGACTTAAGAAGGTAGGTAAAGGCATAGGAAAAGGGCTGCATATGAACGGGCAAATCCCCCAAGGGCTAGGAGAGCAAGAGGAAGAGGAAGAAACTAAGGTTTAAAAGTATTTTGTAATTTTTCTTTCTCTAGAATTGATAGAACTGTTATACATTGTAATACTCAACTCAATATCAATGAAATCATGCTTCTGTCTAGAAATATAGTTGCTCATTGTACCTTAAGTCATGTTTATTTAAGAAATATCATTAGAATTGATGATATGATTCAAAACTACTGGTTTAAGTTAACATCAAATAGGAGGAAATTGTTAGGAATCGCATGGTTGAATTTGATGTTGTATTAATGTATATGTGTTCAATAATTGAATTGTAAAGTCCTTAAAATGATTATGATGTACAAGGACTTAGATAGAAAGATCAAACTTGTTAGGTTGATCTAATAAACTAGACTAGACTGATCATAGAGAAACCAGAGAATGATCGAAGAGCAGTCAGTCAGCTTGCAGTTAGCAAAGGATTGCAGAGCAAAATATTAGTTCATAGGGTCTGTCAAGAAAATGTCTCGGAAGATTGTAGAGTCCTTTATCGGCATCATAGAGTTCTATCGGCAGAATGAAGAGGCATCGTAGAGTTCTCTCAGCCGAACAAAGAGGCATCACAGAGTTCTCTCGACAGATCATAAAAACATCGTAGAGTTCTCTCAGTAGATCATAGAGCTACCTCGACATCACAGAGCTACCTCGACATCGCAGAGCTATCTCTCGGAGACGCAGAGCACTCTCGGGATCATAGAGTTAAAGAAGTCAGTCACTCTACGACTCCTAGCTAGTATATATGATCAAGTGCAAAATTGTAAAGTTATCTTTGTCAGAGCTCTCAAAGTTACATAAGCTCTTCTGAAGAAAATCCTTAAGCAAAGCATTGATGTTGTCTCTTGATGATTAAAGCACATATGAAGATCAGTAGGCATCTGTAAGCATCAAGTCTTATCAATGATTGTAGAGCAGTTCAGACAGCAACCCTATGATCCCTCTGATGATGCTACATCGTAAAATCCTATCTCAGAGATAGTCAAGCAACCCAGAACTGAATTGAATATTTTATGTTGCTCATAATGGATTGTTAACATCCATATCAGTAGAGTGATCTGCCCAAGACAGTTACTGAATAATTAATTTATCTGAATAGAGAATCAAAGTCAGTGGGGAACAAAAAACCATGATATGCAAAAAAATAAGAGCACTATCCATACCACTATCTTGGAGCAAGTTAATGGATGCTGACTCACCCCACTACTGAAGTCAACGAGGAAGAAACTATTCCTAAGTTCAACAACATATCTCAATGGGAGGATTAGTTGCAACGACCTTATTTTAATGGGAAGAATTAAGAGGCATCTATATAAGGTAAATAGATTGAAGATTACTAGTAAGCAAGAACAATCGATCGAATCATCATCTGTCAAAGTCTCACTCTATGATCCAAAGGGAAACATCTTGCTTCGTTACTAAGTTCATCAGAACTTATGCTTAAAGCAACTTAGTAGCACAACACTCTCTCTCATCGAAGTGTATCCGTTCCAAGGCTGCGGGTCTTGAAGAGTACTAAGTGTACTGGGTGATTCTAAGGCTGAGGGTCTTAGTCTACAGTGTTCCAAGTCTGATGGGCTTGTCAAAATTCTTAGTGAACTAGAGTTCTAAGGCTACTGGCTTTGAAGAGTACTTAGTGTACTAGAGTTACAAGGATGCGGGTCTTGAAGGAATCTCAATTATTCAGTTGTAACGATATCCTTAGTGGATTTGCTACTCGAGGAGTAGAACAGTGGAGTAGGAGTCTTGAGTGCTCTGAACCACTTAAAGTCTTGTGTTCTTTATATTCTGTCCATAACTGCTATAACTTCCATATCATTGCTTTATTATATCTGTTATAGCTTTCCATCTTTAAAGGGGGATTAAATCAATCATATTTTCTGTTGTGCTTAATTACTTGTTAATTAACCAATCTGGTAAGTCATTCTTTTGTAACCAAGATAAATTTTTTTTAAAGAATATATTCAATCCCCCTTTCTAGATATCTTTTGTGCCTCTACAAACTAACATTATCAACTGCATATCATTCACAGACTAATGGACAATCAGAAGTGTCGAATAGAGAAATCAAGACCATCATCGAAAAGACGATTAATCCTAATAGAAAGGATTGGAGTTTGCACTTGGATGATGCTTTATGAGCATATCGAACTGCATATAAAACACTTATTGGTATGTTCACTTACATATTGGTGTTTGGAAAACCATGCCACTTACTCGTTGAGTTAGAACACAAGGCTTATTGGGCTATCAAGAGTTTCAACATGAAAATGGATGATAATGGGATACACTAGAAGTTTTAATTACAAGAGTTGGAAGAAAATCGTAATGATGCTTTTGAGAGTGCAAGAATTTACAAGGAGAAAACCAAAGCTTTTCATGACAAGATGATCTCTAGAAAGGAATTTCAGGTAAGTTGCGATCTCGTTGGACTGGACCTTTTGTTGTTACTAATATTTTTCCTCATGGTGCAGTTGAAATTCAAAGTCTAGAAACTTCAAAGTTTTCAAGGTGAATGGCCAGACTTAGGCATTTCTACAAAAATTTCCAAGAAGAGAAATTGGAAAAATTGGACCTTGAGGATCCAATTTATACTAATTAAAGAAGAGAATTTGGTCGAGCCAAAAACAATAAACAAATGCGCTGCATGGGAGGCAACCCATAAGGGAGTTCATTTCTTTCGCATTTATATTTTGTTTACTTTTCTTTACATTTCACTTTACATTGGGGATAATGTAAGTTTTAAGTGTGGGGGAAGGATTTAAGGTATTTTCTATTTTATTTATTATATTTTTGTTTGTTTTTGTTAGTTTGAATTTTGAATTTTGTGGGTATATTCGCTGCAAACCCTCACGAGACAAAACTCGTCCACTTGGGGTAACCTTGGGGTTTAAAGACTTGTTGTACATGCTAAGTGAAATCGTGTTTTCAACGAAAATGGGGTAGTTTTTTGAATAAATCACTTGAGCAATTAGTTGAATTAGATTTTGATTTTTGGCCAACGCTAAAATTTTGTTTCTCTTTGATAACTTTTTGAAAAAGTGATAGACGTTGTGTAGTTTGAATTTGGTTTTCTTTTTTGATTTTTACTTTGTTTGAGACCCTTTATTCTTGAGCACATGTCCATTTGGTCAACCTAGCTTTAATTTGGAAAGAATTTCTTGAATGAATGTCGAGGGGAGAAATTTCTGAACTCTCAGTTAGATGTTTGATTCCTTCTTCAAATTGATTTAAAAAAATGAAAAAGAAAAATTATGATTCATGTGTTGAGTTGAGATAGAGCGTAAAATGCACTCATTCATAAACATGTGGCATGCGAGATGGAGCGTAAAACGCACTCACTGGTAAGATAGAGCATAAAATGCACTTACCGATGGAAGAAAAAGCCTTTTGATCCTCTGGTGTTATTTGCTTATGTTAACTGAGAGTTGTGTGGAAATAGGCGTGTAGAGTTTTTCTTTCTCCTTTAAGGCTTTGATTTCATAATTTTTTTTGAATTCTGATTAAGTTGGCAAATGTGGATTCACACACACACACACGAAGGGTTAAGAGTGGAGTAAGATTGATAAGTAAGCTTGAATTTTAGATGATACAATGTTTTGTAATTTTTCTAGAGTTATTGTTTTGAATCTTTGAGGTCAATGTTGAGGTTCATTTTAATTTGTGTCTCAAGGTTGTCATGTTTGTTAGTTTGATTAGTTGATTTTTTTTGTTATAGTTTATTTTTGTTTTGCACGAGGACGAACAAAAGATAAGTGTAGGGGAATTTGATAAGTATAAAATATGTTATGTTTTTATCCCTTAATGCCTAGTTTTTTATACTTATTTGGCACCCAAATATACTCATTATTCTTATATTTTGATTTAGGTTACAAAGGGAGGCATTAAATGAAAAATGAGTTATTTCTGCACTTTTGGATTATTTTGACATTAGTTCATTTTTTTGTCATAACTCTTGCATACGAACTCCTATTTTGATAATCGAATCTGTTCTGGAAAGCTAAGGTAGAGCTACAACTTTCAAATTTTGAAAATCGAGAGATTTGGGCTGGAGAAGGGTCCAAATTGAGCTCCAAGCGACTGATACGCCATTGATTCGAATCCCGCATGGACTGGATTCCTGTTCGAACCCGTTAGAGTATTTGAGCCATAACTTGAGCTTCTGGACTCTAAATGAGGTGATTCAAAAGCCTAAATTCATCTACACTTCCAGGGCTACAACGTTCATGCTTTGCCCAAGTCCAAATTTGGTGGTTTTCAAATGTGAAAATAGCTTGCAATGTGCTGATCAGATTAGTTATCAGATTTGGACTTTTTGCACATCACATGGACATGTTTTTAGGTTGTTAAATTATTTGGATGGCTGATGCGTGTGATGAGTTTAGTTCTTAGATCTTGACTTATGATGATGACTTAGCACACCATGAGTTCCTATAAATAGCAAGAGAAGTTGGGCTTGTATATTTACCAATTCACATACCAATTCCTACACCTTTCTTCTTTCTTCTTATTTTCTCAAGTGTTCTTCATTGCCTTGCTTGGCTAACTTCTAATTCTTGGTTAAAGGAAGCGGAAGCCTTAGAATCAATAAAATTATGAGATCTAATTGATTTAATTGTTCAATTATTATTTTGAGTATTGATTATTCTTCCACGCCTAAATTCTATGATTAATATGTTTAACTGCTAGAGTGCACGCTAGTTTGTTATTCATTGAAATCTATTGCTAAATTAGATATAAAATCCATAATTGTTTGGTCACTCTAATTTGTGAAGTAACTAAGATTAATAATTAACTAGAGATAAGGAGATTATTATATCTTAGGAAGAATACTCAACTAAATTAAATACAACCGCTTGTGCTTGTGATGTTTAGCTTCAACGGTCTCTCTATTTCTTAAAACAACTACTAGATTAAACTTTCAGCGCTTGTCTAAAGTTGTTTAGTAGTTATGGTTATTTAGATCGTGTGTTTCTATCTAACTATAATTAAGGAAAGGCACGGAGGAAATTCTAACGTTGAATATTCAAAGTGTAAATTGATATATATTTGCATCTATGATCAATCTTAAGATTCCAATGCTGGATGTTAAATAAGACCAAGGTTTGTTCTCTTAATTAATTTTAATATTGTAATTTTGGATTATTGTCTTTTAATAAAATTATCTCTAAACCCCCCATCTTTGTTTATAAAAGCATATGTTTAAGCTAATCATTCTTTGTGGGATCGACTCTTGCTTCCACTTCTACATAAATATTATTTGCATTAAGGTTTTATTTTTGGGTGCCTGCGACAGCACACCAGAAGCTCAATATGTAGTTTTAAAAATGTTAAATGAAACTTATCTCTTTTGTTCATGTTTTCCAAACTACTTCACAATTATTGTTCAATTGTTGAAGCTCTCAGAGAAAGTTATTTCTATTCATGAGAAGTCGTTTAAATTAACTGTTTACACTTGTTGAGCATCTAGTTGCTCATCTTTGCTATATCTTATGTTTTTAGTTAAGACCAAGGATTCCGCAGGTACGAGTAAAGATAAGGGAAAGGGAAAAGTTCAAGAGTATAATTTAATTGATGTATTGTTATGATGTTAAATGATGTAATATTTTTGTATTATGTTTGTATATGTGAGTTTGTAGAACCTAGGACTAGACTAAGGATGACTGTAGTAATTAGTATATTTATCTTTAAGTAACTATAATATGCTTAGATATATGTATGTATGTGTTGTATTGTGAGCACTAGATTCGAGGTAAAGGTACCACGGATTTTGGGGCGTCACAAAGTATACTTGCATTCTTTTACATCATTTCATCAAATTTCCTAAGTAAAGTAAGAAGAGAGAAAGAAAGAACAAGAGAGACAAAAAAGAGAGAGAGAATTCGAATCCAAGAGGAGGAAAGGAAGAGATAGAAAGCAAGCTTGGATAATCCATCTTCATAAGAAGAAGCAAGAACAACAAGAGATGGTAAACCTAAAACCTATCTTCTTCATCTCTTTCTTTAAAAACTTTGAGGTATGTTAGGAAGTGCTTTGTTCATGGTTGTTGTTGTTTGATGAAGATCATGAAGGATCTTGGAGTAATAAGGAGATTATGATGGGTTATAACCTTGTAAACTACTGGTAAATGCCATGTAAAATA
This sequence comes from Panax japonicus, assembly GCA_020205505.1. Taxonomy (NCBI): domain Eukaryota; kingdom Viridiplantae; phylum Streptophyta; class Magnoliopsida; order Apiales; family Araliaceae; genus Panax; species Panax japonicus. The sequence goes on along the minus strand of CM035095.1, from coordinate 67,542,628 downwards.
AAAATGAAAGTTAAAATGTAAGCCTAAGTGTAAAGGATGGAAAACAACGTAGATGAACTTAATTTGGACTCGTAATATATGTTGTGTGTTTATTGTTTGAAAATATGAGAAAAAGGAAGTATAGATAAGAGGGTTATGAAAATGTTCCAAGTGGAACGGAGGAAAAATATGCAATAACGAAGTTCTTCGTTATGCCAAAATTTTTAGTTACATATATTAAAAGACGAAAACCCTAGCTTGGTACAATTTTCAGGCCAAGTTTACGGGTATTTAACACTTCCAAAAATTCTAATTTTTTGGGACTCAAGAATGAGCTCAATCAAACTTTGGATGAGCGAGTTACGTTAATTAGAGAATTCGACGTTGAAAACGTCTTTTAACAAAAACTAGCCTTCGAAGGATTTTTAAGCCAATTTTCCAACTGGTTAGAGAATCAGAAAAATTATTGCATCCATGGGAAATTTTAAAGGGTATTACAAGCTACTAAATGGCTCAAGAATGGACTCATTCTGATATCGGATGAGGAAGTTATGACATTGCGAATTAGGTGCAACGAGAACGAAAATTATAGAAAGTTAACATTTCATACATATGGGGGACTGCCTACTAGCGCCTAGGCTCTGGTCATAGTCCAAATTTGGGCACATAGGCGCTCTAGAGCAAAAAGGGCACAGTGTTGGGCTGTTGAATGCAGTCGAGTGTCAGGCAATCGCGCGAGCAACGTGCAATGTTTTGACACTTAATTAAATCGTTCTGAGTTATAAAAGACGAACTTTATAAAAAATAAAATACTTAACATTAATCAAGGGTCAATAGACAAATTGTATGGGCATCCTAAGTGTACGCAAGGGCATGTCACTTGGGCACCGAACCCAGGTTTGAACCAGAGAATGAGAATAGGGAACCAGAAAACCCTATACAGTAGTTCATAGATATTTTAGAAGAGCACTTAATAGAAACCCTGCCCAAGTACCCGTAAATCCTCCAGTTGCGCATGTCGCCAACTTCAAGGACTTTAAGAGTGTGGGACCACCCTAGTTTAGGGGGACCACCGAGCCGATAGAGGCTCAATCGTGGGTTAAAGAAATAGAGAAGTCATTTATTATTTCCGGAGTTAGAGAGGAGCAAAAGATCATTTTTTCTACCTACTTACTGAAGGGTGAGGCCAACTTCTGGTGAAAAGCAGTATAGAGATGCAGTTTCTAGAATTGAAGCAAGGGGACATGTAGGTTCCCCAATACGCCGCCAAGTTCAATAAACTGGCTAGGTTTTCTCCACACCAACTGGACACCGAGGAAAGGAAAATAAGGAGGTTTTAGCAGGGCTTAAAACCCTGGCTCTACAACAAAATTGTTGTATTGCAGATTGATTCTTTCAGATCAATCTTAGAGAAGGCTGTTATAGCCGAATGGGGAGTGAGGCATTGACTAAGTTCAACCAGGAAAAGAAGAATAAGAAGAGGTTAAGTGAGGGAGGACTCAAGGTTGAGGAAAGTGGAGGATCTGGAAGTAGTCATAAGAGGAAGTGGGATAATTCCGAGAATACCGAAACCAAGAAATGACCCCCGAAGAAGAGAGTCGAATAATGTAAGAACTGCGGAAGAAGTCATACAGAGGTGTGTTTGAAGGGAAAATCTGTATGTTACAACTGCAGGCAGGAAGGACACATCTCTCCTAACTACCCCAACTTGAAGAAGAACAAAAGATGTTTTGTCTGTGGATCAATAGACCATATAGCAAGAAATTGCCAAAAGAAGGGAGCTGATGGGGGAAGCGGCGGCAAGGTAAATAGCAATAGAAAGTTGACTATAACCGGTCCAGCTCCACTAAGTAGTCATAAGAGGAAGTGGGATATAACCGGTCCAGCTCCACTAACCGGTTCAACATAACAGTCCGAGATGTTGTGGCATCTGGAGAAGTAGTCTCAGGTATAATCCCGATCAATAATATAAACGCATAGGTATTGTTCGATTTGGGTGCAACCTGTCCTATTATATATTATGAATCTACTAGACGTTTAAGATTACCTCTAGAGAAACTAGATACTCCCTTGAATATAGAAGTTGCGAATAAGGTAGTAATCCCCGTTAATCATTTACATAGAAATTGTTGCGTTAACATAAGGGGACATGAGTTGTCAATAGATTTAATTTCGATTAAATTGGGAGTAGAAATGGGTTAGATACCTATAGTAAGAGAATTCACGTATGTATTTTCGAATGAATTGCCAGGTCTTCCGTCAGTTAGGGAAATTAAGTTTGTTATAGATGTAGTGCCCGGGGTGACACCATTTTCGAGGGCTACAAAAAGGATGGTGTGAAACCCCAAATTTTATGAATAAAAATTTAAATTTCTCGAAATATTTATTTTAATATTATGGTGTGGATTTAATATAATGTTATAGTTGTGGGTAATATTTATAAATTTTGCAAGTATGCAAATGGTTATATAATATTAGATTGGTCAGGGAATATTCGTACGATGGCACAATCATTGGTGGACCCCACAACAGAAGTATTGTCGTAGTAAGAAAACGACAGAATTATCATTTTATAAAAATAACGGCGAAAGTGTTACCGTTAAAACTGTTGAACTACCCGGTAGTAAAAGTACAGTAATACGCATGATTGCATAGTAGCACACGGTATTGATTATTGATGCTTACATAAGAAGTCACTCAGTTATACTCAATTATTGCTACAGTAATTGATGCATCATATCTCTCATATTATTGATTCAATTATTGTCACAGTATCATCTATATAATATGATATATTATTAAATCAATAATTAAGACGGCAAAGTTATTCATATTATTGTTTGCAATATTGACAATGTCTAGAAGTTCTGTCAAGGAGAGGTTTGGTCACCTAATTGCGCGCCAATAAGGAGAAATCCTTATCGAAAAACCGACTCTTTCCTGGAAACGACCTGGTTGTTAAATATTATGAATTATAATATTAATGATGAATAAGTTTGTGTTGATTAAAGATGAAATTGATAGTTCCATTGTGTGGGAATTATTAGTGTTAGTGGAAATCGACATTTATTTCGATAATAATTGATTTCTGGAAGTTATATTGGCCAATTGGCTAATTAACCGGATAAATGAGTAATTAATTGCTATTGATTCACATGATTATAATTATTTGTTCATATGTGTGTACTATTGATTCACATTCATTTACTATTAGGGGAGGTGGTGCAAGATTGATAGTACTTGCATGACTAAGTTAAAAATGGAGGTATAGATGAAGGTACTATACTATAATTAATTTTTTAACATGTTTAGAACTATTGAGTCACATGATTTACTATTGATTCACATGATTTACTATTAGGGTAGGTGGTGCAAGTTTGATAATACTAGCAGGACTAAATTAAAAATGAAAGAAAAGAGGAAGGTATTATACTGTAATATTTTGAGCCTCAAATTGTGCAATTATCGAAATTATATTTCCCTATAAATAGAAGCTCATTCTTCCTTCATTTCTCACCAATTCACTAAAGCTATAGGGCAATTATTATAGAGAGAAATTATAGAGCGAAAGAAGAAGAGAAGTCTGCTACCTCACTATTCCAGTATGCAGTCTTCTTCTGAGGTAAGGGGTATTATTCCTTCGTATTCATGAAGAGAGTTATTTTCTGTCAATACTCGTAAGGGTTGTTATTCCATTCTTTATTATTATGTTGGAATAACCTGTCTATGCGAAGTACCGCATACATGGTTAAATTCTTCTGTTATTCCATTATTTATTATTCTATTGGAATAACCAGTCTGTGCGGTCTATCGCATGCCTGGTGAATTCTGTTGTTATTCCATTCTTTATTATTCTGTTGGAATATCTTGTCTGTGCGGATTACGCATTACCTGGTTCCGTTCTTTATTATTCTGTTGGAATATCCTGTTTGTGCGGATTACGCATGATGTGATGCCCCCAAAATAGGTATACAACACCCATTCTGAGTCGCCAAATACATGGTACAGAAAGCAAACTACAACTTCAATAATACAAACGTCGTGTAAAATACGAAAACACATACTATGAGTTTAAATACAAATATTGTCTTCTAGACAATATCCACACCCAAATGAGTCCTCATTATAATTATTCATACACTATTTTACAAAAATAGTGAGGACTGCTATAATAACTTTCTAGAACCATCACTCCATACCCCGACTAGATCCTACTATGTTCTCACCTCCTGAGAAGAAAATGGAACAAAAAGGAAAAGGGTAAGCTCAACTAGCCCAGTAAAGAATATTATGACTAAGATAATATACAACAAATTATCATTAGTCTTCAACATGAAAAAATCTGATAGAATATAATAGACAACAAGTTTTAGATCAACAACTGCAGCGGAAACAACAATCCATTAGAATAGTCACGTAGAGAATGAGTTCTACTATCTTCAAAGATTTAAAAGTTCATCATCAATATTTTATCCTTGTAACAACAATCAATATACATCTTTAATCAAATATTCATCTTTGCACTACAGGCCAAAGATATTCATTTATATCACCAGTCGGTCATGTTCATCTCAACACCTGTTCATCTTTGCACTATGGGCTAAAGATATTTATCAGTTAATCATTCATCTTTGCACTACAGGCCAAAGATATTCAGTAATATCATCATTTAAGACTGAGGATGATGAAAAATATTTTAAAAAAAACGAATCCAGTGAGACAGAAGGATAAATATTAGGGATTCGTATAACAGTTTATCCAAGATTAATAATACTCCATAATAACCAATTTTGAAGCAGAATTCAAAAATAAAGATCAAAACATGGATACAATCAAAGATAGTAACCATAATAGACATCTTGGACAAAAAGAAGAAAATTTCATTTTTTGGTGAATAATGTCGTATTCGTGAATAGTGTCGTATACATGAATAGTAACCCCGACACAAAAAGTTCCAAATTTGATTAAAAAGTTCACCAATATTTTGGCATAATGATATTGATGAAAATAATATCATTTAAGAAGAAAATAACATCCCTTACCTCAAAATAACAGTACTTCTGATCGGAATATCGGATAGAAAGACGAAGGAAACTTGTACCGAACAGCAACTCTCAAAGTATCAAAATACTCACAAAAATACGCTCGAGAATCTAGAGAGAAAGAAAACTTGTTTATGGTGTGATTTTCAATTCTAACTTAAACATCTATTTATAGGAAAATGCTAGAACGCCATAGGAGACTAAAATAATAAAATATATTATTTCTTTTTCCTTCTCCACGTATGCCAACCTTTGAAATCAGTAGCCAGCCACCTTTGAACCAAAAATAGCAGCCCGCATGTTGTAAAACCAAAGTGGGTCTCACCTAATTTTAATAAAAATCATTTTATTTTCCAAAACTTTAATAATTCATAAAAAATAGCCTGTTTATCAGAAAAATACTAATTTTATGTCCATTTTGCATGAAATCGAATTCTCTACAACTTTGTAGCTTTGAGTTTTTCCAAATTTCAAACAAAAAATATCCGAAATCCATAAACAGTGATTTTTAATACTTCTACTCCGACAAAATACTGATAAAATACCTCAGCATTAATTCCTTCATTTATAACCACATAAATAAATCCATCATTAATATCCACATCAAATAAATATTTCATTATCATATAAATCGATAATTAATTATTCACAAATAATATTATAGAATCACAATTATGACAACCAGACCGTTCCCAGGAAAGAGGGGGCTTTCCAATAAGGATTTCTCTTTACTGGCGCACAATTAGGTGACCAAACCTCTCCTTGACAGAACTTTTTAGACATTGCCAATAATGTTATCTAATAATATTATTCAAATAATATGAATTATTGATCTGATAATGGAAAATACTGTGCAGTGACAATTATTGAAACAATAATAATATAAACTAACAACGCAATAATTATTGAATCAATAAAATAAAATATTAAACAGTAACTATTGTAACAATTATTGAGTAATGCCTTCTTACGTACGAATCAATAATTCAACAATATTGTGCAATACCGTGTGCTATTGTGCAACCACGTGTATTACTGTATTTTAACCACCGGGTATTCCAACAGTGTTAACGGTAACAATTACGCTGTTATTTATAAAAACTCATACTTTTTCGTTTTCCTTCATCCAACCGTTTTCCATTATAGGACCCACAAATGACTGCGTCGTCGTACGAAGATTCCCGATAAAAAGAATTTTTCACGACCAAACGAATATTCCCCGACAAAAATAAATATTTTATAACCACTTGCTTATTTTGCAAAATTTGCACATTTCACCCATAACCAAAGTATTATATCAAATTAACACCTTATTAATTTAGAATAATGAATATAGGAAAAATTCAATTATATTTATAATAAGTTGGGGTCTTACATATGACCTGATTCCCTTCTTTATTATTCTGTTGGAATATCATGTCTGTGCGGATTACGCATGACCTGGTTCCATTCTTTATTATTCTGTTGGGAATAACCTGTCTGTGTGGATTACCGCATGCATGGTGAATGATCCTTCGTATTCATTCTTTATTAAATATTAGAAATGATCTGTCTACGTGGATTACTGCATGGCAGGTGAAAATCCATTTGCAGTTTTGTATATTCTATTATACTCGTATGAGATATCACTTCTTTTATACTTGTCATGGAATATCATTTTCTTCAGTATTTTTCTTTTTTGAGTTACTATTTACATGTTACTATTCACCTGGTTACTATTCACTATAGTATTATTCACTCGGGAATTCGGGGTACTTTTCGTGTCGGAGTACTATTCACGAGTTACTATTTATGGGTTACTATTCACCCAAATTACTATTTATCTAAATATTATTCACTCGGGTATTTGGGGTATTTTTTTATTGGGGTACTATTCATGAGGTACTATTCCCAAAGTATTATTCATGGGGTACTATTCACGACGAAAAATTGATTCTTTTCTATCAAAATTATTTTTGGTACATGAATATTATTCTTGAATTTTACTCTACCAAGTAGTATCATGTTGACAATTTGGACGTTATTTATTTCTGGATAAATTAAATTATAAATCTTTAAAATTTATCCTTGAACTTGTTTTATTGAATTATTATGTCATTGTCATCATCCTCATGCTTATATTGTGATTAAAGTCATCTTTGGCTTACGTGCATAGATGGACTTGGTATGATTATGACCAGGGATTATTCGGTATAATAATGACTGTAATGCAATGAATGACGTGGTAAAAGTCCTCATTGGCCTGTAATTCATTAATGTACAGTTGTTGGTATGATTATGACCACGGATTATTCGGTATAATCATGACCATTGATGATTACATGAATATTCTTGGCCGTGGTGCAGGGATGATTCGATTTTATTTATGAAGCTGAGTCTAAGCGATAAAGTTGATGAAAATCTTTTTAAATCATAGAAGATAGTAAATTTTATGCTCTATTTGACTCTTCCAATGGATTGCTTATTCTGCTGCAGTTGTTGATCTAAAACTTGTTGTCTATTGTATTCTATCAGTTGTTATACTGTTGAAGGCTAAGGATAATTTATTCTACATTGTCTTAGTCATAATATTTCTTACTGGGCTAGTTGAGCTCACCCTTTCTTTCACTGCTCTCTCCAGGAAATGAGAATATAGCTGGATCTAGTCGGGGAACGAATTAACGGTCCAGATGGTTGTTTTAGTAGTCCTCACTATTCTGTGAAATAGTGTGATAATAATTGTAATGAGGACTCCATTGAGAGTGGATATTGTCTAAGAAGGCAATATTCTTGTTTAAACTCTCAGCTATGTTTTGTCGTATATTACCAGACAGTTATATAATTAAGTTTGTATTTGAATTTTGTACCATGTATCTAGCGACCCAAGATGGGTGATGTATACCTGTTTTGGGGGCATCACGGTTGGTATCAAAGCTTAGGGATATGATTCCTGGCTGAGATGTGAGACAAGAAATAGGAGGGGAGAGACGGGGAATTCCTTCGCTAGTATGACCTATCTAAGTTTATTTGGTATTTAATTGGTCGGTCAGAGTATAGGGATAATATATGATATGTCAATTAACCATTGTTTTGTGACAATGTTTGAAAATGGCATCTGAAAATGTTGAGATCAGCAATGAAGCACATGAGACCGTTGAGTCAGCTCAACCAAAAGGTAACGACCAACAACACGATAATAATCATACCGGTGGCAACGTCCATCGGAACAATGATAACCATCGTGGTGGAAATTATCATGCCAAGAATGGTAACCACTTCGTTGGTAATCAGGGCCAAGATAATAGGAGTGGAAAATTTCAAGAAGAGGAAATTCAATAATGATGGAAAGACGTCAGCACCAGCACCTGTTGTTAAGGAAGGAGAACGATCGCCAGTTAGATGCTACAGATGCGGATAGGAGGGACACATAACTCCAAACTGTTCACAGCCTTCCAAGGTATGTTTTAGTTGTGGAAAAGATGGTCACATGGCTCGATTTTGTCCTGTAGCGAAATAAAGTCCAGCTGGAACGGTGGTACCAAAGTCGGATACGAAAAAAACAAAGTCTGTGGTTTCAGGAAGAGCGCTTTTCGTGACTTTTCAAAAAGTGAGTAACCCGAACGAAGTTAGCAAGGGTTAGTTAATTATAAATTCTTGCGAAGTCTATACCTTATTATATACCAGTTTTACCCATTCTTTTATCTCTCTTGCTTGCGCTCAACGTTTAAATTTGACCCCAGAGAAGTTAGACTTTGACTTATTGGTTGAAACTCCGTTAGGAGAAACCTTCATTACATGTGTTATCCAAGTCTTGGATTAGAGTCACAGTTTTGAATGATATTTCTGTTGTTAATAAATTTCATGGCGTATTCTTAAAGACTTCTTAGCCTACCCCAGAGCGTGAAATCGAATTTTGTATTGACCCCAGTACAAAACCCATTTCTAAAACCCTCAAATATTTCTTCAACTTAAATACATGTAACATGCGCCAAGGACGTTGGCTCGAGCTGTTAAAGATTACGATCATACCATTCAATATCATCGTGGAAGAGCGAACGTGGTAGCTGACGCGTTGAGTAGAAGATCATATATGTTTACGAGTGCGATGTTGTTAACATAAAGACCCATTTTGTATAACTTACAAATGATGAAGATAGAGTTAAAGATTCTAGAGAACCCACGTGAAGATAACGAATATACGAGTAGAATCAACTTTAATCGATAAAGTTAAAGCCGATCAAGCTACACACCCGAATCTGATGAATGTGAAGAAGACACTTCTTCAGGTATTTTATTGGAATTATACATTTATGTTTATTTAAATTGATATTTATTTTCATAATGTATAGTGGTGTTTTAACTTAAAATCTTATGACATAATTTTGGGCCTACGAACGCCTATCAATCGGTAGGCCTAATTATGCAAGAGGGGTCGATCATTGGTTGCCCTGCGCAAGAGCCTGGGCCTACCAAAGAAATATCCTTATGGTTAAAGAGGCCAGAAGACTATACCCCCATCACAACTAAATTTTTTACCGAGGGAATTTGATGGGATGACAGCTGCCATGGTACGATGGATGCCGTATTCAAATTTCGACAACCTAATGACACAAGAGTACCAGGAAGCATGGTATAGTAGGGCCTTGCGTATTCCCCTATATAAGGTATATTTTAAATCAATAATTTCATAACACCTTAATCCAAATGTTATCAATCACTTAATAAACTCATAATCTAATATTATTAATATTATAACAATATTTTAATCATTTTTGAAACTTATAAACAATTTATTTTAATTGTTTACACTTTACCAAATAATGCATTTAATCATTCAAAAATGCCATACTCATAAGATTTCATCACCACTGATCAAATCCCTCATCAAAAATCTACGTATACCTTATATAGGATTTCTAAGCCATAAAATCCTATTTACCAATTTTTCAACTTCACATAACATATTTAATGTATATGTTCGTAATTAAACTATTTTCATGAAAAATACCAAATCATTCCCAAACATTTTTCTTTTCTGGAATTTAGCAAAATATAGTCCCATATAGAACATATATTTTTCTCGAAATTTTAAAAATTCATTTACTATTTTTCATAAGGCCAAAACTGCCGAATATTTAGACATTTATCATAAACTGTACTTTTATCCAAAAATTCATAAATTTACAGGGTATACTCCTGTTATATACATGTACTCCCAATAAATATTTCACCAATTTTGGAGTTAACCACAAGGAGTTATAAGGGTTTACTTTTAAAATAGTCTTTTCCCATAAAATTCATAACTCCTAATCTATACATCCAAAAATCGCCATTTTTGGACACAATCTAGAAAACTCAGCAAATTATCATTTCCAATTTTTCCAGAATTTTTGAGGGTCAGAAAAATAAAAAAACTACAAATGGATTTTCACCCGCCATGCGGTAATCCACGTAGACAGGTCATTTCCACAATTTAATAAAGAATGAATACGGAGGGTCATTCACCATGCATGCGGTAGTCCGCGTAGACATGTTATTCCAACAGAATAATAAAGAATGGAAGAACAGAAGAATTCAACATGCATGCAGTAGTCCGCGTAGACAGGTTATTCCAACATAATAATAAAGAATAGAATAACAGAAGAATTCACTATGCATGCGGTAGTCCACGTAGACAGGTTATTCCAATAGAATAATAAAGAATGTAATAACAGACGAATTCACCATGCATACAGTAGTCCGCGTAGACAGGTTATTCCAACATAATAATAAAGAATGAAATAACAGAAGAATTCACCATGCATACGGTAGTCCGCGTAGACAGGTTATTCCAACAGAATAATAAAGAATGGAATAACAAAAGAATTCACCATGCATGCGTTAGTCCGCGTAGACAGATTATTCCAACAGAATAATAAAGAATGGAATAACAACCCTTACGAGTATTGAAAGAAAATAACTCTCTTCATGAATACGAAAGAAATAATACCCCTTACCTTAGAAGAAAACTGGATACTGGAATAGTGAGGTAACAAACTTCTCTTCTTCTTTCTCTCTATAATTAATTTCTCTCTATAATAATTGCTCTTGTGAGACTTAGTGAATTGGTGAGAATGAAAGAAGAATGAGCTTCTATTTATAGGAAAATATAGTTTCGATAATTGCACATTTTGGGGCTCAAAATATTACAGTATAATACCTTCCTCTTTTTCTTCATTTTTAATTTAGTCCTCCAAGTATTATCAAACTTGCACCACCTCCCCTAATAGTAAATCATGTGAATCAATAGTAAACCATGTGACTCAATAGTTCTAAACATGTGAAAAAACTAATTATAGTATAGTACCTCCATCTATGCCTCTATTTTAAATTTAGTCATGCAAGTATTATCAATCTTGCACCAACTTCCCTAATAGTAAATTATGTGAATCAATAGTACACACATATGAACACATAGTTATAAGCATGTGAATTAATAGCAATTAATTGCTCATTTATTCGGTGAATTACCCGATTGGTCAATATAACCTCCAGACATCAATTATTATCGAAATAAATGTCGATTTCCACTAACACTAATAATTCCCACACAATGGAACTATCAATTTCATCTTTAATCAACACGAACTTATTCATCATTAATCTTAGAACTCACAAAATTTAACAACAAGATCATTCCCAAGAAAGAGGGGGCTTTCTGATAAGGATTTCTCCCTATTGGCGCGCAATTAGGTGACCAAACCTCTCCTCGATAGAACTTTCTAGACATCGTCAATATTGTAAATAATAATATGAATAACTTTGTTATCTCAATTATTGATTTAATAATAATAAATATTATGAAGATGATACTGTGACAATAATTAAATCAATAATATGAGAGATATTATGCAGCAATTACTGTAGCAATAATTGAGTATAACTGATTAACTTCTCACGTAAGCATCAATAATCAATATCGTGTACTACTATGCAACCACATGTATTACTGTTCTTTTAACACAGATTATTTTATGATAACTTATTTTCTTTGAAAATTTTTCACATATCACTCTTATCTTAACCATTTAACAATTTACTAAATAGAATAATTATAAGAAAATTTAATACTGTTGTGAGACCCCAGATTTTATGAATAAATATTTAATTTTCTCGAAATAATTTTTTGAATATTATGGTGTGGATTTGATATAATGTTATAGTTGTGGGTAGTATTTATAAATTTTGCAAAGTATGCAAGTTGTTATATAATATTCAATTAGTCGGGAAATATTCGTTTTAACAGGGAATATTCGTACGACGGCACAATCATTGATGGACCCCGCAACAGAATTATTGTCGGATTGAGAAAACGACACAAATATTTTATGAAAATAACGGTGGAAGTTTTACCGTTAATACTGTTGAACTACTCGGTAGTAAAAGTACAGTAATACGCGTGGTTGCATAGTAGCTGATGACAGATTGACCGCCACGAATTTGACTCCTATTTGGTTTATGCAAAGTGACTACATGGATTAATAATACATTAAATGGCTTCCATGCAAATCAAATCACACGGTTTTAGCAGCTTGGTTTCACGCGGCAAGAAGAGTCCAGACGCGGCAAGGATTGTTGGATTTTAAATTCTATTGTAATTAGGATTTATTTTTTTCTTTTAATTAGAATTCTTTTTCAAATTGACTTCTATTAGGGTTATAGTTTATTCCTATTAGGATTTGTATTGTTTTGAGTAGTATAAATAGAGGTCCAAGTTATGTAATCAAAGACATTATACATTATTTTTTTATTCAATATAATTGAGAGTTTATTCTCTACTTTTGGTTCTTTGAAGAATTCCTAAGAAATTAGTAGTTTCTTAGTTTTTTTCTTTGAGATTCAATTTGACTTATCATACAACAGTTCATAGTTGTGTGTGGCGTCTTCTACCGCATCAATCGTCGATTGTACCGAGATTACCGCTTCAATATAAGCGAGGGGTCAAGGTGTCGTTGGTGTCCATTCAACGCAGATTTCCACACGCGAGCAATTGTACCAAGATTACCGTCTAAAGTATAGACGAGGGGTTAAGGTGTTGCAAGCAAGTCACCCAACAACTGTGCTAGAAACGGTCCGGGCGACGACCACCTCACGCAAGCGTGCCGTGGAGTCTATCATTTGGTATCAAAGCTAAGCCTTTCTAGCGAGTTACTTATCTTTAATTTTCTGCCAAAATTTATATTGCAAAAAAAAAACGTGAGTACAAAAAAAAGGAAAAAAGAGGGAAAAAAAAAGAAAAGAAAAATATATCATATTTTATTTGTGCTAACCAAACTTGTAGCACACCATCAAATCATCAAATTCCAAAGAAGAGTTCATACCGTTCCATCATCATCAATTCTGAAGCGAAGCTACAATTGACAAATCTGAGGCATACAAGAGAAGTACAAGGCAATCGATCGGTGATTTTGTGGTATCCTGATAGTCACACCATCTATCTTTTGTGATAAGTAATTTTTGAATTGATTAGTAAAACCAAGAATTTTACTAGGGGAAATTCAAAAAGAACCTATTAGAGAGAATATTGAGGTAAAAGGCTTAGTGGTGAGATTAATTGAGGGTAAAAGCCAATTTATTAAGAGTATACACGAGTGAACCATTGATTCGAGCGAAAACACGTAAGGGAGTGTGTGAGGAAAATTTTTTATCTACTAACATTTGTGTTTGCAGCAAACATGTATAGCTACAATTATGAAAGTTCTTATGGGTCTCAAAGGAATACTTTCCAAGGCAATATTGATACAGAGGCATATATGAAATGGGAGAGAAAAATGGAGCGAGAATTTGGCTATCATGATTACTCCGAGAGGAGGAAGGTCAGACAGGCAATTCAAGAGTTCTCCGATCATACAATTATATGGTGGCGGCTTATCAAACAAAAACATGGGGAGCGTCCGTTCGAGACATGGGCAGAATTAAAAACAACAATGAGAAAGCGATTTTCTCCAGTACAGCGTGACAGGAGGGAGAAATATACATCTAAAAAATTTGTAGAGCAACCTTCAAGGCGATCAACATTAGAAGATGATAAGAGGGTTCACAGACATGTAAACAAAGAGGATTCACATTGGAGATAACTCCAAGACACTCTTAAGGCATCCAAGAACTTAAGAGAAGACAGCAATGAGAGTTTTAGGGAGGTGGAAGAAATTATAGAATATGCAGTCCAAGGAGAGTTATTGGGTTCGAGTGTTCACGATGAAATCCATGATCTAAAGCAAGATGGTGAACATCCGAAAGAAAGTAATCAAGAAGATGAGTTCGTACAAGGAAATACATGTGGAAAAGATCAACAAAAAGAAACTGTTCAAATGATTGATAGTGAGAAAAGAAAATTTGAAAAGAATGAGAGAGAAAAGAAAAGGGAGAATGAAAATAAACGAGAGAAAAATAAACAAGAGGGTGAGCATAAAGAAGAGAGAGAAGAAATATGTGACTATGAAAAGGAAAGTGAGTTATATTTTGAAAAGCCAATGATTGTACATTCGTACAAGACGGCGCTTTTGAATACTAACACTAATGATTCTTCTTTGTCTAGCTTTGTTTTGTCTCTTGTACAGGTTGTTGATGAAATACCCTGTACTATCATTCCGTACCGATTAGCTGATAGTATTCCCGAGGAGACGACGGAGTTACCAAGGCGGGTTGGAGAGTTGGTGAAAGTGGGTATCGTGAGAAAAGACATGAGTTCATGTGTTGATTATGAGATCATAGTATCTAAGGAGGATGGGACAACGAGTTTGTTCGTCGATTTTGAATTGGTAAACAAGTATCGTTATTCTTTTTCATGTTTGGATAATATGCTTGATAAATTGCATCGTACTTGTGTTTTATCTATATGTGATAATGATACAATGCCTAATCAATTTAGCACGAGAGATTGTGATAAATGGAAAATGGTTTTAACATGTGAGTTATATAGGTGGTTAGTTATTTTTGCTAGATTAACTGATGCATCTAGTGTTTTCATGAGTTATTTAAAACATGTTTTGCATGCTTCCGTTGGAAATTTTTTTGTTAGCTATTTTGATGGTAGAATCATTTTTGTCATAAACTAGGGAGGATATTTGATTTATGTTGAGTTAGTTTATGATCATGATATATATTCTCATTTTCAATGTTGTTACTTGCATGAAATTAATTCTAGGTTTTCTTATCCATATGTTGAGTTAGGTTTTCATGCTAATCAATCTTTACATGAGATGTCGATAGTTGACAATGATAGTAATCATGTTGTTTTGTTGGAGCAATCTTCATTGCATGATTTGCTATCATATGGTTTTGATTCAAGAAGTGTTTATCATCAAGATGGTTTGCGAGATGAGTTATTTGCATGTTTAGTTAGTTCACTTAGATTAGCTAAGGCATTGCATACTTCCATGGAATTGTTGAATTATATTTTGCATTCTTTCATGGAAAAATTTGTTATTCTCTATTTTGATGATATTTCAATTTTTGTCAACACTTTGGGAAATTCTTTAGCATGTGCTGAGTTTGTTTGTGATCATCGTCGATATGCTATTGAATTTTTAACTTATGATTGTTTTACTCCGTTGATAATATTATTTGTTCTTTATTGTGTTAAAGTCAATGGAAAGAGGGAGGTTGGTTGTGTTTTGAAGATTCGTGATAGGATCATATTCATCGAGGGAAGCATGAATCGTGCAGTTCATTCCGTTCAATGCATAAGACATCTACAGGGAAGTGTTTTAAATATTGTCTTAGTAGAGTATGCATATGATTTTGGTTTATTTAATTTTTTCGTGATTAGACAAAAGAAACTTATTAATTTGTTTTGTTTCGTGTTTAATCCAGGAATTCAATAGAGTTTGCGTGAGCAGCATGACGAATTTCAAGTATTGATATTTGACCCAGGATCATTGGCGTGGATATGTTTGAAAATGATCGAGATCATAAGATTTTCGTTTGATCCTGGGAATTCGTCATTGGGAGAATCTATCACATGAAGAGTTTTTCATTTTAATATTTGATCCAGGAGGAGTTGGAACTTTTCAATTTCTTGCTTGCGTTGCTGATATTGCTTATTCATTTAAATTACCAGGTGAGACTTGTGGTTATGTTTTGTTTGGTGATTCTAACTTTGATTATTTTGATGTAGGATCATATTTGTGGACAAATCTTTTTCAAGGGGAGTGGATGCTAGATTTGAGGACAAATCCTTTTGAAGAGGAGGGGAATGATGACAGATTGACCGCCACGAATTTGACTCCTATTTGGTTTATGCAAAGTGACTACATGGATTAATAATTACATTAAATGGCTTCCATGCAAATCAAATCACACGGTTTTAGCAGCTTGGTTTCACGCGACAAGAAGAGTCCAGACGCAGCAAGGATTGTTGGATTTTAAATTCTATTGTAATTAGGATTTATTTTTTTCTTTTAATTAGAATTCTTTTTCAAATTGACTTTTATTAGGGTTATAGTTTATTCCTATTAGGATTTGTATTGTTTTGAGTAGTATAAATAGAGGTCCAAGTTATGTAATCAAAGACATTATACATTATTTTTTTATTCAATATAATTGAGAGTTTATTCTCTACTTTTGGTTCTTTGAAGAATTCCTAAGAAATTAGTAGTTTCTTAGTTTTTTCTTTGAGATTCAATTTGACTTATCATACAACAGTTCATAGTTGTGTGTGGCGTCTTCTACCGCATCAATCGTCAATTGTACCGAGATTACCGCTTCAATATAAGCGAGGGGTCAAGGTGTCGTTGGTGTCCATTCAACGCAGATTTCCACACGCGAGCAATTTTACCAAGATTACCGTCTAAAGTATAGACGAGGGGTTAAGGTGTTGCAAGCAAGTCACCCAACAACTGTGCTAGAAACGGTCCGAGCGACGACCACCTCACGCAAGCGTGCCGTGGAGTCTATCAGTAGCACACGGTATTGATTTTTGATACTTACGTGATAAGTCACTCTATTTTGTTTTATTAGCATTATTAATGTAATAAAATAGAAAAGCTTTTTATATAAAACAAAATACTTTTATAAAATTATTCATTTTATTAGACTATATATAGAATATATTATATTCTATTATGCATAGTATTTTGCATAGTAATATCTTTTTATATAAAATAGAATACTTTTATAAAGTTATTTGTTTTATTAGATAATAATTAGACCATATTATATTTTATTATGCATAGTGTTGCATAGTGTTTTGCATAGTAAAATCTTTTTATATAAAACAGAATACTTTTATAAAGTTATTCATTTTATTAGATTATAAATAGAATATATTATATTTTATTTAAAATATTTTGTTTTAAATTTGGACCGTCTGTTTAAAAGTAAATCAATCTGGACCATTCATGAATTAGTTACTATTTAGTCCATTCTTCTATAAATAGAAGCTCATTCCTTCATTATTTCTTACGAATTCACTGAAACTCTAGAGAGAGAAACTATAGAGAGAAAGAAGAAAAGTATTCTGCTAATTCACTACTCCTACATCCAGTACTCTTCTTCTTAAGGTAAGGGATATTATTTGTTGTACCCGTAAGGAGTATTATTTCTTTTGTATTCATGAATAGAACTTCTGTTATTCCATTCTTTATTATTCTATTGGAATAACATGTATACGCGGACTACCCTATACTTGGTGAAATTCTTCTATTATTCCATTTTTTATTATTATGTTGGAATAACCTGTCTATGCGAAGTACCGTATACATGGTGAAATTCTTCTGTTATTCCATGGTGAAATTCTTCTGTTATTCCATTCTTTATCATTCTATTGGAACATCCTGTATGTGATTTACGCATGACCTGGTTCCGTTATTTATTATTCTATTAGAACATCCTGTCTGTGCTTTACGCATGACCTAGTTCCATTATTTATTATTCTATTGGAACATCATGTCTATGCTTTATGTTTGACCTGGTTTCGTTATTTATTATTCTGTTGGAATATCCTGTCTATGCGTTTACGCATGACCTAGTTCCATTCTTTATTATTCTGCTGGAATAACCTGTCTGTGCTGTCTATCGCATGCATGGTGATTTCTTCTTTTATTCCATTCTTTATTATTCTGTTGGAATAACCTGTCTATGTGGATTATCACATGCATGGTGAATGGTCCTTTGTATTCATTCCTTATTAAATTGTGGAAATGATCTGTCTAAGTGGATTACCGCATGGCGGCAAAAATCCATTTGCAGTTTCATATATTCTATTATACTCAGTTGATTAAAATTTTGACATCTATACTCCATGAAATTAGTAGAATATCCTTGATATTTGTGCTTCATTCAGTATCTTTTCATGGAAATATTCTTCTGACCATTCTTGAATTTTACTCTACAAAGAAGTATCATGTTGACAATTTGGACGTTATTAGTTTCTGGATAAATTAATTCTTGAACTTGTTTTATTGAATTATTATATCATTGTCATCATCCTTATGTTTATATTATGTTGAAAGTTATCTGTGGCCTGTAGTGCATAGATGGACTTGGTATGATTATGACCAGGGATTATTTGATATAATTGATAAGTAGGTTTTATACCTATTTATCCGGTATCTTTTACTTGAATTAGTTGCTTTTATTCATGTGTCTTAGTTACTTTTCATGCATTTTGTGTTCGTTTTGTAGGTTATACATTTGGAAGCGATGTGAGCGATTATTGGTAAGGAAAAGCAAGGAAAATGCAAGGAAAAAGCAATCCGGACGTCGTTTATGCTTTTATGTTCATTTCATGTTCTTGGCTTGGAGCTTGGACTATATTGTAGAGCGTTCTCTTAGCTTTCCGGAACATCTTGAATCATTCAAATCGGAGTTCGGATGAAAGAGTCATGACATTTCTACCAACGGACGTTGAACTTCACCTTTTTGGGTGGTCATTTTTCGTAGCAGTCACTTCCAGTCCAATTTCGACCATCATACGTTCGTTATTTCTCAAAGCTCAAAGAATGAAAGTTGTAGATCTCGTCGATAGCTTCGATTTGATAGGTCGCGGGACTCATAACTCCTCTCGGTTTAGAAGTTATGGTAGTTTTAGCAGAGGAGGTTCCAGCAGAAAATATTTTGGCAGATTGGTACCCAGCCGGGGCTGGGCGTTTTTGTGCTTAGTACCCAGCCGGGGCTGGGTACCTGGGAGCTTTAGCAGCTTGCTACCCAGCCGGGGCTGGGCTTTTGCAAAGGAAATACCCAGCCGGGGCTGGGTATACGCGAAAATGAGCGGATTTTGTCCGAATTTGACTCCGAAAAGGATTGTTTCGAGTTGTTTGATTCAAGGACTTCCAAGGGGACTTAAAGACATGTACAAAGGCTTATAAAAGTAGGGGAATAACATAGATTAAGGGGGATTATCGAAGATTATTAGGAGATTAGAGAGCATTCTATTAAATTTGATTAGAGTACATTAGATCAAAACACTAGTTCTAATTAGATTTGGAGATTGAAGCAACTTGGAGACCATTGAAGATTCAAAGTAGGAGCAAGGAGGGAGTGTTAAATCTACACACAATAGATTATTTCTTCTCATCTTCTTCTATTTTTGTCTTTTAATGATTATTCAATTGTGGATTCTTAGTTTTAATTCAATAATCATGAACTAATTCTTTGTTTGAGATTACAATGGATCTTATTGTGTAGTTTATTTTAATATGCTTCGTTATCAATTATTATGTTTTATTGAGAGGATTGTCTATTGTGATTTGGACTTAATTGTTTAATTGCTTGGCCATCAATTACCGAGATAATCTATATGAACTCGAGAGATGAAGTATTGATTTAGATCTAATCATGATAGCATGTGTTCAGGATTTTGTTAGTAGCTTAAACTTGATGAGTGTTAAGGTAGAGATATGCTTGACGCCATATGTAATCTTATAGAGAACTTAGTCTTCAACCTTCTTCAATTGTAATTCACATAGAGATATAGTGGGTTAGTTGATTAAGGTGTTTAACGGATTTCTATCTTAATTGTGGATTGACATTAATACGGTATTAGTGCATCGAGAGGTGGTTAATATTACTTTCGTGTTCTTGATTAACAATTCGGGATAGAGAATAATTGATGAGAAGTGTGTTAACCTAAATGAAGCAATAAGTGAAGTTGTGATCTTGAATCTCCATAGTCTTAATTTAATTAGGAGAATAGTAGTTAATTTATATAGTTTGTAATTCATTCGTTTAAATAAGATTGAGTTGGTTACGGGTTAGTACTTGGTGATTTTTATTAAATAATTCTCTGTGGGAACGATACTCAACTTATCACTTTATTACTTGTTGTGCGTATATAGATTTTACCCAACAATAATCATGACCGTAATGTTAGAAATGATGTGGAAAAAGTCTTCATTGGCCCGTAATGCATTGATGGATAGTTTTTGGTATGATTATGGCTATGGATTCTCTTCGGCCAAGGGTGCAAAGATGAATTGTTTTATGGCATGATTAGGACCGTTGATGAAAACACGATTATCTTTGGCTCATTGTGCATGGATAATTCGTGGTCGTGATACTAAAGAATATCCTTGGCCTGTAGTGCAGGGATGATTTAATGATGTGGATTATTTATTGAACTGAGTCTCAGCTATAAAAGTGATGAAAAACCTTTTAAATCATAAAAGATAGTAGATTTTATTTTCTACATGACTCTTTTAATGGATTGCTTGTTCTGCTGCAGTTAAACTTGATGTTTGATATATTGTATCAGTTTAAATATGTTGAAGGCTAACGATAATTCATTCTGCATTATCTTAGTCATAATATTTCTTTCTGGGCTAGTTGAGCTCACCCTTTCTTTCATTGTTCTCTTCAGGAAATGAGAACGTAGTTGGGACTAGTCGGGGAACAGAGTGATGGTCCTAGACGGTGCATTAGTAGTCCTCACTATTTTGTGAAATAGTGTAATAATAAATATAATGAGGACTCCATTGAGTGTGGATATTGTCTAGATGACAATATTTGTATTAAAACTCACAGCATATGTTTTGTCGTATTTTACACGACTGTTATATAATTAGTTTGTATTTATATTTTGTACTATGTATTTGGCGACTCAGAATAGGTGAATGTATACCTAATTTTGGGGCGTCACACTTTCATTTCATAAAATTCGGGATCTCACAATCTCCCCTCCTTATGAAATTTTGCCCTCGAAATTTACGTACCTTGTAGTTCGAAGATATGAGAATACCTTGCTTTCTTTTCGAATTGTACCTTCCCGGTTATTTCCTCTCTATCATGATTTTCCCATTTCTCATCTCATGTATTTCAGATATCATTCTAGAATATAGTTTCAAAATAATGGTTAATTGACATGCCAGAAATTATCCCTAAATTCTGACCGACCAATTAAATACCAAATAAACTTAGGCAGGTCATACTAGCGAAGGAATTCCCCATTTTTCCCCTCCTAGTTCTTGTCACACATCTTAGCCAAGGATCATATCCCTAAGCTCTGATACCAACTGTGACGCCCCCAAAATAGGCATACATCACCCATCTTAAGTCGCTAGATACATGGTACAGAATACAAATAAAAACTTAATTATACAACTGTCGTGTAAAATACTACAAAACATACTCTGAGAGTCTTTACAGGAATATTTCCTTCTAGACAGTATTCAAACTCAATGGAGTCCTCATTACAATTATTATCACACTATTTTTGTAGGCGACGTCGTGAATGACGATGGCAAGTTGATAGGTGTTAATATGACGTATTATCCAAGTCTTGGATGAGAGTAACAGTTTTGAATGATATTTCTATCGTTAATAAATTTTCTGGCGTATTCTGAAGACTTCTTGGCCTACCTCAGAGCGTAAAATCGAATTCTGTACTAACCCCAGTACAAAATCCCATTTCTAAAACCCTTAAATATTTCTTCAACTAAAACGAATGTAACATGCGCCAAAGACGTTGGCTCGAGCTGTTGAAGATTGCGATCATACCATTCAATACCATCATGGAAAAGCGAACGTGGTAGCTGATGCATTGAGTAGAAGATCGTATGCGTATACGAGTGCGAATATACGAACCCACGTGAAGATAACTAATATACGAGTAGAATCGACTTTAATAAATAAATTTAAAGCCGCTCAAGCTAAATACTCAGAGCTGATGAATGTGAAAAAAAAAAGGTTCAAGAGGGCGTTATTCTTGAAGCAAGAATCGATAAAGAGAGGAAATCTCAACCCTCGATTTTATTGGCTCATTTGAAATCCTTGATCGAATAGGAATTGTGGCCTATAGACTCGCTTTACCGCCAAGTATGTCGCGTGTTTATAACGTTTTTCACATATCGATGTTACGTAAATTTGTTGATGACCCGAACCACATTATTGAACCGGACGAGATAGTGGATAATTTAACGTATGAAGATGTACCTGTTAAAATCCTGGAATATATTATACACTTAAAGGTTATACCTCAAGAGTTAGAATCTGACGAAGTGTCCTCATCTGTTCGGCATACCAGGTACGTACGTAAATTTTGAGGGCAAAATTTCATAAGGAGGGGAGATTGTAAAATTCCAAATTTTACGAATAAAGATTTAATTTTCTCGAAATATTTTTTTGAATATTATGGTGTGAATTTGAGATAATTTTATAGTTGTGGGTAGTATTTATAAATTTTGCAAAGTATGCAAGTTATTATAAAATATTCATTTGGTGTGAAAACAGTTTATGCAAACTCAGTCTAAAAATCCAGATTTGCTACCTTTTGACGACGACATTGAGAAAAGGTTCCAGAGGTTGAGCAAGTGGATCAAGGAAACAAGGCAATAATTCGAAACATCTGAAAAGGAAGAGGTAACAGTAATGGCAGCCGAAGATCGAAAAGCATTAAGGGATTTCGCAATACCCAAGGTGACTGAACTGCAGTCAAGCATCACTAGGCCAGCAATAGCAGCAAATACGTTCGAAATTAAGCCTGGGATGATACAAATGATTCAGAATTCAGTTCAGTTTGGGGGTTTTGCAAATGACGATCCAAACGATCATCTGGTCAGCTTTCTAGAAATGTGTGACACTTTTAGGTTCAATGGGGTTTCGGATGATGCGGTGAGACTTCGATTGTTCCCATTATCTTTACGGGACAAGGCGAAGAGTTGGTTGCATTCTCTACCGTCCGGTTTGATAACAACATGGGAGGATTTAGCTCAAAAATTCCTCGCAAAATTCTTTCCACCGGTGAAAACTGAGAAGATGAGGAACGAGATTACGATGTTTGAACAGCAACATGGGGAATCATTATATGAGGCTTGGGAGAGATACAAAGAACTCCTCAGAAAATGCCCGCATCATGGATTACCCCAGTGGATACAAATGAACACCTTTTACAATGGACTACATGGGAATCTGAGGATGAGTATTGATGCAGCGTCGGGCAGAGCATTCATGGATAAGAGTTACATGGAAGCGTATGAGTTGATTGAAACCATGGCGGCTAATAACTACCAGTGGCCCACAGCAAGAATGACACAGGCAAAGGCAGGTGGGGTATTAGAAGTAGATAGCATGACAACGATGCAAGCACAGATAGCTGCACTTTCAAAGATGTTAGAGTCGGTGAAAGCAACACAAGCACAACAAGCACAGCAAATGGCAATAATATGCGAGTTGTGCGCGGGAGAGCACTCAACGAAGCAATATGCGATTAATCCAGCAGCTGTACAGTTCATCAGCAATTACAACAGAATTCCGCAAAATACTTATCAGAATAGATACAATCAAGGTAATAGAAATCATCTGAATTTCTCATGGAGAAACAACCAGCAAAATCAAGCTTCACGACAATCATATCCACCAGGGTTTCAGAACCAGCAACAACCAACCCAATACCAAGAAAGGAAATCAGATCTAGAGGAGTTGGTGTCAAAATACATTACTAGCAATGAAGCGACCATGAAAAATCAAGCAACGACAATCAAGAATTTGGAGAATCAGATAGGACAAATTGCATTGGCATTGAATAATAGACCACAAGGGACATTACCAAGTGACACCGAGAGAAATCCGAAGGGTAATCATGAACAGTGTCAAGCAGTCACATTGCGGAGTGGGAAACAGCTTGAGGGCACTAACGCAGAAAATTCAGTGACTCTGGATGAAAAAGTGGATGATAGCAGAAAAATTGAAGTAGGCAAGGGTGAGGATAAACAGAGTGAGGAAACAAGTATGAACAATAAGCCAATTGTTTATCCACCACCACCATTTCAACAAAGGGTCCAAAAACAAAAATTAGACAAGCAATTTGCAAAAATTTTGGAAGTTTTTAATAAACTTCAAATCAATATACCATTTGCAGAGGCCCTAGAGCAAATGCCGAGCTACCCAAAATTTATGAAAGGGATTCTGTCAAGGAAGAAGAAATTGGAAGATTTTGAGACAGTTGCACGAACCGAGGAGTGTAGTGCGGTATTACAGCAAAAATTACCACCAAAACTCAAGGATCCGGGGAGCTTTACTATCTCATGCACGATTGGGAATAAGCATTTCAACAAGTGTTTATGCGATTTGGGGGCGAGTGTAAACCTTATGCCATTGTCAGTATATTTAGAATTGGGTTTGCCTGCACCAAGGCCTACGAACATTACATTACAGTTGGAAAATAGGTCAGTCACATATCCGAGAGGCATAGTAGAGGACATTCTAGTGAAAGTGGATAAGTTTATATTCCCCGCGGACTTTATCATTCTGGATTTTGAGGAGGACAAGAACATCCCAATTATCCTAGGGAGACCATTTTTGGCCACGGGCAGGACACTCATAGACGTACAAAAGGGAGAACTCACTATGAGGGTCCAAGATCAAGAAGTAAAATTCAATGTCTTTAAGGCCATGAAATTTCCCGCGGATGAGGAAGAATGCTTTCGAATGGATTTAATTGAGCAAATCATCAGTGAAGATATGAGCAAGGGATTAGTTCACGATCCATTAGAAACAATGTTATTGGGGGATGAAGAGGTCGATGATCCAGAAGTGGTGGAGTACTTACAAATACTAGACTCATTGCCACGAGTTTTCAGATTTAGAACACCGTTTGAACCGTTACATGCGGAATAAGTAGCCGCAGAAAAACTAAAACCATTATTGGAAGAGCCACCAAAGCTGGAATTTAAGCCACTCCCTAAACACCTCAGGTATGCATATTTAGACAATTCAAATTCTTTACCTGTTATTATTTCTACTGCACTTAACGAATTTCAGGAAGAAAAGCTATTGCGAGTGCTTCGGGAACATAAATCAGCGATAGGATGAACAATTGTTGATATCAAAGGAA
Organism: Panax japonicus; assembly: GCA_020205505.1. Classification (NCBI taxonomy): domain Eukaryota; kingdom Viridiplantae; phylum Streptophyta; class Magnoliopsida; order Apiales; family Araliaceae; genus Panax; species Panax japonicus. The sequence goes on along the minus strand of CM035095.1, from coordinate 67,517,320 downwards.
TTAGTCCATCCTTTTGTATGCACAAAATTTTGATGGAGGACGATGCAAACCGGTCGTGGAATAATAAAGACGGCTCAACCCCATCATGAAAGAAGTAGCGGAGAAGGAAATTCTGAAGTGGTTAGACGCAGGTATCATCTACTCAATTTCAAACAGCAAATGGGTTAGTCCAGTGCAATGTGTGCCGAAAAAGAGAGGTATGACTGTGGTTCAAAACGAAAACAATGAGCTGATTCCAACAAGAATAGTAATCGGGTGGAGGGTTTGCATGGATTACAAAAAATTGAACAAGGCAACCCGAAAAGATCACTTCCCTCTACCTTTTATCGATCAAATATTAGACAGACTGGCGGGACATGCGTTCTATTGCTTATTGGATGGATACTCGGGCTACAATCAAATCGTCATCGCTCCTGAGGATCAAGAGAAGACTACATTTACGTGCCCATATGGTACGTTTGCATTCAGGAGGAAGTCATTCGGATTGTGTAATGCACCTGCTACTTTTCAGCGGTGTATGATGGCCATCTTCTCAGATATGGTGGAAAAGAATGTGGAAGTCTTCATGGACGATTTCTCTGTCTATGGAGATAATTTTGATGCGTGTTTGGAAAATTTGGTAACGGTCTTACAAAGATGCACCGATACAAATTTGGTCCTTAATTGGGAAAAATGCCATTTTATGGTGGAAGAAGGTATAATATTGGGACACAAAGTTTCGGTGCAAGGATTGGAGGTCGATAAAGCAAAGCTGGAAACAATTAAGAAGTTGCCTCCGCCAAGTTCAGTCAAAGGAATTAGAAGCTTTCTAGGACATGCTGGGTTCTATAGGAGATTCATAAAGGATTTTTCTAAAATGGCAAAACCTTTGTGCAGTCTTTTAGAGAAGGATTCAGTATTCAACTTTGATGAGGAGTGTAAGTTGGCCTTCGAGTTGTTGAAGAAAAAGCTGACTACAGCTCCCGTGATCGTCGCTCCAGATTGGAATATGCCGTTTGAACTAATGTGTGATGCAAGTGATTATGCAGTTGGGGCTGTTTTGGATCAACGTCGAGACAAGATATTTCATGCTATTTACTATGCAAGTAAAACACTCACAGAGACTCAATTGAACTACACAACAACAGAAAAAGAATTACTTGCAATGGTGTACGCATTTGATAAATTCCGGGCCTATTTGATCGGAACAAAGGTGATAGTCTACACGGATCATGCGGCTATTCGGTATTTGATAGCGAAAAAGGATGCTAAGCCACGCCTTATCCAATGGATTCTCCTACTTCAAGAGTTTGATCTGGCAATAAAAGATAGAAAAGGGACGGAGAATCAGGTAGTCGATCACTTATCTAGGCTGGAAAATCAAGGGAAATTGAAAGAGGACAAATGTGAAATCAATGAATAATTCCCGGATGAACAACTATTTGGACTAAATGCAGAATTTCCTTGGTATGGGGATTATGCCAATTATCTTGTGAGCAATGTACTTCCACCTGATCTCACAAGACAACAGAAAAAGAAGTTTCTTCATGACGTGAAATGGTACATGTGGGATGATCCTTACTTTTTCAAACAGTGCGCCGACAAAATGATTAGAAGGTGTGTGCCTTACAGTGAAGTGAAGAACATCTTGCATGAGTGTCACCCATCTGCATATGGCGGACATTATAGAAGTAAGAGGACAGCTGCGAAGGTGTTGCAATCTGGGTTTTATTGACCTACACTATTCAAGGATGCCCGCCATTTTGTTAAAACATGTTATAGATGTCAAAGAGCGGGCAATATTTCAAAACGGAATGAGATGCCTCTACAAACGATTCTTGAAGTTGAAATTTTTGATGTATGGGGCATTGATTTCATGGGGCCATTCCCGTCGTTTCTGAACAATCAGTACATTCTACTTGCAGTGGACTACGTATCAAAATGGGTTGAAGCTGTAGCTTTACCAACAAACAATGCCAAGGTGGTCTTCAAATTCCTACAAAAGAACATTTTCACAAGGTTTGGCACGCCAAGGGCAATTATCAGTGACGAAGGTAGTCACTTTCGCAACAAGTCATTCACAGCTCTCTTGGCAAAGTATGGGGTCAACCATAAGGTAGCTACAGCATATCATCCCCAAACCAGTGGACAAGTTGAGGCCTCGAACAGGGAAGTCAAGAGAATCTTGGAAAAAGTGGTGAATCCGACTCGAAAGGATTGGTCACTCAGGTTGGATGACGCATAATGGGCATACCGGACTGCGTATAAAACACCGATCGGGATGTCACCATATCAACTACTGTATGGAAAGGCTTGTCACTTACCGGTCTAATTACAACATAAAGCGTACTGGGCGATTCAGAAACTCAATTTCGATCAAACAGCTGTAGGTGAAAAGAGACTACTTCCGCTAAATGAACTTGACGAATTTCGTCTTCAAGCCTACGAGAACTCCAAGTTATACAAAGAAAAGGTGAAAAGATGGCACGACCAGAAAATTATGGAAAGAACGTTCGAGCCAGGGCAATCAGTCCTTTTATTCAACTCACGGTTGAGATTGTTCCCAGGCAAGCTTAAGTCAAGATGGTCAGGACCATTTACAATAAAAAGGGTGTTCTCAAATGGCACCGTTGAAATCTACAGTCGAAATCCTTTAGAAACTTTTAAGGTCAACGGTCACAGATTAAAGCACTATTGGGGTTGCGAGGCTAACAAGGACGTCATAGCTATCACACTTGCAGACGCACCATAAACAGGGAGTAGTCAGGCTGAACAACTTAAAATCAAGCGCTCATTGGGAGGCAACCCAATTTTATTTTTACGTTTATTTTTATTTTCTTCAGTTGTCTATTCTTAAGTATTTTTTATCCATGCTAGTGAAATGGTAGTAAAAAAAATATTGGTCTAGAATATAGTCATGTAGGATTTAAAGTATACTTTATTTTTAAATAATCTTATCCCCTATGCTTGAAGTTGCTCCATTTCTATTGATAAGTAACCTATGACTTATAATATAGAAGTCGCTAAAAAGGCTACGGTACAGGTTATTTATGTATGCGTGTGTGTTATCCTATATTCTAATGATGGGTATGTTTTCATGTGTTTAGGCATGCAAAGAAGAAGCTATGTGATGCACATGAAGTAAGTCAGCAGAAACCATGTATCAGCAGCTAAGAGCCTTAACAGTCCATTATCCAGCCGGGGCTGGACCATCACAGTACAAACTGCCCAGCCGGGGCTGGACCCCTTCATGCCTTAATAGATCACTACCTAGCCGGGGCTGGACCATCACAGAGAAATTTTTCCAGCTGTGGTTGGAGCCCTTTTTGCCTTAGCAGAAGACTACCCAGCCAGGGCTGGTCATATGTAGCACAAAAGACCCAGCCGGGGCTGAAACCCCTTCTGTCTTCGCAGCAGACCCCCAAGCCGGGGCTGGCCCCTTGCAGCCTTAACCACCCAGCCGAGGCTGGATGTCCAGTTAGTGCACGACAGATAATGCAGTTCGGCAGTTGGTACATAACTAGTCTCCCACTTCCATTATACTTCAACCTCCTATACTCCAACTACTTCACAACTTCCACTCACGACTGAAATTATATTACACATTACCTCTCATCTCATCACAACAAATCAACACAATCCCACTACCCACCTCCATAAACTCCTCTCTATAAATCCACCCATTCACCACTCATTATCACAACCTTAATTCACACAAATTGGAAGTTCAAGGATAGAATTTGTGCAAATCTCTATAACCAAATTCAACATGTATCGAAAGTAGAAGTTGGTTTTCCAATTCCTCATCTTCTATCACCATAGTTCAAGCCAAATAACTAAGTTTGTGGGAATTTCAAGTCTCGCACACCAAGTGTTCGACAAATTGCTTAAGCAAAGTTTGGGGGAAAAACTCATCAATTCCAAATCAATGGCACCAAAACCGACATCAAAAAGGCAACAAGGAGAGAGTTCGGGGACCACAAAACCAACACGAACCTTTGATCGGAGAAAATTCACAAGTGTCGTCGCCGCCGACCGTTACGACTATATGGTAACAAAAGCACTCACACCTGAGCGGGGGTTGGCACCTGAACTTGTGGATGGCGAAATGATGCAACAAATTTATCAAAATGGTTGGAATAAATTAACAGCGGAGCCCGAACCCGCAGTTGTAAGTGTAGTCAAAGAATTCTACGCTAATGCCGAGGATAAGGCCCCTATAATGCTTTTGTACGGGGTAGGTTAGTGCCCTTCAGTGCCGACGCAATCAACACGTACTATCAGTTATGAGCACCGAGACATTGCTAGTACCGACACTTACGTGATAATGATCCAGATTATGAGGCTATTATGCAGGAGATGACAAAGCCGGGTACCTTATGGAAAAAATCAAATAATGGAGCCACTTCCTTTCGTAGTAAGGATCTCAGTCGGTATGGGAAAATATGGTACGCCTTCCTGTGCGCTAAATAACTTCCATCTACACACACGTCAGACGTGTCTAAGGATAAGGCAGTGCTATTATATGCTATGGTACAAGATTTCATCATGGACATAGGGGCTGTAATTAACTTGTCAATCCGAAGATGCCTTCGAGGACCATTCTCTGGCGGGTTGCCACACCCATCACTTATCTGTGGATTGTGTATACAGGCGGGAGTGCGTTGGTCAGATGATGAGATAACACAGATGCCGTTGAAGACACTTGAATCAAAAATGATTGTAAGATATGCTGTGTGGCCTGGAGGATAGTCGCACCCGAGAGGAGTAGGATTTGAATTTCCCTCAGCCTCGGAGGATGAGGTTGACGCTGAGGACACCTCGGATGACGATGAGTTTCAGGGGAATGAGGAGTTGGGAGAGACATCACAACAGCCCGGAGTAATATCTAGCCCTCAATTCCTCAACCTTCAACGACAAGTGGATGAGCACACTAAGGAGACACGAAGAGAAATGCGGAGACTAGCAGCAAGGCAGGACCACATGTTTGAGGCCATGAATGTATCTTTCGCCTCATTGAACACTACGCTTCAGAGCTTCAATCCTAATGCCCTATTCCCTTACCAGCAACCAGCACCAATGCCAAGGTTCCCACCCAGCGATTCCGATGAAGAACAATAACCACCACCAACCCAGACTTAAGCGATTACAGGAAAGTCCTCTCTTATTTATTGCTTTATCTATACAATGAAGACATTGTAATTTTCAAGTTTGGGGGATTTAGTCGCATGTTACATGTTGCATATTTTATCTCATAGCTAGGTTTGCACATGTTAGTTCATGGTTTATGTTTAGGATTGTTAAGTGTTGCATTCCAATACTAATGTAGTTGCATAGTAGCTTAGGAATGTAAATAGTTTTTATTTATCGTTGCAATCATTTTTTGTTTACCATATATTTCAAAAAAAATACAAAAAAATAAAAAAATAATAGTTAGTTAATACGTTCATCTTGCATGAGTCCAGCTGTTTGATAGTTCAGTTTATTTTGGCCAATGATGAGATTAGAATTGAGTAGACAAGTATAATGCTAATTATTAGAGCTTTTGATGTGATTTCTTGCTATGAATTGGATCTTGTGCTTGTTTGAAACTGGTATAAAAAGGGTAGCACGTTAATAACACCTATGTTGACTGATTAGTTCAAATTGATACATAAATAGTTTCAAGAGGATAATGCTAGTGTAAATGAGAAAATAATTAGGATAGGCAGTAAAGACGAAGAATTGAGCAAGAACTAAGTTTGGGGGTATAAATGTGGGGTACATAAGCTTTATAAAAAAATAATAAAAAAAGAAAAAAATGAATATATATCGTGACTATTCTTGTTTCAGGGCCTTTGTTACTTGAGCAAGTACGCCCGTAGGGGTGTCTTAACACCTAGCGCCCTAAGGTCTTTTATGGTCTGGGAATCGTTGGTTGAAAGCTCGCTAAGGGGTAGCATTGTTAGCCTAATGGAATGAGGCTTTGCACAGTCATCTAAAAAACGGGAAAAGAACAAAAAGCCCCCGTGATGAAAAAGAATAATATATATATATATATATAAAGTATAAGTACTCTATGTGAACCCTTGAAAGTGGTAATTGTTTAGTTTTAGTTGGAACTCGTCTACTTTTGAATTTTTTGAGTTTGCCCTGTATATTTCTTTCTAAGAGATTGGTTATGCATTGAATTTGAATTTGTATCAATTAGCATGGATGTTGATCACACACACACTATACCAGTGATAACGGTTTAAGATTTGAGGATTGATAAGGAATTATTGAATGGTTTTTATATGAAGTGTTGTAGTGTTTTCTTGATTTCTCTGAGGCCGGAAAAATAATTTTGATTCTATGTTACTACTGGATTTGTAGGCATGTATATTAGTTGCATTCCATTCCATTGCGTTATGTTGCATCTATATTTTGTTTTTGCTTGAGGACAAGCAAACGTTTAAGTTTGGGGGTATTTGATAAGTTGGTTTTATACCTACTTATCCGGCATCTATTACTTAAATTATTTGCTTAATCTCGTGTTTCTTAGTTACTTTTCATGCATTTTGTTTCCATTTCGTAGATTATATGCTTGGAAGCGGCGTGAGCGACTATTGGTATAAAATTTGCAAGGAAAAGTAATTCCGGATAAAGTTCGGGTTTTCATGTTCATTTTATGTGCATTTCTTGTTTGTGGTGTGGAACTTGGATTATGTTAAGAAACTCTTTATTGGCATCCTGGAACATCTTACATCATTTTAATTGGAAGGTCGGATGCGAGAGTATGGTTTTTAGCAACAAAGACAAAGTTTTGAGTTGTTTCGGTTGTCGTTACATAGTAGCAGCTGATTCCGATGCAATTTCGATAGTCATCCGTTTGTTATTTCTGAAAGCTCAAAGGATGAAAGTTGTAGATCTCGTCGATAGTTTCAATTTGATAGGTTACGGGCCCCGTAATTCCTCCCGGTTTGAAAGTTATGGCAGTTTTAGCATATGAGGTTCTAGCAGCAAAATTGGTTGACAGCTTGGTGCCCAGCCGGGGCTGGGACTTTTATGCTTTATTATCCAGCCGGGGCTGGGTGTCTGGGCAGCAATAGCAGAAGGGTATCCAGCCAAGGCTGGCTTGTACAAAGCTAAATGTCTAGCTGGGGCTAGGTACTCGGAAATTAAAGACTCCTAGTTGGTTTCTAGTGCTACAAGTGTGGAGTTTTAGAGATGGTAATGACTTGGAACTTGTATATGCATGGAATTATAGTCAAAATACATGTGGTAATATATAAATGGACATAAAACTCTGAGATTTGGAGACACACAAGGCAAATTACGAAGATTAATCTCAATTTTTCTAGCAAGCATTGGAGGAGTATTTTAAGTCAATTTTTGAGACGATTGCGATTCTAGGCTACGTGAGGGGTGTTTTTCAATATTCTTCATCTTAGTTTATTATTTGTAATTGAAAAGATGATTTCCATGATTTATTCAGTGTTTATTTCATTTATTATGAACTAAATCATTTTTAGGCTTATGATGGATCGTTGAGTGAATCTATGGTTTTGTAAACTTTGATTTCCAATTTAATAAGTTATTTCCAGTTTATCTATATTGATTTATGCTTTAATCTATGAATTGCCTAATCAACAATTCTTTGTGGAGTTGGATGGAATCGAGAGAGGATATTCAAATCTAGACCTAGTTGATATAGCATGTGTTCAGTATTTTTTTAATAGCTTAAACTTGATGTATGTTAAGGTAGAGATATGCTTGACATCGCATGTAATCGGATAGAGAACTTATTCTTCAACCTTCTTCAATTGTAATTCACATTGAGATATAGTGAGTTAGTTGCTTAAGGTGTTTAACGAATTTCTATCTTAATTGCAGATTGACGTTAATACGGTATTAGTGCATCGAGAGGTGGTTAATACTACGTTCGTGTTCTTGATTAATAAACTAGAATAGTGAGTTGAATTGGAATAAAAGTGTTAAAATCAGAGTGAAGCTTAGGGTGAAATCATGAGTCTAATTCTCCATCAATTGTTTGAAATTCCAGATTTTGATATGTGTGATTGGTTTGTGATAGTTTAATTACTTTTTAATTTAGAATAGTTATTTTTAATCATTGAATTTGATTTGTTTAATAAAATTAGGGTTAATAGAAGATTGGTAATTGTAAGTTGAGATTTTTGCTAATAAGTCTCTGTGGGAACGATACTCTACTCATCACTTTATTACTTGTTGACCACGTATACTTGTGTGTTGTGCATATATAGATTTTACCCAACAAGGGCTGGCATGACAAATGGGTCTTCGCCAAGGGAACCGACCTCCAACTTCTTCCCAACTGGGCCCATCCTGATGACGTCGTCGCCAAAGTGTCAAAATTCCCAAAGGATCTGGCCTCTACCTTCAAGGCGTTCTACAAGAAGTTGTCCAAAACTGAATGGAGCCTGGCCGTTCTATCAAACAAAGCTTGGTTGTACACACATGGGTGTAAGTATTTCGCCTCTCCTTTGACTTTCTTTATTTGTCATATGATAGCCTCTGTCTGAACCCTTCATCCTCTGTGCAGTGATGATTTTCAAGCCCAAAGGTGTTGATGACTCTTTAATACCCTTCCCTTTTGCGACTGAACCAATTCATCCGCCGATAACTGACGATTCACCAAACGAAGAGACCATACCAATTGTTGAGCTATCGATGGAGTCCGCTTCGGAACCCAACCCTCCTCCACAAAAGGTTGCTCTGAAGATGAGCCTTGCCGAAAAGGCAGCTTTATTGAAGAAGACCAAAAGACCTTCCCAACCCTTTGCAAAAATCCCTACCAAGGCCTCTACGTTAGACACACCCAAGCCGACTCCACCTCTTCCTCCTACTCATGCCGAGGTGATCGAGGACTCGGAGAAAACTCTAGAGGCTCCTTTTGAGCCCCGATCCAAGAAACCACAGCTCACCGAAGACCTTGCACCGCAACAGCCTAAGCAACAAGTTGCTATTGCCGACCCCAACATCACCTCCACTCCTTCTTCCGGACCGAGCTCATCCCATGGTTCTGAAAGTAGTATGTACACAAGCCAATCATGTTTGATGATAAAGCATATACTTTATAATAATCTTATTCATTTATTAATAAAAGGTATTAATTTATTAAAGGCTTTTAATTATCTACATGATGTTGTTTTATAATATGTGATAAACCCATAGTTTTAAGCAATGCTTTTAGAATAATGATGATGATCATTCTAATGAGATCTAAATTCTTAGAAAGCTTAAAACTAAAATAGTTCTCAATCGTTGGATTATTAAATTGGGGATTAGTAAATCCGGATAGATTGGTACATACGTTGCTTGCTCATTGGATGAGGATGATTGATCTCATGATCATTTGTGTGGAGACACTAAAGCAAGTATGTATGTGCTTATTAGAGAATAAGTTCACTGAACGTGGCTCACTAAGGAATACCTAATGGAGTTTTACTTGCCTATCAATAGGAATTCCTGTAGTGATAGTAGTACAAGTGATCCTTGGACTTGAGATCATCATAGTATCTTGTGTATGATGAGTTATACTTTAACTTATTTCTTAAGACCTTTAGGGTATATCAAAGGGTATGCTTGGGTATAATAAGTTGTACATGGATATAATGTATGATAAAATAAAGAATCTACCACTTCTAGTAAAAGAAGAGAAATGTCCTATGTGATTCGATAAATGACAACCCAGTAGTACTTGGCCAAGGCAGAATGAAATTAGAAAGGAGTTTCTAATTTACATTATTTGGAGTTGTGCATTTAAGAGTCAAAATACATATAATTAAATAAAATAAGACTTGACAGTAATTTCATATCTTATATTTGATTGGGACATTGTATGGTGGAAGGATTGAATTGTACGGTTACTATTTACTCAAAGGTTCTTTTATGATTAATGTTGAAATCTATATTATCTGAAAAGTCGTTGATCGCTATGGAGGCTTATCCCTATTGTAGAATAAATATTATTTATTTAAATAAATTATTAGTTTAATTTATTTATTTAAATAAGATTAAAATTATTCTAATTGATTTATTCACAACCGGTTTAATATGGAGAACCTAAAGGGTCACACCATAAAAAGAAGAATAATTATTTAAGAAGTTAATGGCAAAATCGTAATAATAAGTTAAGTATATTTAATTTAATCTATGGTGATAGAATAAATTAAATAGCTTAATATTTATTATTTAATATTTTGAAAATATTAAATATAAATTAATAAGAGGAGTCTTATTATTATTATTACTATTATTATTATTATTTAATTCTTAAAGGAGTTTGGGAATTTATTAATAAAAGTACTTTCAAATATCCTAATAGGATTAGGAGGCAAATTGATTAAAAGAGTTTAATTAATTATCCCAATAAGATTAGGGAGCTTAATTAATTAAAAGAATTTAATTAATTAAAATAAAACCCAAATTCTTAATTGTTAAGGAGGGTTGCCCAAATCTATAAATAAGAGGAGTCTTATTATGGGTGTGAGGGGGTTGTTGACTTTTTAACAACAGACGTAATTCCAATAGTTGGGAGAGTACGCTCTTTTTCGATGAGATATAGAAAAACTAGGGTTTTGTCAAACACCTATCTTCTTGAATCTTTCTTCTTCCTTGGTGGATCGCCTCTAGAGGTCAAACACTTGGGTGGCTAACGTTGATCAAAGGAAGGAACCAAACCCGGTGGATTCAAGTTGAACGTGAAAAGGATTGGAGGTGAACTTGTACCTGAGGAAGCTCGGATCTTCAAGAGTATGATTCTTATTATTTCTTTTTCGTTTAATTAATAATTGCGCATAAAGGATGATCCGGGTATATGATTTATAAAATTTTAAACTCTGTTTTTTACACATTTCCGCTTATTTATGCAATTTGATTGCGCTCATGAATATTACAAACCTAACAGTGGTATGAGACCAAACCTTTATGCGAATTATTAATTGTTCAGATTTGATATGTATTTTGATATGTGTTTAGAACAATTTAATTGGGCATAATTTTGTTGTATAAAATTTAATAAAAAAAGGATAAATGTTATCAATTTGCGAAATCATGAATTCGGTAATCCTCGTTATGCGTGATTCACCTGTTACAAGTGCTGAATCTTCGAAAATGCTTAAATCCTGTTACATGGGATGCTGATGATCACGTGGGTTTTCATTGGTTACAAGTAAAATTAAAGGGTTTCAACATGGTTGCACGTGAATCACTTGCAGGATAAAGTGAAGACTTGTATATAAGACTTGCAGGAACAAAAGTTAATCCTGGAGTTAATATATATATATATATATATATATATATATATATATATATTAATTATATTAATGGAAGGCTTCATCCTGGAGCACTATTAACTACTTAATAAGGGAATTATTATATATATATATATATATATAATATTTAGTATGATTAACGTGAATCTAGATTCAGTATGATTATATATATATATATATAGATTCATACTGAATCTAGATTCACGTTAATCATACTAAATATTATATATATATATATATATATATAATAATTCCCTTATTAAGTAGTTAATAGTGCTCCAGGATGAAGCCTTCCATTAATATAATTAATATATATATATATATATATATATATATATATATATATATATATATATAATTTTATAATTAAAATAAAAAGTTTATTTTAATTTTAAAATTAGATTTCATGCTAACTAATTAGAGTTGGAATTGGATTCCATGATAACTAATTGGAGTTGAAATTGGATTCAATTTTTCCTTAAATAAAGGTGTTTATTTAGATATGAAATAAGATTTCATATTATTCAAAATAAAGGAGTTTATTTGTGAATAGAAAAGAGAATCCTAATTTCCTTAAATAAAGGAGTTTATTTAGATATGAAATAAGATTTCATATTATTCTAAATAAAAGAGTTTATTTATGAATAAGAAAGAGAATTCGTGTTTCCCTTAATAAAGGAATTTTTTTTACTTGAAATTGGATTCCATATTTAATTAAAATAAAGGAGTTTATTTTAATTAAAGATTTTGATTAAAATAAAATAGTTATTCAAAATTGGATAAATTAAAATAAAAGAGTTTTGTTTTGATTTAAATTTGGATTAAAATAAAAGAGTTTATTTTGATTCAAAATTAGATTTTATACTAACTAAATTTGCCCATTAAATGATATGAATATATATTAAATATTTATTATTCATGAGATGAATATTATTTATTGATGCATATGGTGATGTGTATAATAATAAATAGGATTGATTATGAACTATTGACCAATGTGATTGGATTTTATTTTAGTTAGATGCATGAATGTATGGGTTTTACTAAATGGGGTCTGCGTACCTCGTCTTCTCTAATTTTTCTTAATGTAAATTCTATCTCCCTCCTATGTACTTCCCCTTGACTGCTGATCAAGGTTTCTATTTTTTTTTAAAATAGTTTTGTAACAGGAATAGTTAGAATTAATTTTGAAAAATTGGAGATCAAGGAGCAAGGAGCGCGTGAAGACCCGTTTGTAATGGAGCCCGGGTTTAAATGTAATAGTTATATTTAAATATTAATTCTTGCACCCCTAGGGTTTGACCTTTTTGGTTCACTTGGTGGCTTTAGTGAACCAAACTAGAATAAAAGTCCATAATCAATCCAGGTAGAATATAGTATTCTATATGTGCATGCTTATACTATATATATTATATATTATGTAAACATGCTTCGCATGTTTATTAATATGACGAGTATTTTATATATATATATATATATATATATATATATATATATATATATATATATATATATATGTGTGTGTGTGCATGCGCGCTAAACAAGATGAGACAAATTAATAACAAACCCCTCAAATATTTATATTAAGTCCTACGCATTCAAAGATATTTGGAATATCGAACGTCGCCTTCTAGCATGATAAAATTAATAGAGTATTAAATATTTATTATGAGTTTGTTGTGTCACCACAAGGCAAGTATTAAGTATTTAAGATGTTAATTTATCACATTTGATGCTTATAAATAAAATTGAGCAATATTGTTTTGTTGTGTCACCACAAGGATGATATTTTTCTTTTTTGAATATATGGAGTGCTAGGTTGGACTTAACTTAAAATCATTTTAGTTCGGATGTGCACACACTTGACCATTATGATTTAAGAGGTAAAATACAAGGAGTTACATAGTTGATATAATTGACAAGAGTTGTCTACCTATTTATTTATATATAGTTTGTTGTGTCACCACAAGGCTATATACATTTGAAATGGGATCCTTATTCTCACTAGCATATCTTTAATTAGATATTGTCGAACTATATATATTGAGGGTAATATAGTTTGAAGAAAATAGTGGGAGATACCAATTTAAAACAAGACCTAATTTATTTTGGTAATTAATAAAAGAATGTATGCTAAAATGTTGTTAATTACAAATTCATTTATAGAATTTTACAATGTCTAAATTACTATCACTGCGTAGCATATTAGATGCTATTTAACCGGACCAAATTAAATGGATTGGTTAAGAAAATTGAGAAAAATTCTCACGGCTGAAAAGCTATCTTATGTCCTTAATACGCCTATCCCTGCAATGATTGCAGACAATGCCTCTGAGGAAGAGATTGCTACTTTTAGAAAGTGGCAAGATGATGCACAGTTGGCTCAATGCATCATGCTCGCAGCCATGAGTAACGAGCTTCAACGTCAGCATGAAACTATGGATGCTCTTACTATATTCCTGTACATCAAGTAGTTGATAGTGAGAAAAGTAGGAATGATAGATATCAGATATCTAAGGAACTCTTCCGATCTAGAATGACCAATGACACTACAGTAAAGACACATGTCCTAAACATGATCAATTTGATTGAACAATTAGGACAATGGGTTTTGTCATGGATGGAGAGTTGAGCCAAGATTTGATCTTGCACTCACTTCCGGACTCCTTTCACAATTGTTGTGAATTTTTCATATGAAAAAGCTAGATATCAGCCTCGCTGATTTTCTTAACATGTTGAAAAATGTTGAGAGTCACTTTCCAACCAAGAAAGACCATGTCTTACTGGTAGGGGCCAAAGGATCTTCTGAAAAGAAGAATGATTCTAAGAAGGTAAATATAAAGGCAAAAACAAAGGATAATAAGAACAAAACTGATACGGATAGCAAAGGAGTTTGGTTCCACTGCAATAAGCCTGGGCACTGGAAAAAAACTGCAAAAAGCATCTTGTAGAGGCTAACCAAAGAAGCTTAGTGAAGTTTTGGTTACAAATACAAATTTGTTCATGATTTAAAATAATTTTTTTTTTAAGTCAAGGTTCTACTTGGGTATTGGATACCGACTTTGGTTATCATAAATATAGATTTATGAAGGGACCAAGTAGAAGTATAAAGCTAAATAAATATAAGTAAACCTATGTGTGGGAAATGAAGCAAAGGTTGTTGCATTAGCCATAGGAACTTATAGTTTAGCAATGCCTATGGGCAAGTCTATTAAGTCAATAAGTTGTTATTGTATTTCAGTTCTCGTTAAAAAATATTATTTCCATTTTATTGTTGGACAATAAAATCTTTGGTATTATATTTAAGAACAATTGTTGTTCTATTTATAATAATAATGTTTTGTATAGAACTGGAATATTACTTAATAGATTTTATATACTTGACTTACGTGAAAATAATTTTATAAATTGAACAAACTAGTATAAGAAAAGGAGATGATCATTCAAAGAGTTGAATATGTGTATTTACTGAAATACAAGTGTGAATTATTTGAAAGGTCCAAAGAATTCTGAAGTGAAACAAATTGGCAAAGTATTAATATTCTTTGATTAGATCAAGGAATAAATGCTTGTGCAATAAGTTTCTAGATCATCTCAAATGGTTTTCTCATAATGGACGCCTCCTGATACGTAATAATTGATTGATGTATCTGAAAGGAAAAATTGTACCTTGTTGGACATGGTACGGTACCTAATGATTTTACCGACATTCCAGTATCTTTTTGGGATAATGTCCTTGAAATGGCTGCATATCTACGGAAAAGGTAACCTCAAAATCCGACCCCAAGACTCCATAAAAGTTATGGACATGGAGGATTCCTAATCTTATGTATATTAAGATAAGGGGTTGTCTAACTTATGTGAAAAGGTTTCAAAGGATAAGCTTGGGACAAGATTTGACAAGTGTCGATTTGTGGGACATCCTAAAGTAAGTTTAGGGTATATGTTCTATAATCTTACTTAGCAAAAGGTGTTTATTGCGAAACACGCTGCCTTCTAAGATAAAAGTGTTTATCATTAAAGGGGCTAGTGGGAGGATAATAGATCTTGAAGAGTTCAAGAACCACAAAACACTATAAGTCAAATAAGAGGAACCTGTAGATAGACCTATTGTACCACAACTTAATCATAAATCTGGAATAGTACCAAAGATACCTAGGAGGTATGGATTCATCATAGATGATGATGATGAGGTACACATTATAGAAGATGATGATCCAGTTACATTCGATGAGGTAAGAGTTGTAGACACTCAGAGAAATGGATTGAAATAATTTTCTCAAAATAGAACATTCATTTTGATAAGACAATCAAAAGAGTTTGATTTTATCAAAAATAAGAATTTACCTAGTGTGTACAAAAGGGTCAGTAGGAGCGTCGTGACATTCCTAGTACTATATGTTGATATAATACGGATAAGGAATGACATGCCAATGTTAGAATCAGTAAAGATAAAGTTGTCTAAACATTCCTCCATGAATGATTTGGGATGAGTATCTTAATTGGGAAACAAATCTATATAGATAGATTTAATAAGATGTTCGGCTTAACCCAAGGAACGTATATTCATTTGATGCTAAAGTCGTTTAGCATGGCAAACTCCATAGGATGTCTCATGTTGATGAGCCATGGAGTGTATCTCTCTTAATAGTCCCCATAGACTCCAAAAGGAGAGATCGCATGAGTAACTATCATGTATGCAATGAAATGTACGAGATCTGATGTTGATTAGTCATATTCTGGAGAAAATCACTATAAGACAGTGAAAAACATCTTAAAGTACTTTACCGGCACTAAGGATGTGATCATATTTATGGTGGGTCTGAATTAAAACTAGAGGGCTTAACAGACTCAAGTTTTTCAGACATACCAAGATGACAAAAAATCCACTTTAAGGTAAAGCGTTACCTTGAACGGTGGTGCAGTGAAATTGAAAGGTTCCAAACAGCAAAGAGTTCTCGGTTTAGTGATAAAGACAAAGTATATAGCTATAAATGAAGCTGCAAGTTGATTGTTTGGATGAAAAGCTCATTACAGAACTAGGAATAGTTCTTAAGTCTCATCTTGGATCTAAACATGTGTTGTGGCACTTTCATTTGATTATAAGAATCATTGAAAGATGGGAAATCACTACATAGATAGTGGACTCTCAAGAACAACATTACATATCCATTTATTGAAGCTTATCCAACAGCAGGATAATCGTCACTTAGAGAAGAAGAGTATGAGATACAATGACGATTGGCTTTAGTACAAGTGGGAGATTGAAAGTAGTATGCACACAAGCCAATCATGTTTGATGATAAGGCATATACTTTGTAACAATATTATTCATTTATTAATAAAAGGTATTAATTTATTAAAGGCTTTTAATTATCTACATGATGCTATTTTATAATATGTGATAAACCCATAGTTTTAAACAATGCTTTTAGAATAATGATGATGATCATTCTAATGAGATCTAAATTCTTAGAAAGCTTAAAACTAAAATAGTTCCCAATTGTTGGATTACTAAATTGGGGATTAGTAAATCCGGATAGATTGGTACATACGTTGCTTGCTCATTGGATGAGGATGATTGATCTCATGATCATTTGTGTGGAGACACTAAAGCAAGTATGTAGGTGCTTATTAGAGAATAAGTTCACTGAATGTGGCTCGCTAAGGAATACCTAATGGAGTTTTACTTGCCTGTTAATTGGAATTCCTGTAGTGATAGTAGTACAAGTGATCCTTGGACTTGAGATCATCATAGTATCTTATAAATGATGAATTATACTTTGACTTATTCCTTAAGACCCTTAGGATATATCAAAGGGTATGCTTGGGTATAATAAGTTGTACATGGAGATAATGTATGATCAATAAAGAATCTACCACTTCTAGTAAAAGAAGAGAAATATCCTATGTGATTCGATAAATGACAACTCAGTAGTCCTTGGCCAAGGCAGAATGAAATTAGAAAGGAGTTTCTAATTTGCATTATTTGGAGTTGTGCATTTAAGAGTCGAAATACATATAATTAAATAAGATTAGAATTGTTCTAATTGATTTATTCACAACCGGTTTAATATGGAGAACCTAAAGGGTCACACCATAAAAAGAAGAATAATTATTTAAGAAGTTAATGGCATAATCATAATAATAAGTTAAGTATATTTAATTTAATCTATGGTGATAGAATAAATTAAATAGCTTAATATTTATTATTTAATATTTTAGAAATATTAAATATAAATTAATAAGAGGAGTCTTATTATTATTATTATTACTATTATTATTATTATTTAATTCCTAAAGGAGTTTGGGAATTAATTAATAAAAGTACTCTCAAATATCCTAACAGGATTAGGAGGCAAATTGATTAAAAGAGTTTAATTAATTATCCCAATAAGATTAGGGAGCTTAATTAATTAAAAGAATTTAATTAATTAAAATAAAACCCAAATCCTTAATTGTTAAGGAGGGTTGTCCACATTTATAAATAAGAGGAGTCTTATTATGGGTGTGAGGGGGTTGTTCACTTTTTAACAACAGACGTAATTCCAATAGTTGGGAGAGTACGCTCTTTTTCTATGAGAGATAGAAAAACTAGGGTTTTGCCAAACACCCATCTTCTTGAATCTTTCTTTTTTCTTGGTGGATCACCTCTAGAGGCCAAACACTTGGGTGGCTAATGTTGATCAAAGGAAGGAACCAAACCCGGTGGATTCAAGTTGAACGCGAAAAGGATTGGAGGTGAACTTGTACCTGAGAAAGCTCGGATCTTCAAGGGTATGATTCTTGTTCTTTCTTTTTCGTTTAATTAATAATTACACATAAAGGATGATCCGGGTATATGGTTTATAAAATTTTAAACTTTGTTTTTTACACGTTTCCGCTTATTTATGCAATTTGATTGCGCTTATGAATATTACAAACCTAACAGGTTCACCGACCACTTGTTGGCCAAAAGGTCCCTCAGAAGTATTCACATTCACTTTATTCGATCACTTTAAGCTTTTGGGCGATGACGAACGATTTTAGGGGTTTACTTCCGATGAGTATTTGGTGGCCTATGTCCGGGCTCAGTGCCAGGTAACTTTAATACTGTTGAACTTGTTTTTGCAGACTTAGAGTTTTTAATTTCGATGGCTGATGTATATGTTTATCGCAGGCCAATGCCATTCTTGCTCGAGCTATTTCTCCCCTCGCTCGAACCACAAAAAAGGAAGTTCAACTGAGGTCGGACGTGACGCATCTTGAAGCTGAGGTTCGAGGCCTGAACTCAGACTTGAAGAAGGAGCGGGATCTCCATGCCGAGACCCGAAACCAAAAGACATGAGCTGACCTTCGTGTCAAGGAGCTCAAGAAGAGATATGCGTTACTTCTGGAGGAGAGGGATCACCTGGCCGGGGAGGTCAAGGATCGGGAGAAGGTGGTTGACAACATCACTGAGAAGTATACTGAGATTTTGGACAAGATGACGCATGTGATACGTGAAAACACCGCCCTATATGCCGAAGATGAATCCTTTCTGGGGAAACTTGTCTAGGCCAAACAGCAGGCAATCGTCGAGTACGAAGTGTCCGAAGCTTTGAACGATAAGGTCATGGCCCAATTTGGAGAAGGGTATGAAACTTATCGTGAAAAGGCTAAGGCAAAGCTGATGGCTGTTGGGCTCGATACATCCATCCTTGACTCCTCTGATGATGAATCTGAGGCCGAAGCTGAAGACAACCCTCCTCCTGAATAGCTTTTGTTAGAACTTATAACTTTTGTAACTTTTATTTTCCACCTTTTTTGCTTGTACTCTGCCCGAATCGTAAGCGATCGGGTTTTGTAAAAATTTCCAAGTATGAATGACAAAGTGTTATCGTTTAAAAACTTTTGTAATCAGTTGCATTGTGACTTATCTCGACCAGTGGTGTCTTTTTAAATCTTCTAATCAGACCATGTCTGAAGTTCATCTGGACAAATAACAGTTTTCTCGATCAGTTATATTCGGGACTTATCCCGATCATTGGTGTCTTTCCGAACCTTCTGATCGGATAGTGCCCGAAGTTTATCCGTTCGAGTATTAAGAGATATATGAATATGGATGAAGTTTAACATCTCCGAAGAAAACTTTCAATTATTTCATTTAGGCTGAAGAGGTTACATGGATAAAAGTAAGAATAACATAACTATTACTGGTAAAATTTTCTAAGCCTTCCAGCATGCCATGTATTCTTTACCTCCGAACAGTTCATAGCTCGAAGCCGGTAAGTACCTGGCTTCGGCACCTCTACCACCTCATAAGGTCCCTCCCAGTTAGGCATCAGCTTGCCGGTGTTCTGGGGGGGTTGATGCCTCCGACTCTCGGAAGACCAAATCTCCAACTTCAAATCTCCTCAATCTCACCTTCTGATTATAGTGTCGGGATGATCGTTGCTAATAGATAGCCAACCTCATCACAGCTGAATCCTGAACCTCTTCCAGCAGATCCAAGTTTATTTTCAAACCTTCATCATTGTATAGTTCTTTGTACTAACTGAATCGAAGGGTAGGGGACCTGATCTCAACTGGTATGAGTGCATCGGTACCGTATACCAGTCGAAATGGAGAATCCCCAGTTATTGTCCTCGGAGTAGTCTGGTATGCCCACAAAACACTGAGTAGCTCTTCGGGCCACCGACCCTTTAATTCATCCAATCTTCATTTTATCCCGTTTAGCAGGGTTTAGTTGGTCACTTCGACTTGACCATTCGATTGAGGGTGAGCGACTAAGGTCTTGCGGTGCTGAATTCCCAACTCTTTCAGAAAGCCTTCAAACTTAGACCCTATAAATTGTCTGCCATTATCCGAGACCACCGTCATTGGGATACCGAAATGATAAACCACTCCTTCTTTGAAAAATTTCAAGCATTCTTGTTCGATGATCTTTTGTAGTGGTTTGGCTTCGACCCACTTCATCATATAGTCGATGGCCACGATCAGAAAACTAACTTGTCTCTTGGCCTTTGGTGGAGGCCCTAGGATGTCGATTCCCCACACAGCAAAGGGAATCAGGGATAAGATCGAATACAGCTCTTCAGGAGGTTGGTGTGGGATAGTGTTGTTCAGCTGACACTTAGGACATCTTCTGACGAATTCCTTGGCTTCCGTGTAGATAGTCGGCCAGTAGTACCCCTGCCTCAAAATCTTGTGTGCCAGTGACTTTGCTCCCATGTGATCCCCATAGATTCCTTCATGCACCTCCCGAAGAGTGTAATCCGCCTCTGATGGGGTTAAGCATTTGAGTAGTGGGGAGCTAAAGGCCCTTCGGTATAGGTCTCCGTCAATGAGGACGAAGTTCAAACTCCTGTGTTTAACTTTTTTTGGGAGGATTCGGTCTGAAGGTAGAACCCCATCTTCCAGATAGGAAATATAAGGCGTGAGCCAGCAGTTAAGTCGGTCTAAAGCTAGCACTTCTGTCTTCGGAACACTGGGCCTTTCTAGAACCTCAAGGTACACTGACCCGTTAAAGGAGCTTGCTTCAATGGTTGCCAATCTCGCTAGGGCATCTACTATTGTATAATCTGATCGATCCACCCCCTGACAACTGTGCGATGCGAAGAATGTGAGTTTATCTTTTACCTCAGCCAGATACTTTGACATTCTTTCCCCCCGTGCCTCATACTCACCCGACAACTGCTTGACCACCAGCTGCGAATCACTGTAGATGACCAATTTTTGTACTTCCAAGCTCCGGGCCAATCGGATTCCTGCTAGGATGGCCTCATAGTCTGCTTCGTTGTTCGTGGCCTTAAACTAAAATTGGATTGCCTGCTAGACTTTGAACCCTTTGGGACTTATCAGAATGACCCCTGCCCCACTGACGTCTGAAGTCGCTGATCCATCCACGTATAAGGTCCATGAAGTCAGCCCTTGCTGGGTTTCAGCCACTGTGTTTACGTCTGATTCTGAGAAAGAGCATTCCACGATGAAGTCTACCAATGTATGGCCCTTGATCGCCGTTCGGGGATGATATTCTATAGCAAACTGAGTTAATTCCATTGCCTATGCGGCTAACCGACCCGAAACTTCAGACTTGTGTAGTATTTTCTTTAACGGCTAATCTGTATATACCACCACCACCCGACCTTGGAAAAAATGCCTAAGTTCCTGTTTGCAATGATTAGGGCATATGCAAATTTCTCTAGGATCGAATATCTTGTCTCTGTGTCTCGAAGAACGTGGCTGACGTAATATACCAGGAACTGCTTTCCTCCCTTATCCCTTACCAACGCGACCCCTACTGCCATCGGACTCGCCGCCAAGTACAAGTATAAAGGTTCCGAAGGGATCAGTTTCATCAATAGCGGTGTCGAACTCAGATATTTCTTGATCCCTTAGAACGCGTCTTCGCACTCTGAAGTCCACTGGAAACTCTTATCATTTTTCGGACCCTTGAGAGTGTCAAAAAAGGGTAGACATCTTTCGGCTAACCTTGACACGAATCTCCAAATGGCAGCTATCCGGTC
This sequence comes from Panax japonicus, assembly GCA_020205505.1. Taxonomy (NCBI): domain Eukaryota; kingdom Viridiplantae; phylum Streptophyta; class Magnoliopsida; order Apiales; family Araliaceae; genus Panax; species Panax japonicus. Next base: position 67,495,578 of record CM035095.1, on the reverse strand, counting down.
CATTAGCCTCTGTACATCTTTGTATGTCTTCGGAGATTTCATATCTAAGATCGCCGTAATTTTTTCCGAGTTCGCTTCGATTCCTCTCTTGCTTACTAAATATCCCAAAAATTTTCCTGAACCTAAACCGAAGGTACATTTGGTTGGGTTCAGCCTCAGTTTGTGGTCCCTTACTATTTTGAAGCAGTCTTCTAGGTCTTCAAGATGATCCCGGACTGACATGCTTTTTACGATCATGTCATCCACGTACACTTCCATAATTCGGCCCAGCTGCTTCCTGAATACAAAGTTCATCATCCGTTAATAAGTTGCCCCCGCGTTCAGCAACCCGAATGTCATCTTTTGATATGCATATATAGCCTGATGAGTGATGAAGCTTGTCTTCGGGATGTCATCCTTGCACATCAAAATTTGGTGATATCCCGAGAAAGCGTGCATGAAACTTAACATTCCATACCCCGAAGTGGCATCAATCAGCTGGTCTATGTTGGGTAGAAGGTAGAAATCTTTTGGGCATGCCTTATTCAGATCCGTGTAGTCAATACACAACCTCCACTTCCCATTTTGCTTCTGAACCAATACCACATTCGCCAGCCATTCGGGATAGTTGATCTCGAAGATGAATCTCGCCTCCAGCAGTTTAGCAATTTCTTCATCTATGATCCTCTGCCTTTCCGGGGTGAAGGTCCTTCTTTTCTGTATCACTGGTTTTCTCTTCGGGTCTGTACGTAGCCTGTGTAGGGCCACCGATTCACTTACCCCTGGCATGTCGCTGGGCTCCCAAGCAAAAATATCGGCGTATACTCGAAGCAAGTCCACCAGCCCTGTCCGTAATGGTTCTGTTAACCCTACCCCAATTTTTATTAGTTTTTTCAGATTTCCAAGTATCAGCTCCACATCTTCTATCTCTTCTGCCGGCAGTGCCATGGGTTCAGTACTGCTCTCCGTGAATGGCTCTATCTCGATGGCCATTGTCTATTTTTGTTCGATGACCCCAACCCCTAAGGAAATCAAGTTATTCTGATAACACCTTCGGGCAATGTCAAGATCCCCTTTTACCTCCCCGATCCCGTTTGGTGTTGGGAACTTGATTTTGAAGTGAGGTATAGACGTCATTGCTTATAATGCTGCTAATGTCGGCCTCCCCAAGATGGCGTTGTAGGCCGAATCCACTTGTACTACAAAAAATTTCACCATTATTTTTGCTTGCTGAGGGGCTATGCTGAACCTGACTGGCAGCTCTATCGTTCCAGACACATGCACTGGGTCGCCGCTGAAACTGTATAACGGACCCTCTCCTCCCAACTCTATCTTATTTCCTTCCAGATCCATCTTCTGATAGGTATGCATATAGAGTAAATCGACCGAGGACCCATTGTCGATCATCATCCTTTTCATGTCTACCGGCCCGACCTGTGTTGTTATCGTCAACGCCCTATCATGCGGTTTGATGTGATCGGTGGGGTAATCTTCATCTGAGAAGGAGATGGCAACTCCTGAGTAAGGTCTATCCTTTCTGGGTGATGAACTTGCAACTGACAGTACAACCTCGAGATGTCTGCTCCTCTTCCTTTCGGTTACACGCCCTACCGACCCGCCCAAAATTATGTCAATAACCCCTCGAGCTTGTGGGTGCGGCTGCTGCTTTGCTTACGGAGTCGGTTCCTTGTTCTCCTCCTGGGGTGCTTCTGAACCTTCTCGGCCGACAACATACTGCACCAGTTGACCATTCTGAACATTCTTCTCTAGTAGATCTTTCAGGTTGTTACACCCCTCCGTCGTGTGCCCCCGACTCTGGTGATATGCGCAATATTTATCCCGACCCCTCTTCTCGGGCTTCGGGATCACTGGGCATTGCTCGAAAAATGGTTTGTCCCGTATCTCCTCCAGTATCTTCGCCCGATCAGTGTTGAGTGCGGTGTAGACTTTGTTGACACTCTTGTTCGGGAAAGGTGGTCGTCCGCCGCCCAAACCTCCCCCATTGTAACTTTTCCTACCGTAATTATCGGACTTCCCCTGGTTATCTGACCTTTGGTAACTTTGCTTGTCCCGATCTTTAGACTTCTCATAAGGTTGGAAGTGAGGCTTGAAGTTTCTCATCGCCTCTTCAACTGCTATGTACCTTTCTGCCCGGTGGAAGGCTTCTGTTAAATCTACCGGAGGGTTGATCACCAGATCTTTCATCAACTTTTTCGATTTTCCGATGTCTAGACCAGTAGTGAAGAATCCTAAAGCTTGTGGGGAATTCAACTCTGCTATCGATCCCACAGTCTCTTGAAACCTTTTGACATACTGACCCAAGCTTTCATCTGATTTTTGTCGGACCTGCATGAGTGAAGCTGTGATCTTTCCCGGCCTCTTGTTGCTCCTGAACCGAGCATGAAATTTTTAGTGAAGATCACTCCAGGAGTTAATCGATCCCGTCATCAGGGTCCCCATCCACTCTCGGGCGCTCTTTTTCAACGTCGTGGCGAACATATGACACTTGGCAGCATCGGAGTGTCCATAGTACGTCATCAGCCTATCAAACCCATCTGAGTGGTCATATGGATCCCCCAACCCATCGTAGGTCTCCATCGGGGGGCATCTTTTTTTTTGGGGTCGGCCGTCTCCTGATTGATCTCCGACGAAAATGGTGACCCTAAGTAAGTCGAAGGTGTCCCCGTCGAATTCTTTGCTAATAACAACTTCTCCAATTCAGCTACCCTTCGAGCAAGGGTGTCGGTCTCCTCTTTTTGAGGGGACAACATGTGTATGTCCCTCCCATACTCTGGAGACGCGTCCCGCCTCCTCTGTCCCGATCGGCCTTGATGCACTGGTGCTTTTTCAACCGAACAACTTCTCCTTCTGCTTCGGCCATCCCACGAACGGCTTCTGTGTCGGCTCCTTTCTCTTTCGGCCTCTCCCCGTCGAGGTGACCGGGATCGACTCCTATGTCTGCGCCTTTTTGAGTGGCTTCCTGCTCTCCAGCCACATTCGCCATCTGCTGTTCGAGCTCCTCCTACTGAAGTCGTAGGGCCATCATGGCGTCTTTATTCTGCTGCATCTTCTTCTGCAAGATAAATTCCCTATGATCTCGGCTGTCTTCTCCTCGAGTTTTTCCATGTGCCTCCAGTGCCCGAGAATGATTCTCATCCACCTGACTAGCCTGATTGGGGGTATGATGGCTGTCATGGAAGAGCCTCCTGTGGGGGGGAGCAAGTCGGCTCCACCCGATCTCCCTGGACTCGAGAATCCAGCCTGTCCTTCACCAACCCCCTCACCAACGTGGTTTGGTGGGTCTTTGCCTTTTCCTGGTTAGCAGCACTGTTCGCCTTACTCGCTATAGCTTGCTACCAGAAAAGTTGGTTTGTAATTGTAAGAACACTAAAAGCCCTCCTTATAGCGCCAATGTTAACGCCAAGTTTCACCTGCGCGTCCAATCACAGAATCCACGCGCTAGAACCTGCACAATAATAGATCACACATAAGCTTGACGGCTTGGGCCGCCGGGGGATAGCTCCGGTATGAGAATGAGTACAGGCCGTTACAAGGTTTAACAATGGAGGCTAAGTGTTTAGTTCTCAAAAGTAGGTATTACCTGTTAATTGTAACCTTGGCCTGGTATTTATAATGCTCTCACCACCTTAGAATCCTCCTCAGGTCTGGGCCTTGGCCCAAAGGACTCGAAGACCCGACCCCGAACACCACACAACAGGGTAAGACTCCGGACCGAAGGGCTCGCAAGCCGAACGCAAAGAGCACCCACTAAAATGCGGCTCTGGCCCAAAAAGGACTCGGATGCCGATCTGAACACCTCCAACCTTACCATGGGCTTTAGCCCAATGGCCTCCTAAAGGTCTTCTGACGTCGGGCTTTTGGCCCACGTAAAGGTCGATAAAATGCTCCTAAACACCTACAATTAAGAAACCATACCTCTACACAAAGGGCACAATTTCATCGGTAAGGTCTAATTTAATTGCTAATTACTGATTCATTTATTTTACGAGTATGGATTTGTTTGCTGAAGAATCATTTCATTCACTTGCGCGTAATAAGAAAAATTGCATGATTTGAATGATGTCAAAAGTTTATTTGATGATACCATTCCTTATGTTGGTTAAATATTTGATAAGTTGGAAGATGTTGAAATTTTTTACAGAAAATATGTGCAACGTCTTGGATTTGAAGTAAGAATAAAAAATATCAAAAAACATGTGAGATCTGAAGATTTTTGTTCTAGGTTGTATCAGTGTTGTAAAGCTGGATATAGGGTTGTTAGGAAAAATGAGATTGTATTTGATGATGAAGATAATAATGTGGTTAAGGGAAAACGGAGGAGGGACTCTATTGATAGAACAGAATGTAGAGAAAAATTTTATGTCATGCATGATAGGAGTGCAGATAAATGGTTTGTGTCTACTCTTGAACTGAAGCACAATCATAAATTTGTGTCCCTAAGTAAAGTTTCACAAATTCAAACACACGATAATATTTCAAGAGTTGCTAAGGATTTAATTGAAACCCTTAATAACGCTGGGATTGGTCCAAGTAGGATGATAAATGTGTATAGCTCATTGGGAGGAGGTATAAGCAATGTTGGGTTCTCTAAAATGGATGTGCAAAATATAGTTAGAGATATTAGACGTGATAATATTGTTTCGAATGATGCACAGGTTGCAATAGATTATTTGAGAAAGTTGTAACTTGAGAGCCCGAGCAGATTTTATTTAGTGTAAAACCAGGCGTGGATAATCGTATTGGATGTATTATGTGGGTAGATTATCAGTCAATAGTTGCTTATCAAAATTTTGATGACGTTGTTACGTTTGATATACCATATACCGAACAAACAAATACCCATGCCATTTGCACCTTTCACGGGTGTAAATCATCATTACCATTTTGTGTTGCTTGGGTGTCCACTCTTGAGCGATGAGACTGAGGATACATTTGTATGGTTATTTGAGCAGTGGCTTGAAGCAATGAATTTCAAACATCCCACAACCATTGTCACTGATCAAGATCGTGTTATGTCGAATGCAATTGCTAGGGTTTTTCCTAAGACACACCATGCATTGTGTACTTGGCACATTAGCAAAAATTTCCTGGAAAATTGGAAATATCTATTCCGCGCATCCGACTTTTAAGTTAAATTTTAACTATTGCATCTTTAAGTCTTTGACAATTCAAGACTTTGAGAACAGATGGAAATTGTTGCTTCAGAACTACGGTCTGCAGGATCACCATTGGTTGAATTCTCTTTATGAATTAAAAGAAAAATGGATTGGGGTATATTCAAAAAATTTCTTCGCAGCGAGAATGACTACTACATCTAGGAGTGAAAGTTTGAACAGTTTTTTGACGAATTTGTCAATACTTCCATGGGGATTAGAGATTTTGTTTTAAAATCCCAAAAAACTATTGAGAAGCAGTACATCAGAGAGAAACAAGATGATTATCTTACAGTCAATCATGCAAGAAAATTCCTTTTTGGAGATCCATTAGAGATGCATGCAGCTAAAATATATACCAAAGAGATGTTCTGGCGTTTTCAAATTGAACTAAAAAAATCGCACAAGTTAACTTCTACAAAGATGCATGAGTTGTCAACTCCTGATTCAAAAAACTACTTGGTGTTCAAAGTGATGGTTCCTGAATCGTGCCATGGGTATTTCACAGTTGTGCAATATATACATACCGGCGGGGCAAAATGTAATTGCAAAAAGTTTGAACATTCTGGTACAATATGTCGTCACATTCTCAGGCTACTAAGTTCAAAGAACTTGGTTCAGATTCCTGAAGAATTGATACACAAGTGATCGACTCAAGATGCTAATAAAACCAGCGATGTCGCCCCGTACGTTCTCCCCTCGGTCACAGATTGTGGTGAGACACAAATCGGTCGGTTCAATTATTTACACAAATGATATCTTGGGTTTGTGTTGGATGCTTCATCTTCTAAAGAAGCCATAACTTACGCTCATCAAGTGCTAGATCGTGAGCACAAAATTGTTTCCAAAATTCCTGCAGAAGGTGTGGAAATAAGACCGGACGACAATGTACAACCTGTGATCAATATTGGGGTCTCTATAGAATTGAGCGATGATGATGATAATGATGATGGTGATGGTGATGTTGCTGTTGCTGCTTCCAATGATCCTGTGTTTGATCCAATATGTTCGCAGACAAAAGGTCGCAAAAAAGCAACACGGTTGAAAAGTGTGGTCGAACAATTCGTAGGACAGAAGCCACTTCGAAAGTGTGCAATATGTGGAATCTTTACAAACCATGATAAGCGGAACAACTTTAAAGCTTTAGGCTTGAAAAGGCCCGAATCTTCATAATTTCATTTCGCTAGAGTTATTTTGAAATTTTTATACAAATCTACTCTTATTCTTTGCTTTTGCCCCGTTTCTGTATGTATGTAACTGCATGTTCCTAAAATCCTGTTGATTTTTCAAATTAGAATTTTGTATGAATTTTGGGTGGTTCCCCAGCATAATAGGTTTTAAAGGGAACCTACCATCCGCAGTATTAAACTGCGGATGTTAGGTAGGGTTATCTTTGGGAAATGACGTCGTTTTCACGTAAGTTCTGTTCGCAGTTTAATTCTTCGGACGGGACCTATCAGACTCCAGTTATCTTACAACGGCGTCGTTTTAATAGACCTACCGTCCCAAGATAAACGATATCGTTTTAATAGACCTAGCGTCCGCAGTATTAAACTGCGGACGGGACCTTTAGTTCGAAGGCTTAAGACGACGTCGATTTAATATACCTAGCGTCCGCAGTTTAATACTACGGATGGAGGAATTGTGTAGGAGGGGTATTTTGGTAATCGTGACCGTCCGCAGTATTAAATTGCGGAATACTAAAAACTAAACTGCGGATGGCCAATCTATTTAGCCGTTCGATCTTCTGATGGAGGGTCACAATTTGTTGTAAGGCTAACCTTAACTTGACAGCGTTAGCTATGGATCTGTCCCATATATATATATATATATATATATATATATATATGTATATATATATATATATAATGTAAATGGATATGAGTAGGACTATTTATATTTTTTACTTTATAATTTGTAATCCAAACTCATTTATCACTTTGTGAGTTATTGGATTTTGTTCGTTAGACATGTAGCTTCATTAGTGGAGGCTAAAAAATTAGTAATGGTTTCTCTTAATTTACACTACTTGGTTGTTATTCTTCAAACTATTGATTTGAAGTATTGGAAATGCATTATGCATCAAATCTAACCAATTGTAAAATATTTATTCCACTTCACTAAAAGAGTTTATATTACGTAACAAATTACATTTTAAGGTTTATATTATTTGTCAATAATCTTAATTAAGAATTGCTTAGAATACTAATCCAAATATAACCCATAATTCAAGAATTTTATTTTCATTGTGACACTAATTAAAAAAAGAAATTCAAAAGTATCACTCAATTGATTCACAAATAATATTAATAATTCAATTGAATAAGCTCAACTAATTCACAATTATTAATATTAATATTACCATCAAACAAGCCCGTGCGAATTGCTAGTATAGGTTATGTTAGTTTCTTTTGCACGCTATACATGTATGTGGTTTAAAAAAAAGTAGATGATATTTAAAAGGTTATTAGAGTAAGTGGGAGTGAAAAATGAAGTTAAATTCATATTTGAAGAGAATGAAAAAAACTGAGAAGTTATTGTCAACAAATTAGAAGAGATAAATATAAAATAATAAGAAAACATTGTAACACAAATACATCAATGTGGCTTACACCGCTCAGGAGAGCCGCTTTGTGAATAGAGATAAGTTATCAGAAGATGACAACCACCTGTCCACTACAGTATTCCCAATTATCAGAAGAAAACAAACACAGTAGCTCCACTATCAGAAAGTAGCAGCCAGCTGTCCTCTATCATCAGAAGACGCCAACCAGTTGTAATCCACTCAACCAACAGTTTGTCTCATGCCTTCCACTTCCCACGGCTGAGAGTTAGAGAAGAAAAGAAAAGGACTGCCAACTGACTCCACTATCAGATCCTTCCTTATCTTCTTACTTGTATAAATTGGGAGACCTCACCCATTGTTGAGGCAGAACTTTCCTCAGCTTTTCATTAGCACTCTCCCTGTATCTCCCCCTCTGTAAAATATTTGATAAATAAATAAATCTGAAGTTTGAAGACATTTGAGACTCTCCTGTAAGTTTTAAATTATTGCCTCTGTAAATTATTATATTTCTTTACTTGAACTTTTAGATTATCATACTGAAAACAGTAATCGTTATCTAACAGCTTATCGATCTGCAACAGATAATTATAACCGTTCTTATTTCTTAGAACAATTTCATAAATCTGAACATTATATTGTTTTAACAAAAACTGCCATACAGGAAGAAACTTGTCGGCTCATAGTTTTGGGTAGAACCCCTACCCCAAATCAACAGTAGTTTCATGAGATCATATATGTGATAATTTATCTGTTAATATATAATTAATATGTTTTTAAAATTCCATGACATGTATTAATTAAGAAAGATCAGGGTTAATTCTTGATTAAGTGGGACGTCACCAAAGTCGCGTATTGATTCTCGGCCTTTATCCGTGTTATGGAGTGTAGCTATTTCTTGTAAATCGTTGACAGACGTGCTTAATCAACCCTTATCTCCGATCCTCCCTAAATTGGTATCAGAGCCATGTTAGATTATTAACATATTAATGAATATATTGCTTATAAATTACGCATATATGATCACCTTGAAAAATGACTGATTTTTCAACCTCTCTTTCTACCGTAGCTAATGCTTCAGCTTCTACTATGGAAGCAACTGAACTTATAGCTTATCAGGATGTAAAGGAAGCCCTGGATAAATGGACTATTCCTAAAATCAAACCAGAAACAATTTATAAAATTGGAACCTTTGATTTTACTAGTAAAAGGATAATTAAAACCTTTGAACATGCAGTTCCTTTACAGAATAATGACGAAATTTTATATTTATTGCATGTTGAAGACTTATACCCTTTTTTGCAAAAATATAAATATGTTCACATAAGACTTGTCCAAGTTGCTTTCAAACCTTTGACTTTACTTGGCCAAAATATCAGTATTCAGTGCACACTTAGAGATGGTAGGTGCCTTAACTGGAAAGCCTCTCTCATGGGAGCTATTGAAACTAGCCTTGCCCATGGACCAGTATATTTTAATATCTACCCGAATTTAAGTGTTGCCCTAACTGATAATAATCTGTCAAAAGTATTAGAAATGAGAATTATATCTCATGGTTATGAATATTTACCCGGATCTCCTCCTTTTGCTATATTATTCCGTATACACCTTAAAGTTTTAACAACTTTAAATCCTTATATCAGAAAACAAAGCCAACAAGGACATACTGTCCTTATAGACACTAATCTCTTTAGTAGTCAGGTGGCTATTCCCAGAATGATCCCTTGGGAAGAAATCACTTTCCCAGAACAATGACAAATTACTAATGTCGTTCCTACCAGACTAATAATTAGACAGAACCTCGAAGATGTTATTCAAACCAGTAATGGAAATGTTTATTTGAAATTCCAAAGACCTTTTACCCGAAGTCGGTCTATTAACAATATTTCTTACAATATTGATTTTCCAGAATCTTCTAGATAATCTGTGTCTGATCCTTTAGAATCTGTTTATCAAGAATCTAATAATCCCAGCAATGAGTCTGTTAAAAATGAAGACATTGTTAGAGGAATTCATATTTCTGAAAATCAAATACCTCATGGTATTTATGAGGCTACTCCTCAGAACAGAAGACCTTACAGTCCAACTGGTAGTGATATGAATTTTGAATGTTAAATGGATTTTTCTCCAAATAGCAAAATTCGCCAATGTTTAAATTAGGAGTTCATGCAGGATAAATACCAGAATTTTAGAAATTGGTATTTTAAAAATCATGATAATAATAAGTTGGCAGAAATTAAAGCTAATTATTATGCTTATCTGAATAGTAACCAGTGTATTTTATCATTTGTTAAATGGTATTATGATTTTGTCTTAAAATCAGACTCTTACACTGAAACCCAACTGAATGTCATAACTGGAATTCAAAAAGATTGGATTACCACTAATGGTAATATCATTCAATCAATTCATCCTCCTCCTAAGTCTCTTGAACTTAGTCATTAACCCGTATGTTGATATTTCTGAAGTCCCTCATCAACAACAAGAAGTTAAAATAAAAGACATTTTACCTTTGTCAAAACAGAATAATTATACTAATCTATTCCTTCAAACTGTAGGAAAACAGTTAACCAGAATTGAGTAACAAATAAATCATATTAATGATATTTATCAAATTGTCCCTCAAAAAATTGACCTTCATCCAGTAACTATAAAACCACCTTTAGAAGTTAGTAATTTTAAAATGAAATCTTCAAAAACCAGTGATAGTTTTATTGATAATATTTTAAATAAAATGAAAGATTTAAAACTCACACCTGCATCCTCGTCCCAGCTCAATATGATGTCTGGACAGCCTTCCTCTCATACTAGTAATAGTAATACTGATAATGAGGAAGATGATTCCGATATTTCCCCTATTAATATTTTCGAAATCCAGAATAATTTTCAGGAGATGCAAAGTATTAATAAAACTACTTATAGTCGAAAGCCTATCAATAGGATGGCTTTATCTGGACCTAGTAGGTACTACTACCCCAGACCTACTCCGCAGGATATTCTGTATGAAGAAGACTTTCTTCATTCCCAGAAGTCTTACCATGGTAAAACCATTTATGAATGGAATATCGATAGTAAAACAGAATATCAGATTTTTTTTAAACCATCCATCATATCTTGATGTATGCAACTGTCTGTAAATAGAATGATAACACAGGCCATCAGATTTGTCGTTTCTTAGTCAATGGATTTACTGGCATTCTTAAAGGATGGTGGGATAATGTACTCTCAGATAACCAAAGAACTGAAATCCTTCAATCCTATAAAGAAGAAACTGACTCTGTTACTACACTTTTAACCAGAAGAGAAGATGCTTGTTACACTTTAGTTCAAGCTATCGTCCATCATTTTGTAGGACCAGGACAGATCAATACTGATAGAAGTAGAAAACTCTTACAGAACCATCGTTGTCCATCTTTAACCCATTTTAGATGGTATAAAGATGTTTTCCTAATGAAAGTCATGCAAAGAGCAGACGCCAACAGAGAACATTGGAAAGCCAAGTTCGTAGACGGACTTCCTACTTTCTTTGCAGAAAAAGTTAGGAAAAAACTGAGAGATAAACATGACCGTATGAGTATACCTTACGACCAGTATTCTTATGGCCATCTTATTTCAGTAATTATAGAAGAAGGATTATCTTTATGTAATGATATGAAACTTCAACAATTAATGAAAAAACAGAATCTTACTAAAAGACATGAAATAGGAGAATTTTGTGATCAATTCTCTTATGATACAAAATTACAGTATCCTCACAAAACTAAAAAATAGCAAAGTTCTAGACCCTCTAAGTCTTACAGAAAGCGTTCTTCTAAGAAATCTTCGAAAACAAAAACCCCTGAAAAATCTTCCAGGAGAAGAAAAAGTAGCAAAAGGAAAGATAAATCTAAAATCCAATGCTATAAATGTGGAAAACCAGGACACTTTGCTAATAAATGCAATTCAAAATTAAAACAAAAGCTTAATGAATTATCCCTTGATGAGGAAATACAACAGCAAATTCTTAATTGTTTATCAAATAATGATTCTGAGTCTAACTGAAATAATGACTTAGCAGAAGTCTATTCAGAATCTGAAGATAATTCTGACACCGAACAATGTCAGACCTGTACTATTAATAACTGTAATATAGCTACTAAAGCTAATTACTGGAAAGCTATTTTCGAAATGAATGGTTTAGACATTGGAGGTCCTAGCATCAATGTCTTAACCGATCACCAAAAGTCCCTTCTTGACCTAGCTGATCAGATTAAAGATCCAGAAATTAAATTAAAATTCTTAGAAATCTGTTATACAAAACAAAAGGTTGAAGATACCCTTCCCCTTAATCAATATAGTATGAAAGAAGTTATGAAAAGTATTCAAGGAGTTTCTACCTTTGAAAAACCTACTACTATTCAGGATTTAAAAAATGAAATAAATATTTTAAAATCTGAAATAAAACAATTACAGAATAATAATATTATTATCTTTCAAGATTTAGCCAATATTAAAAATAAGTTAAATCACAAACAGGATAACATAGAATCCTCCAAACAACCCGAATCTTATGATAAACTAGAGTCTTCTTCACTATTAATTGTCTTCATGGAGGCATCATCCGGGACTAAGGATTGTAGAAATTGTGTCTTCGTATAATCCATAGTTTTGACTAAGAGTTTTGTTTCAGTTAAATTTGGAAACTTTTGTTTTAAATCTGTTTGGATCTTAACAAAAGGGTTTACTGGTGTTGATGCTGGAAGGCTCTGTGGTATAACATCTAAACAGGCCTGGGTATGACATTTTATGGATTTGAGGAGTTCTGGTAAATTAGGGTTAAGCCCTTTATCTCACCATTTGGTAAAAAATACCCTTTTTAGGTGAGGGATTTTGTTCTGGTAATCACACTGAAAATCCCACTTCCAAATCCAAGGAATTCCAAAGCGAATTATAAAATGGGCAAACAACTTCTGCATGGATAACTCTTTATTAACTGGTATATGGGCATAGGCAACTTGCCATTCCCTGAATGTTGTTTGAACTGTTTCTGGTAGGGTGTCAATAGTGATACCTATTTTATCCCACCAAACGAAAAATAAGTTGGGAATTTCGTTTCTTAAAACTACTGGACAGATTCAGATAAACCAAGAATGGTTGTGAATAGGATTATGGTAGTAAAATACTTGCGTAAAGGAATCAATATAATCCCAATAGCTGTACTTGGTTTCTGTTAAATGACTGGAGTCGATGGTTCGGGTAGTATGGGGATTAATACCCCAATTAGCAAGAGGCATAATGCTCTTGATAGTTGTTTTACTGTATTGTATTGGGCTTGCTATTTTAGATGGATCATGAAGCGTATGCTTTATATCCATAGATGCTGTTTCTAGAATGATCTGTTCATATATATAACGATACTGGTTAAAACGGGGAGGAGACTGTTGAGTCGTTAAATAACGGCGTTTAATCTCCCATGGATCTTTCATCCATTTCTCATCATTCTGTTTAATAAACAATACTGTTTCTTCCACATAAGTATTTGGAATATACTTTATCAAACCAATTACCATTTTTACTCAAAAATTACTCTCTTATGAATAAATTAACTCAATAATCTACAGTCTTCATATACAATAGTCTCCTTGCCATTGGTGCTGGAGGAGCCAATCCGGGGATGTCCCTGATGCTTTTGTTGTTAGGATTTACAATCTATGGGTTTAAAGTTAGAAGATAGAGACTAAGTGAGCACAATATGAAGGTAGAAAGAAGCTGTGGCCCAAAGTATAAAATTAGGGTTCACATGACCTAATTGAATTGAATGCGCAATTAGGGTTCCACGGCTTCATTAAAGGTGCAAATTAGGGTTCGCATAACCTAATGAAATAAAGATGGAAAAGTCAGAAATAAATGTGCGAGACCTGCGAAAAGCCTCCACGTGTCCCGAGGCAGAAGACTCGTGGAGGCGGTTCATTTTGGGATTGATTGAGGGATTGGAATTGTGGCTAGAAGGACAGGGCAATATGGGCATTACTCTAAGGACTAAAGGGTATTTCTGGAATTTCCCTGAAGGCATGTGCCTTGCACATGACTACTTTCCAGAAAACCCTATAAATACCCCTTCCATTCCATTTGGAAGGGGGACTTCTTTTTAGACTCAAGACTTAGACTCTCAGAAGATCAAAAAAAAGGACCCTTTTTGGTGACTTAAAGGCTCGGAGATTCCACCTAAAAGCACTAGAAAGGGGTTCGAACATTCTCTCAACTCAAAGGACTCAAGAAGGCTCTTGGAATCCCTATTACCCTAACACGGTTTCCGAATTCTAGGGGTTCTACCACGCGTCGTTGGAGTAATCGCCCACCTGTCGTTCTCCCCTCTTCAATCAACCAATCAATTTCGTGCTCTTCGTGGATTTCTCTCCTCCTCAGCCAACACGAAACCCTAACCCTAGCAAGGTATGATTTCCTTGCCCACATTTATTTGGCGACTCTGCTGGGGAGGTGTAGAATTCGTGAAGGGTATGCCCACAACTCGAAGTGGGAGAACTAGAGGAAGAGCTGCTTCACCAACAAACAGCATTACCTCACCGGATCCAGTTCCAAGGCAAGCCACTCAAGCTTTTCAAGGCGCAAACCTGGATTTTGACCAACCACTTATTGAAGACGCTTCAAAAGGAAGTTCAACATCACCACATATGGCTAATCAACAACACAAAAGCGTAGGAAGGCAAGGTGAGGATGCAGGTCGAGACCCGACAAATGCTGTGCAACTGGAGATGCTCAAGGCATTGAAGGAAGCACGAGAAGGGCAAGGAATGATGATGGCCATGATGCTGGAAATACAGAGAAAGCAAGAGGAGATGGGGAATTTCCGCCAGCAGTTGATGCAGATTCCCACTTTCAAGGCCATGTTCCCAGGAAGTTCGCATGGGGAACAAGCAGGTGTGGAAGACAACAATAATGGTAGAAACAACAAAGAGAACCAGATTGTACCTCCATTAACGGAAAGTCAATCGGTTCCAATAATCAACTTGGAAGCCCAAAACAGTGGTGACGTGCCACAACCTAGGATAGAAGCAAGTCAACCTCAGGCAAACATCATCTCAGCTACTATTTCATCATTTTCACAAGCGCAAATGCCAATCATTCCAAGCAATGTCCAGCGAATGAGCCAATAACTTCCTCCAGTGCCAGCTGTTCATGATACAAGTGTTCATCAACCAATTTCTCTACCATACACACCTCCGATACAGCAGTATATCACAACACCCCAGAGAGTTCATGCTACAAGCCCGTATGTGACGAAGGATGATATAATTGACGTGATCAATCAACTTCGCAGACAGACATCTCAACCCTCGGAGTTGGACTTTACTCCTCCTTACCCTGCACACATTCGGAGGCAACCTTACCCAACAGGGTATATTGAGCACCCCCCGCAATTTCCAAAATACAACAGGGAGAAAAGAAATGCTAGGGAACATATTGCCAGGTTTGTAGAGTCAATGTCTCCGTGGCTCGGATATGATGAAATGAACAACCACAACTTGTTGATGCGGGAATTCAACAAGACTTTGACGGATAGTGCCTTTAGTTGGTACTAAAATTTGGAGAAGGGGTCAGTCCATGATTGGGATGACCTAAAATTACAATTTTTCAAGAAATTTTTCTATGTGCAGAAACAGGTAACCATTGTGAAGCTCATGCAGTTCAAACAGAAACCGAATGAGGAGTTGTCAGATTATGTTGACAGGTTCAGAGCCCAGGCACAGAAGTGCGCAGAGCCGATTGAAGAAAAGAACTAAGTCAGCATTTGCAACAATGGCGCCTTGGATTCCTTCAAGCCCCGCCTTATGACCAAGGCTTGTGATTCCTTCGCGACCCTCTCATATTTTGCACAAGACTTGGGAGGAATCATGACATTGCCCGCTAGCCATGCGACAGTTACATGGAAGGGCAAGAGGACAGCAACTGTGGCTTTGGCTGACTCTCATTCAAAACCACAAGGGGGCAAGAGGGAGAAGCATGAGAAGAACTTTGACCGAAACAGAGGAAGGCCTGAAGATAAATATACAAGAAAACCAGTCCCCGAGGCCATCACATGTAGTGAGAAAGCATTCAAGGATTTGTATGAACAATGGGTTGAACATGGAGTGGTGAAACCTCCAAGGCCTAGATTTGCAGTGACGGAAGAAATGAAGAGAAGACCAGACTTCTGTGTATTCCACCAATACGCGGGACACTCAACTATGGACTGTTATAGCCTGCGGAGGATATTCCACGAGAAGCTGGTAAATGGGGGGATTGAACTTGGAAAGGAAAGTAGCATTTATGATAAGCCATTGCCAAACCACAAGGGGAAGGAAACGTGCAACACTATTATTCACAGCATAAGCCCAGAAGTGGAGATGATGATGGAAGAAAAGGAGGAGTATGATCCAGGCCTGCAGGTGATGGCATTGATGACAAAGCCAAGTTCAGAAATTTTTTTGATCAGATAGGATTGGCCAAGGAAGCAAGGATTGAGGCAACCAGGGCAATTATCAAAGCTGCCGAGACGCAGGAGACTTGCATGGCCATGAGTAAAGGATTTGTGAAGACGATGGAGGAAGAAGAAAATAAGATATCTTTCTCTAAAGCTGATAGAGAGATAAGATACCCGCACAATAGGCCGCTGTATGTGACAGTAGTAATCAATGGCATCGAGGTGCGGAGGGCATTCATTGATAATGGAGCATCTGTAAATATCATGCCCTACACCGTGTTCAAACGGTTAGGCCTGCCGGAGAAGAAGATTGTGAAGGAACAAACAAACATTACCGGATTCGCCAATCAAAGCACAAGAACCCTAGGACACATTAAGGTGGACATGCAAGTTGGGAAGATTCGGGGGCCTATAATGTTCCATGTTGCCGAGGTGGATGCATCATATCATGTCTTGCTGGGAAGGGCTTGGCAAAACGACTACGGGGTGGTACCCTCGGTCTTTCATCAATGCCTTAAAGCTATTTTGAAAGGGAGAGAAGTGAGGGTACCAGCAACTCGGAATCCCTTTGGACCAGAGGAGGCACACATCACCGAAGCAACTTTCTTTGATGATGTCGCTGAAGAGGGAGAGAACCAAATTACAAAACCTGATTCCCTAAGACTAAATAGCTGGGAGGAAGTGCAGGAAGATAAGTTCGTGCCTGCAGAAAAAGTAAAGAAGAAGACCTCAGAACGTGGAGAATGTTATAAAAACAAGAAGCCAGTGGTAGTAGACTTGGAGAAAGAAGGAAGAGAAGAAAAGAAAAGGCCAGCAGACCCTGAAGATGCCAGAAATATAATAAATGTCAAGCGGATGGCACAATCTGAGGAGGGCCAGAAGACAAAATGGGAGAGGGTTGTTAAACCCGACGGAAAGGTGGTGTTTCGATTGTGATGATGCAAGGGGGAAGAGCCCTTGGAAGCGTGTGAACCCAACGGCTCAGGAGGTGTCCCCCACTCCAGCAATAATGAAGAAGAAGAAGTTGTACAACAGAAGGTAGAACCAGCTCCAGAATGCTTCGAGGATAGGCCAAAACCTCAACAAAATGAATTAGAGGAAGTTAATTTGGCAACAGAGGAAGGAACGCCAAGACCAACTTATGTCAACAAGGAGTTGGATGCTAAACAGAAGGAGGAGCTTGTACAGTTATTGCGAGAATATAGGGATGTCTTTGCTTGGAATTACGACGAGATGCCCGGAATTGACAAGGATCTTGTGGAGCACAATCTAAACATAAGTTCGGGAATGAAGCCAGTAAAGCAAGCACCTCGCAACTATGCACCCGAAGTAGAAACTCAAATAAAGGAAGAGATCAAGAAGTTGCTGGAAGTAGGGTTCATCAAGCCAATTCAACATCCAATATGGCTATCCAGCATTGTACCGGTAAAGAAGTCAAATGGACAACTACGAATATGTGTGGATTTCAGAGATTTGAATAAGGCATGCCCAAAGGACATGCACCCATTACCCAACATAGACACTTTGGTAGATGCAACGGCTAATCATGAGATGATGTCATTCATGGACGTGTTTGTGGGTCACAATCAGATAAAGATGTCCGTAGAAGATGCAGAGTTGACACCCTTTCGTACCCCGTTTGGAAATTTCTACTATGTAGTAATGCCATTCGGGTTGAAAAATAAGGGGCCAACTTATCAAAGGGCAATGCACGCCATATTTCATGACATGATTCATGATATATTGGAGGACTACGTAGATGACATAGTAGTGAAATCCAAGAAGGCGATAACTCATGTGGAGGACCTGAGGAAAGTGTTCGAGCGGTGCCGAAGGTATAAGTTAAGGATGAATCCAAAGAAGTGCGCCTTTGGAATGACGGATGGAAAATTCTTGGGCTTCTTGGTGCACAATAGAGGCTTAGAGGTGGACCCAAGCAAGGCGAAAGCAATCACAGAGATGCCCCCACCAAAAACGCAGAAATAGTTGAAGAGCTTTCTAGGAAAAGTTTCATACATGAGAAGATTCATGCCAGCATTAGCCGAAGTCACAGAACCCTTTGGCAAATTGCTAAAAGGAAAGGCACAATGGGACTGGGGGAAAGACCAACAACAGTCGTTTGAGAAGGTGAAAAGAATTTTGGCTTCAGCACAAACAATGGTAGTGCCACAAAGAGGAATGACGTTGCAGTTGTACATCACATCTACCAAGAAGTCCATAGGTGGATTGATCACGCAGGAGGTGGATGGAGAAGAAAAACCTGTATATTACATTAGTCGGATAATCCGAGGACCGGAAATCAGGTATTCACAGGTGGAGAGGCATTGCCTAGCATTGGTATTCATTGCGCAGAAAATGCGTCATTATTTTTTAGCACACGAAATAAAGCTTGCAACAAAAACTGATCCAATCAGATACCTATTAACTAAGCCAGCATTAGTAGGAAGACCTGCCAGATGGATGATGATTCTTTCAGAGTACGACATCAAGTGTGTAACACCGAAGGCAATCCGATGTCAAGCTTTAGCAGACCTGCTGGCTCAATTTCCAAATGGAGAATATAAACCCCCTTCTGAGGATCTTCCGGGTGAAATAGTAGAATCAATCGAGTTGAGGAATGAGGACCCAGAATGGTGGAGTTTGGCTTTTGATGGATCATCTGCAGAAGGTAAATATGACGCCCCCAAAATAGGTCCATTCCATCCAACCCATTCTGAGTCGTCAATTACATGGTACAGAAATAACTACAACTTTATTATTACATTACAACATACAAACTGTGAGTTTAAATACAGATATTGCCATCTAGACAATATTCACATACAAATAAATCCCCATCATAATTATTGATACATTATTTTACAAAAATGGTGAGGACTACTAAACAACTCTCTCTAGAACCATCATTACATCCCCCGACTCATACTCGCTACATTCTCGTCTCCTGAGAAGAAAAATAGAACAAGAAAAAGGGTGAGCTCAACTAGCTCGGTAAAGAATATTATGACTAAGATAATGTACAACAAATTATCCTTAGTCTTTAACAGGGAAAAATCTGATAGAATACAATAGACAACATGTTTTAGATCAACAACTGCAGCGGAAATAATAATTCATTAGAGGAGTTAAGTAGAGAATGAAATCTACTAACATCTATGAATTTAAAAGTTCATCATCAATATTTTATCCCTGTAACATCAATCAATATATATCTCAAATCAAATCAAATATTCATCTTTACACTACAGGCCAAAGATATTCTTCAGTTGGACATGTTCATCTAAACACATGTTCATCTTTGCACTACGGGCCAAAGATATTCATCAATTGTTCATGTTCATCTCAACACCTGTACATCTTTGCACTACGGGCCAAAGATATTCATAATAAAATCAACCATCTTTGCACTACAGGCCAAAGATATTCAGTAACACCATCATTTAGGACTGAGGATGATGAAAAATATTTTAAAGGAAACGAATCCAGTGAAACAAAATAACAAGTATTAAGGATTCGTACTTTAAACAATCCGAGTTCAAAAATACTTCATAAATAATCATACTGAAGTAAAATTCAAGAATGATCAAAACATGGATACAATCAAAGCTAGTATCCAGAATAGATATTTTGGACAAAAAGAAGAAATTTCATTTTTTGATAAATAGTGTCGTATTCGTGAATAGTGCCGTATACGTGAATAGTAACTCTGACACCAAAAGATAGAAATTTCACAAAAAAATATCATCACGCTTCGTGAATAGTACTCGTGATTAGTAACTCGTGAATAGTAACTCATGAATAGTAACTCGTGAATAGTAACTCATGAATAGTAACTCCGATATAAAAAAGTTCTAAATTTGATAAAAAGTTCCAACCAATATTTCAGCATAATGATATTGAAGAAATAATATCATTTTAGAAGAAAATAACATCCCTTACCTCAAAAGACAGTACTTCTAGTTGAAACACCGGATATAGGCTATGATTTGAACTTGCACCGTATAGCAATACTCAAAGTATACTCAAAATACTCACAAGAATACGCTCAATAATATAGAGAGAGAAAACTTCAGTTTCTGGTGTGATTTTCAATTCTAACCTAAGCACCCTATTTATAGGAAATTGCTTAGAACACCAAAGCAGAAAATTTAATATAATATTAATATATTTAATAAATTCTCTACGCCCATCTAGATAATCTGATCTCAGCCATCAACACATGCTAAATGAGGGAACCAAATGAAAAAAACGTTTTTTTAAATAAAAATATTTTAAACTTCCAAAAATTAATTATTTCGGAGCTTCGGAACTTCAATAATTCATAATAAATAGCCCTTTTGCCAGAGAATTCGAATCTCGCTAGTTTTTGTAGGAAATTCCATTATCTACAACTTTGCAGAAGGAAGTTTTTCCAAATTCCAAACAGAAATTGACTGAAATTCACAAACGGGCGATTTTACATGTTATATTCAAATTTTCAGTCAAGAAATAGGTCTACCGACACACAAAATCTGTTTTTAATATTTATTACAACAAAAATACTCTTTCTCCTCATAAACTCATATATCCCACATTCATTGTAAAAATATTACCATTATTATATTATTAAAAATATAATAATATATTTAAATGAATTATTTTATCAGAAAAAGCTAAAATATTAATTTTCAACAATTGTCACATTAAAAATTTTCTCCATCTATATCCACATAAAATCAGTATTGTTCTTATCATATAAATCAATAATTAATTATTCATAAATAATATTACAGAATCACAATACTGACAACCAGGCCGTTCCCAGGATAGAGGGGGCTTTCCAATAAAGATTTCTCCTTATTGGCGCGCAATTAGGTGACCAAACCTCTCCTTAGATAGAACTTTCTAGACATTGCCAATAATGTTATCTAATAATATTATTCAGATAATATGAATTATTGCTTCAATAATGAAAAATATTTTGTAGTGACAATTATTGAAACAACAGTAATATAAAATATCAATGCAGCAATTATTGAATCAATAACATAAAATACTGAACAGTAATTACTGTAACAATTATTAAGTAGTGCCTTCTTACGTAAGAATCAATAATTGGTGCAATACCGTGTGCTACTGTGCAACAACGCGTATTACTGTGTTTTAACCACCGGGTATTCCAACAGTATTAACGGTAACAACTATGCCGTTTTTTATAAACAACTTATACTTGTTGTTTTCTTCATCCAATCTCTTTCCGTTATGGGGCCCACAAAAGACTGCGCCGTCGTACGAATATTCCCTGACAGTAAGAATATTCCACGACCAAACGAATATTCCCCGACAACAATAAATATTTTATAACCACATACTTATTTAAAATATTTGCGCATTTTACCCATAACTAACCACATTAATCAAATTCACCCTTACTATTTCAAAAAATAAATAAAGGAAATTCCTTTTTATTTAAAAATTTTCGGGGTCTTACAACCTCCCCTCCTTATGAAATTTCGTCCTCGAAATTGACGTACGTAACTGGTGTTTCGAAAAGGTAAAGATACCTCGCTTTCATTTCCGTTTCCAACTCCAAGGTCATTTCCTCTATAGCATGATTCCTCCACAAAACTTTAACTTGTGGTATGACCTTCGTGCGTAGGACATGCTCCTTCCCATCTAACATCTTGACAGGTACCTCCTCGTACGTTAAGTCTTTAGCTATTTTGTCCGGTTCTAACTCAATAACATGGTTTGAGTCGTCCACATCGGTACATAAAAAAAATGTTATAAACACGCGACATACTTGGTGATAAAACGAGTCTATAGGCCACAGTTCCTATTCAATCGAGGATTTCAAATGGACTAATAAATCGAAGATTTGAGCTTTGCTCACACGCCAATTCTCGCTTTTGAAATAACAACTTCTTGCACCTCCTTCTTCAAATTCATCAGCTCCAGTGTGTAGCTTGAACAGCTTTAACTTTATCGATTAAAGTCGATTATACTCGTATATCATCACGTGGATACCTAGAGTTTTCATCTCCATCTCTATTATTTGTAAATTATACGAAATGAGTCTTTGACAATATCGTACTCATACTCGTATACGATCTTCTACTCAACACGTCAGCTACCACGTTCGTTTTTCTAAGACGGTATGGTCAGAACATGTGCCAAAATGAGTTTCCTCTTGAGTTATTCGAAGCTCTTCCCACATTCCTTGCTCCATTTGAATTTTGTATCTCTACGAGTCAGCTGCGTTAATGGAGTAGCGATTCGAGAATATCCTTCAACGAATCTCCGATAATAACCAACTAAGCCTAGAAAGCTACGTATTTCGATTACTGACTTAGGTTGCTCTCAACTGTGACTCATATCCCAATCTTGGATAGCACGTCACAATAACACCTATAAGTTTACTACCGTACGAATATGGCATCCCCTACGGAGAGTCAGGCTTCTGTGTATTCCACAAAGGAAGTCACCAGATAAAGGCTCGGGTACCAAATTCTATAGTTGAATTTTTAACTCCTGAAGTTCAATAGGAGCCATGAGATTTTAAAAATGGGTTTTGTACCGGATTCAAAGTCGATACAAAATTTAATATCACGCTCTGGGAGTAAGCCAAGAAATTCTTCAGGAAATACATCAGGAAATTTACTAACAACAGAAATATCATTCAAATCTGACGTATTTTTGTTCAAGTCCATAACATGACTAAGAAAGCTTGACATTCGTTTTTTAATAAACAAATGGATTTATAATTTAATATGAAAGAGTTTAACTTCAATGGTTTGGTTGCTTTAATTCAATAACAGGTTGCTTAGGAATATGAAAACTAACAACCTTACGAAAGCAATCAATTTTGGCATGATGAGTAGTTAACCAATCAATCCCCAAAATCACATCAAAAGCAAGTATCTTTAAAGAGATAAGATCAACAGGTAATGTGATGGTGCCAACTTGAATCAAGCAAGATTTCTAAACAACGGATGTAATGAAAGTTTCTCCTAACAGAGTCTCCATAGATAGGTCAAAGTCTAATTTCTCCGTAGTCAAGTTCAAACGTTGAGCGCAAGCAAGAGAGATAAAAGAATGGGTAGAACCGGTATCTAGTAAGGTATAAACTTCGCAAGAATTATAATTAACTAACCCGTGCTAACTTCGTTCGTGTTCCTCGCATTTTGACCGGTCACGACAAATGCTCTTCCAGGAACCGTTGACTTTGACTTTTCTGGGACAGCCTTTTGAATCACCGTCCCCGCTGGAATTGGTTTCGCTACCGTACAATCTCGAGCGATATGTCATTCCTTTCCATAATTATAGCATACCTTGAACTGTTGTGGGCAGTTTGGGCTGATATGTCCCTCTTTCCCGTATTTATAACATACGACCGGTGGTCTTTCTCCTCCCTTGGAACCAGTTGCTGCTGGTGCTGACGTCTTCACATGGTCGTTGTTGAATCTCCTCTTTTTAAAATCTCCTCCCAACTCGCTTCTTCTATTTTCATGGCCGTGATTACCACCAGAGTGGTTACCACCTTTGCCCGTATTCTTCTTTCTTCGCAGGTTATCGTTGTTCTGATGACTGCTGTCACCAGTATGATCCTGGTTATGGTCCCTCGGTTGAACGTACTTGTTATCTCGCTCTAAAAATTGAGCCATGTTGATAACATCTGAATAGAGAAAAAATTTATGAGAAATGAGATACTGGCGTATGTCAGGTTTCAAACCTCTCAAAAACATCCGCGTCATACGTTCCTCATTCTCCACCAAATGAGGTGCAAACCTGGATAACTCTGCGAACTTTTCCTCGTACTGGGATACCGTCATGTTGTTCTGTTCTATTCTAATAAACTCTACCTCCTTCATATTGCGAATAATTTCAGGAAAGTATTTTTTATTGAAAAGTTTCTGAAACGTTTCCCAAGACATGCTGAGTGCAGCTGGATGGGTACGCTTCACAGATTCCCATCCGTAATCTGCCTCACCACGGAACATAAAGGTGGCGAATGGAACCTTCTGTTCCTCCGTGCATCCCAAGACATCAAATATCTTGGTAATTTGTTTGACCCACGTTTCCGCCATGATCGGATCTGGCTTTCCCCAGAATTCTGGTGGTCCCAACTCTTTGAACTGCTTGGCTGTGATAAGCCGCGCGTTGCTATCATTTCCACCCGTATTCTGTACATGAGTCTCCCTCGTCTGGTTTTGCATGAACTGCAAAAAAACTCCTAAACATCCCGTCGTTCATCGTCTGCTCAGTGGTGTTGTTCACAGGAGGTACAATGCCAGCCTGTTGCACGTTCTCCTCATTGGTAAGTACAGGCATCACCACGGTCTCATTTACTCCACTGTTAATATTCTCAGTCGACATTCTCAAATACTGCCATAAAACAAGGGTTAATTAAATAATTTAACAAATCACATAATACCCATATATTATGACCGACCAACAAATAAGCTTAGGTAGGACACACTAGCGAAGGATTTACTCGTCTCTTCCCCTCCTAATTCTATTCCCCGATCTCCGCCAGAGATCATATCCCTAAACTCTGATACCAACTGTGACGCCCCCAAAATAGGTCCATTCCATCCAACCCATTCTGAGTCGTCAATTACATGGTACAGAAATAACTACAACTTTATTATTACATTACAACATACAAACTGTGAGTTTAAATACAGATATTCCCTTCTAGACAATATCCACATACAAATAAATACCCATTATAATTATTGATACATTATTTTACAAAAATGGTGAGGACTACTAAACAAATCTCTCTAGAACCATCATTACATCCCCCGACTCGTACTCGCTACATTCTCGTCTCTTGAGAAGAAAAATAGAACAACAAGAAAAAGGGTGAGCTCAACTAGCCCAGTAAAGAATATTATGACTAAGATAATGTACAACAAATTATCCTTAGTCTTTAACATGAAAAAATCTGATAGAATACAATAGACAACAAGTTTTAGATCAACAACTGCAGCGGAAACAATAATTCATTAGAGGAGTTAAGTAGAGAATGAAATCTACTAACATCTATGAATTTAAAAGTCCATCATCAATATTTTATCCCTGTAACATCAATCAATATATATCTCAAATCAAATCAAATATTCATCTTTGCACTACAGGCCAAAGATATTCATCAGTTGGTCATGTTCATCTAAACACCTGTTCATCTTTGCACTACAGGCCAAAGATATTCATCAATTGTTCATGTTCATCTCAACACCTGTACATCTTTGCACTACGGGCCAAAGATATTCATAATAAAATCAACCATCTTTGCACTACAGGCCAAAGATATTCAGTAACACCATCATTTAGGACTGAGGATGATGAAAAATATTTTAAAGGAAACGAATCCAGTGAAAAAAAATAACAAGTATTAAGGATTCGTACTTTAAACAATCCGAGTT
Organism: Panax japonicus; assembly: GCA_020205505.1. NCBI lineage: Eukaryota > Viridiplantae > Streptophyta > Magnoliopsida > Apiales > Araliaceae > Panax > Panax japonicus. Next base: position 67,469,991 of record CM035095.1, on the reverse strand, counting down.
CAAAATACTTCATAAATAATCATACTGAAGTAAAATTCAAGAATGATCAAAACATGGATACAATCAAAGCTAGTATCCAGAATAGATATTTTGGACAAAAAGAAGAAATTTCATTTTTTGGTAAATAGTGTCGTATTCGTGAATAGTGCCGTATACGTGAATAGTGCCGTATACGTGAATAGTGCCGTATACGTGAATAGTAACTCCGACACCAAAAGATAGAAATTTCACAAAAAAAAACATCATCACGCTTCATGAATAGTACTCGTGAATAGTAACTCGTGAATAGTAACTCATGAATAGTAACTCCGACATGAAAAAGTTCTAACCAATATTTCAACATAATGATATTGAAGAAATAATATCATTTTAGAAGAAAATAACATCACTTACCTCGAAAGACAGTACTTCAAGTTGAAACACCGGATATAGGCTATGATTTGAACTTGCACCGTATAACAATACTCAAAGTATACTCAAAATACTCACAAGAATACGCTCAATAATATAGAGAGAGAAAACTTCAGTTTCTGGTGTGATTTTCAATTCTAACCTAAGCACCCTATTTATAGGAAATTGTTTAGAACACCAAAGCAGAAAATTTAATATAATATTAATATATTTAATAAATTCTCTACGCCCATCTAGACAATCTAATCTCAGCCATCAACACATGCTAAATGAGGGAACCAAATGAAAAAAACATTTTTTTAAATAAAAATATTTTAAACTTCCGAATATCAATTATTTCGGAACTTCAATAATTCATAATAAATAGCCTATTTGCCAGAAAATTCGAATCTCGCGTGTTTTTATAGAAAATTCCATTATCTAAAACTTTGCAGAAGGAAGTTTTTCCAATAGCGTTATGGGCATATCGAACTTCATAAAGGAAGCCTACAGGCGAGACCCCATATGCTTTGGTTTATGGTGAAGAAGCTATCTTGCCCGTTGAAATAGAAATACCTTCGGCTCGAATAAGACTTCGAAGCTTGGTCGAGGAAGAAAATTGACCAGCAGCCTTGGAGGCCTTAGTTGACTTCCGAGATAAGGCTAAAGAAAAACTTGAACCGTACCATAAAAGACTGCGATGATAATACAATACTGCGGTGGTACCACGAAGAATTCTGGTGGGGGACCTAGTACTCAAAACGGCAACTCAAGTCATGAGGGGGACCCCAACCACCAAATTTTACCCCAAATGGGAAGGCCCGTATAGGGTACGAGAGATCTCTTAAAGCGGGTATTGTAAGATATCTCGTGTGGGATCAAATGCTGTCTCAGGCCCATTGAACTTAAAGTGGGTAAAGAAATATTATACATAAGAAGAGCATCACAAAAAGTTATACTTTCAACTTTAAAAGTAATCGAGGCACCTGACTAACAGCCCTTAGAAGTTACACTTTCAACTTCAAAAGTGATCGAGGCACCTGATTAACAGCCCTCGGGAGTTACACTTTCAACTTCAAAAGTGACTGAGGCACCTGAGTATAAGTCCTCAACCCCAAAAGTTAAACTTTAACTTTAAAAGTGACGAACATTATGCTTTATTCAACAAAAGCAAGAAAGTTACACTTTACCTCTAAAAGTGGCAATCGTTATGCTTTCTTCGACAAAAGCAAGATTTACTAATGAAACGTTATGCTTTTCGTTAAAAGCAATTTTATTATCAATAAATTTACAAACTTTCACTTATACTTGAATGTTATTTTTAAATTTCTTAAGAAAAAAGAGTATAAAGTCAAGTTTTGGTTTATGAAAACTATATATACATGTTTTTTGATAAAATTCATATTTACTTGTGGTTGTCTTGTAATATTAATTTGAATAACTTGAGATTCAATGATAAATATTGAATTTTAAGGAATCATTCAAATTAAAAGCAATCAACAAGGCTGAAGAAATTACATTTTGATAAATGAAACATGTGTAAATGAGTTTTTGAAACGGGAAATCGAAAGAAACTACAACAACAAGTTATGATCTAAAGGCCAAGACATATCAAACTGAAGAGGAGGCATAACTAAAGCTTCCAAGTCAGCAATGGCCGCATCTCGAACCTTAAGATTTGCAGCTTTCAGCTCCCTAACTTGTTGGGTAGTTACTTCTAAGTCCCGTCGCTGGCACTCCACATCCTGAAATTTAGCATTTAGATCTCAAAGCCGGTCCTCTAAATCTTGAGACTAGATCTTCAGTTTTTTTATGGCTTCATCAAGCTCAGAAAGCTGCACTGAAAAGGAATCATCTTCACACTTACGTACAGCAACCTCCGAACGTAGTGAAACAAGATTAAAACTTGATTTGAGAAGATCCAGTCTAACACGAAAAGGAGACATGTCAACACCCACAGCTTCAAGGTCGTTCACATCATCACTAAACTTCTTCAAGTCCTCGGCTCGCAAGGAATATAAAGACATAGTGTGCAACCCAAGAACAAGGCTTGCAAGCTGGTCTAGGAAGAAGGTTTGTGTGGAAGCTGTCTTAATAATCAATCGGTCAAGTATCTGCGGAAACCGAGCTAGGAGACGCTCCAGATTTTCCTGACTAGGAGATGATATCTGAAAACCCCTTCACGCAATAAAATCCCCACTTGGATTGAAGGAAGCTCTGGCAGAAGCCACATTACACGCCGCCATAGAATTTGACAAGACAAGAGATGGAGGATCAAAAAGATGATGTATGGCTGATGATTCCTCGAAGCCTTGGCCACCTGGAGGATAACCAAGGTCACTATAAGGCGAGTGGGTGACATCCGGATGGAGAACATCAAACAAAGTCAGGGCCTCAACAGGCAAAGGCAAATCTTTCATCTTCTCACTCTGAAAAAAAAATGTCAAAGCATAATATATTATGAAAACAAAAAGGAAATTCAAGATGAATTATATATTGACTAAAGAAAGATACTCACAATATAGCCAATGGAAAAGGAGTCAGGAGATGCCATGGAAACGGGAATGTCATTTAACCCACCCAAAGTACTATCAATAATGCCCTCTTGATCAATCACTAACTCGGCAGACTCCTTCTGGGGAGGATGGACATCAGCAATAGTCTCAGAAGGATTCCCCCTCGAGAAGGTAGGAGCCTTATTAGCATCTTTAGGCCCATCATATGGAGAAGTCATAGGAAGGATTGAAGAAATCGGTGTACCACCCACAGCAGGACATGGGCTTACATCGGATAAAGTGTCTTTAGCATCAAGGCTAACACAATCATTATGCGAAGAAGACGACTCGACACCAATAAGGATAGGTTGAGAAGGCTCACGACTGGCAGAAACCGCTGCAGCTACCTCATGTGTAGTACCAAAAATAAACCCAAGAGGAACATCATAATCCTCTTCATTGACCTCTGCAATCTGAAAATCAAGAAAATAAATACATAAGGAAACGCGAAAGAAACTATACGAGGGATAAAAAAAATATGGAAATGTCACAAAAAAATTACCAAATTTCTACGTTGCTTCTTGACAGGATCCTCGGCTGCCGGCATACTAGAACCTGCATCATCAAGAGGACATTTCGATGATGGCTTTAAGCGAAGCCTAATAACGGGATGACTAACCGAAACCGCGATAGAAGTAATAGGAGGATCCAACTCAGAATCAGTAGTGGCAGATGCTTTCGCTTTAGAACGGGTGATTCTCATTTCCTCGGCACCAGAGGATCCTTGGGGAGGAACTGAAGGAGGTATCTGTGATAGAGATGCATGAGACGAAGCCCGTGGTGGAAGACTCCTGGAGGTAGTAGGGACATGTGCCTGAAGAATAATTGGGTCACTTCGAGGATGAATGCCTATTGACCGAGGATGAGAAGACTTAAGCATCAAAGCCTCACGCTCAATGAGCCGACTACTGGTTGACCAACGTTCTGAACGGATAGTGGTCTTAGGGGAACATAGCAACCTGGCCCAATGGAGATTTTCGGGTATAGAAACTAGTAGAGAACAAATCGAAGTATCATCCCCCCATCTTTTAAGATTGACCTGCCAATAATTACGCTCGCTGGTAGTATATCGCCCAATCCGAGAATCATTCGGTATGACAAAAGGAAGGGATTTATGAGGAGCATTTGGAGGCCTTGGAAATGCCCACGTAAAAGAGGGAGAGGTAGAGACAAAGTTGAGAAGGGCAGTCTCATAAGTCTCCTGACAAGTGTGGCCAAAGGGACGCTCCTAGTCAAATCCAAACTGCCTCATGACCCTGTGAGGAGAATAAAGCACAGTGCCAAAACCATTATCTTCGACGAAGTAAGAAAGCTCCGCAGCCCGAAGGAAGACGGACCAAGACAACGAAGAACCACTCAATTCGTTGATATCTGAGTAGGAGCGAAAGTGATGCCTATAGAAGTAGGGCAGATAACTGCCACTTTTTGAAACAATAGTGTATGGACGAGCTGTAAAGCATGAAGAATCATCGATAAAATGCCGTAAATCTGAACTAGATCGGTGATCAATCCAGTGAGTTGTGCGAGGGACAATGTTGCGCAATGAAGAAGGATCTGAATACTGCTTTTTCTTCTTAGAAAAATGTGCAGGAGTAAAATATCTCAAAAAATGCTCGAAGAGAAAGATTTGAAGAAAGGAGCAGGGAGCGAAGCAATTTACGTCATACCTGAGTAAAGAAACAAAAAGATTGATAAGAAAAAAATGCAGTGTAAAAGACAGTTAATAAAAATACGAAAAATGGATACCTCCCAACAGATTCCTTCATAGCGAGAATAGTTTCGTCCAAACGAAGATACAATGTTCCTAAGAAAAGAGGAGCAAGAGGAACATTTAGACCTCGAGATAACATAGAAGCTAAACCAAACATGCGAGTCGAAGGACCATCTACAGGAGACCCGGGAAAAATGAAGCGGGATAACCACATAGCCAAATAAGCAGCTAAGGGAAAAGGGCAAGGCTCTTCATGGAAAGTGACGACAGACTTGTTATAGTCAGAACTATTTCCATGTCCGGGTTGGTAATCCCTGAAGAAGTAGCGCACCCAAGACAACCAGGAATTCTTTTGCCGATTAGAAGTCTCAAAGTTTGGGAGGAGCATGTCACCCTGGAATCGCGAGATATAATTGGGAGCTCGCTTGGAAGCTTCTATTAAATAAGAAATGCACTCAACATCTCTAGGAGACAAGCTAGATATGCTACAGGAAGCTGATGCAACAGCAGGAAGGCTACAATATGTAATCTAGAATGAGTTCATACTCTAAAAAAATAAACAAATAAATAAATAAAAAATGAACAAAATAAAAAAAAAAGATTACTGGTAAATGGCATAAACTTCCTCTAGAGTTGGGGTGAACTCCCCCCAAGCAGTGACAAATGTACATGTAGAAGAACACCAGCGTGAAATCAAGACGGTAAGAGCATCTTGGTCTTGTCAGATACGAAGATCCCTGCATAATTGAATGCAACACAAAATGTCGGCCCTCTTCAGTATATCCTTATAATCAGAATTTGTGAGAACCTCATCGGTCCAATGTTGCCACCCCTGAAGACGATTGGATGAGTCAGATATGAAATGAATGGGACTGTAGGGGTATTCCTATTTTTCTATACACATACGAGGAATGCGAGTAAAACAGGGAAAGACGTCTGAACTTACGCAAGCTGTAGCATATAGAAATAAGCCTACTTTCTCAGGAGGAGGAAAGGTTGTATGATCATAATTCTTCACTTGATCCCAGAAAACGTCAGAAGACCCATAAAAGGGAGCCTTTCCTCAATCGCTAATGAAAGGAACCTCCTTAGTAGTTTTCGGGTCTGTGGAACGTTCACTAGAGTTGGCCTGCAACAAGAAAACATAACATGAGAATTCTAGAAACAAGGAAAGAAAGTGAATGAGCATTTGAAATTAAGTGCTTACCATAACAAGAGAGAAGGTATGAAACTTAAATAAGAAGATTGGATTTGGGAAAGGAAGATCACGGACACCTTGGATTCGGGAAAGGAAGATCACGAACACCTTGGATTCGGGAAAGGAAGATCACGAACACCTGAAAGAAGAAAAAGAGCACAAGCATTAGGAGCCATTCAAATAAAAAGGGTAAAAGAAGAACGGGAAAATGTGAAAGAGGAGGCCATTAGGTCGGTTCCCCTAAGGGTTGACCCGTAGGATTTAGCCACCTAAGGAGCTCTCCCCTCTTACATTAAACTTCTCCTTACTTGTTGAATCAACTGATTGGAATGAATGCTACTTCACCGGAATATCTGAGTCAAAATCCTTGTTAAGGTGAAATGGCTCGGAATAAATTCTTCCTCCTTACGATTTTGTCCTTTCTTTCAAAATATCCAAGTCAATGACCTTGTTAAGGTGAAATGGCTCGGAATAAATTCTTCCTCCTTGCGGGGTTGTCCTTTCTTTCAGAATACCCGAGCCAAGGACCTTGTTAAGGTGAAATGGCTCGGAATAAATTCCTCCTCCTTGCGATGTTCCTTTCTTCCAGAATATCCGAGCCAATGACCTTGTTAAGGTGAAATGGCTCGGAATAGATCCTTCCTCCTTGCGGTGTTCCTTTCTTCCAGAATATCCGTGCCAATGACCTTGTTAAGGTGAAATGGCTCGGAATAGATCCTTCCTCCTTGCGGTGTTCCCTTTCTTCTAGAATATCCGATCCAATGACCTTGTTTAGGTGAAATGGCTCGGAATAAATCCTTCCTCCTTGCGGTGTTGTCCATTCTTTGAGAATATCCCAGTCAAGATCCTTGTTAAGGTGAAATGGCTCAGAATAGAGGCCTCCTCCTTGCAGTGTTGCTTTCTCTTTGAGAATATCCGAGCCAAGATCCTGTTAAGGTGAAATGGCCCGGAAAAGAAAAAACTACAATCACCTGAAAAGAAAAATCGATGAAACAATTAAGAAAAAATTAAACAAATACATCAACCATCAAACAAACAATCAATCGACAAAATAAAATAATTGTACAAAAAAGTTTCGAAATTCCAACTTAAATAAAAGAATTATGAAAATAAAGAAATACTCTTTCAGCCACAATAAAACGTGGATTGTCAGCAATATATCCAATTTATAATCCAAAAAGAGCATACTTATAACAATTGCCAAGAATGAGAACAAGCAGTGGTTATCAACTGAAAAAAAAAATGGGTTACAAAAATTGGACTTCCTCATTTTATTATATGAAGCAACTGGAGTATTTCACATTTGCCCAAAGTTATCAGATATTAATGTATGTAGAAAAAAGAAACAAAAGTGTATAAATATAATTTTGTTAGTCAAAAAAAAATTGGTTACCTCAAAATCTGCTATGTCCACTATTGCTACAAAGTTATTGCTACCCATTATTTTTTTTTGAGGAACTTACTAGCTATCAATCTAGGCCACATAGTTTCTCCTTGCTTTTTTCGGCATGGTGAGATTGAAGATCGCCGGAGGAGAAAAAGATGAAAGAAGAAGGGTTCGACGTGAAAAGAAAGAATACCTTATTTTGTGTTCCTAGCACTTGACGTGTATGTTATGTCATCATTGCCTGCTCCCTTCCTTTTCCGCTCATTCAGAGATGCGTCCAAATAAAGGCAAATAAAAGTTGGAAATATGTGAAGACTTTTCTCATACAAGAGGTGTCTAAATTATCAAAGTTATAGTCATCCTTTCCCAAAGAATTACCAAGGCTTCAGTTTGGATGCAAGACGTGCTCATCGATTACTCCAAGGACGAAATAAGATAAGTAAATGTTTTATTTTATTTTCTTAAAAAAAGATTTTATTCTATTTTCAAAAATAAAAATAAAAATAAAAATAATAATAATAATAATAATAAATAAAAATATTATAACAAGTGTTGCTAAAGTCACTAAAAATATGCAATAATGTAGATAAGTACAACAATAGCCGAATACACATCACTTATGCATTCATGTGTAAATATATATATATATATATATATATATATATATATATATATATATATATATATATATATATATATAATATGTAGCTGATGCACATAACCATAGTGTTCAGCAAAAAGTATGCACGAAATCACCACTAAAGCAATTTTATTGCAGATTTACAGTTTGCACACCTTTGAAGCCTTACTACCCCCAAAAATATTGGGCAATTAAATGTGGCAGACTTTGGCGTAGCAGACTTTGGCGTAAATTGAAAGGGACTGTGGCTAGCATGATTCATGCAGAAACATATGATTTTATGGTTTTGATTTGATTTATAAAAAAAATCTCTTTTCAAGAAAATAAAGATTTGATTTGATTTTTTTTCAAAATAAAGAAAGATTTTTATTTCCAATTTTCAGAATAAAATCAAATTTTATAAAATTAAGATTTGATTTTATTTTGGAAATAAAAATCAAGATTTGATTTTATTTTGAAATAAAAATTAATGTTTTGATTTTATTCCCAAAATCTTTGAAAGGATTTGATTTTCAAAAAATAAAATAAGATTTTATTTATTAATTAATTTATCTTGATTTTATTTATTATATATTAATAAATAAAATCTTATTTGAACTTTTAGGTGTAGGCATGTGCTGTACAGGACTACGGCCAGGACCACAAGTTCTTCCCCGGCCTTGAGTTCTCTACTAGCAAGCAGTGCATGCAAAGGTTGATCTTAGTGAAAAGGATTTAATTTTGGTCGTTCAAATAATAGGAAATAAATATTGGGCAAGATACAAAAAAATTTCAGAAGATTTTTTTAAGATGTCCAAGGAAGAGCCTCGCTAGGTCTTGCCTTCCTAGGGTTTAACTCTAAGGGTTTGGCTCCCTAGGAGTTCCCTCTTCTAGGACTATTGTCTTCAAGACCTGTAGAGTGAAGTCCCGCAAAATCGTTCAAAGACTTGTAATTTTTTTGCACGATCGTCTATTTGGAAATGCGACTCTCGCGCAGGGGGCAAATGTGGGCCCAAGTGTAAAATTAGGGTTTACATGACCTAATTGAATTGAATGCGCAATTAGGGTTCCACGGCTTCATTAAAGGTGCAAATTAGGGTTCGCATAACCTAATGAAATAAAGATGGAAAAGTCAGAAATAAATGTGCGAGACCTGCGAAAAGCCTCCACGTGTCCCGAGGCAGAAGACTCGTGGAGGCGGTTCGTTTTGGGAATTGATTGAGTGATTAGATTGGTGGCTAGAAGGACAGGGAAATATGGGCATTACTCTAAGGACTAAAGGGTATTTCTGGAATTTTCCTGAAGGCATGTGCCTTGCACATGACTACTTTCCAGAAAACCCTATAAATACCCCTTCCACTCTATTTGGAAAGGGGACTTCTTTTTAGACTCAAGACTTAGACTCTCAGAAGATCAAAAAAAGGACCCCTTTTGGTGACTTAAAGGCTCGGAGATTCTACCTAAAAGCACTAGAAAGGGGTTCGAACATTCTCTCAACTCAAAGGACTCAAGAAGACTCTTGGAATCCCTGTTACCCTAACACGGTTCCCGGATTCTAGGGGTTCTGCCACGCGTCGTTAGAGTAATCGCCCATCTGTCGTTCTCACCTCTTCAATCAACCAATCAATTCTGTGCTCTTCGTGGATTTCTCTCCTCCTCAGCCAACACGAAATCCTAACCCTAGCAAGATACGATTTCCTTTCCCACAGAAGCAAAACAGCTTTATAAATACTTGAAACACTACAACATGAAACATAAGCAACTGCTAGTTACTTAATTAATCACTGAAAATATCATGTCTACAAAAAGATAAATAATTAGAGAAAGAAACAGCATACATATCTTAGTAAGACATGCAAAAGTTGGGGAATTCACCTTCACGATGATTATGGCGATCACGCCACATACAATTAGAAAAAGAAACAGCATGATGCATTTATGTGTTGCCACCTGGAAACATCGATCTGCATTCTAGCTCGTAGCAAACTAATTAAATACATAAAACATAGATCAGATCTATTGGAGAAAAACTTATAGCACATTTATTATACTCAAGCATTACTATTCAACCGGTACAATCGTTTTGGTACGGTACGTACCGAATTTTTAAAATATTTTTTCGAACCCGATATCGAATAACCGTTATATATCGGTTACTTATACTAATATCAAACCGGTTTTGTTTCGTTTCAAATTAGCCGATTCGAATTGGTTCGGTTAACCCAAAAATCGGAAAAAAAATGCCTACCCCTAGAGATACGTAAGTTGTTAAAATATATTGTTGTATTTTGTGTTGAAACTTACTCTCATTTTGATTTTTTTTTATTATGAGTTGCTAAAATTTTAATTATAATAAGTTTAAAATTTATATAGTTAGAAATATTTTTCCTAAATTTAAGTTGATATCATCGGTCATATTCGTTATTATTATCTATAATTAGAGTAATAATGAACTATTGGTTGAGTTAAATGGTTCGAGTTGCTGAGTCACATTACTAAGTTAAATGGATAGAGTTTTATACATCAAATAGCTAACTAATTTTTATTTTTTTTAGAGTAAAATACATTGACACCTCTCGTAGATAATCATAGTAACACTCACCATCCCTCTAGTTTTTCAGTTAACAATCAATACCCCTCTAGTCTACAATATGTAACATTCACTAATTCTAATATGGTTGACCAACTAATATCCACAAATATTTTTAATATAATGTTCAATACACACTTCAATTATATTGTTTAATATATTCACTAAATATAAATATGTATATTATCATTTCCACTTAACTTGATCTAATTAATTAAATTATGAATTTGTGTAATAAATAACATAAATGTCAAAAAATAACAAATACTCCCACCGTGCCTTAATATAAGTCGTTTTAGAGTTGTGCACAAGTATTAAAAATTTGTGTAATAAATAACACATTCAAACATATTTTTTTTGTAATTAAAAAGTAAAATTTCAATACCCATAAAAAGTTCAAATTAACACATAAAAAATATAATTATTTTTTCCAAATATTAAAATTTAAGTAAAACAAATTTAGACAAAACTTGTTACAGAACGAATCTTATAATTCATATAAAAAAGTATTAAAAATTATATTAATTATTTTTCTCAAATATTAAACTAAACATAAGTCACACTTAAACATAATTATTTACAGTAAAAATGTAAGACCCCACATTTTATGGAATAAAATTTAATTTTTCTCCTTATACTTATTTGGCTAAACAGTGAGGTGTTAAATTGATGAACTGATATAGTTAAGGTATATATGTGCAAACTATAAAGTATGTCGGGGAATATTCGTCTTGTTAGAGAATATTCCTTTTGTCGGATAATATTTTTTTTGTCGGATAATATTTTTTTTGTCGGAAAATATTTGGTAAAGTACGACGGCGCCGAAATAACCAATCATTGGTGGTCCCCACAATGACGTAATTGTCGGATATAGAAAATGACAGTAATAACCTTTTTAATAAAAATTGTCAACGGTACCTATCAGTCTAAGGCTGTAAATGAGCCAACACAGTTCGGGCTCGATTCGAACTCGACTCGAAAAAATATGAGCGAGACTTGGATTCGTTAATAATATGATTCAAATCTGAGCATTAAAAATAATTCGAATAAAAATATGAGTAGAATCTGAGCAAGATTATACTCGACTCGTTTAATATTCAAACTACTCTATTTTTTTATTGTGATTCGATACATACTCGGTTAATACATATTCGATTAGATGTTCGATATATTCTATTATAATATATACAAATTTAAATCAAATTAGGATAATTAGTTATTATTTTGTTTTGTTTTTAATTTTAATTATGATTTTATATTAGTAAAATGTAATAATAAATATATTTTCTCATTTTTAAGTAAAATAACAAATTCAATTTATAATTATATTTATTATAAAACTAGTTATTATGTGGAGACTTGAATTCGAACTTGAATTTGAAGCTCGCGAGTAGTTTGAATAAATATTCTAGTCGAGTCGGATCGAATTCGAGTAATAAATATTCGAGTCGAGTCGAGTCGAATCTGAGTAGGATTTTTCAAATATAATTCGAATATGAGCCAAATTCGAGTACGAATTTATTATTTCGAGTCGAATTCGAGTAGCTCTCTGTTCGCTCCGGTTCGACTCGTTTACACCCTTACCTATCACTTTCAACTGTTTAAATACCCGGTAATAAAAGTACAGAAGAACATGCGCAATACTCTATAGTAGCACACGGTATTACACAGTAACACACGGTACTCCATAGTAGCTCACGGTATTGCACAATATGTCATCAATAATTGTCATGACATAGTAACTCACATTATGTGATATTAGCATTATTGACAATGTCTAGAAGTTCTGTCATTGAAAGAGGTTATTTAATTGCACGCCGTTTATACGGAAGACCCCTTCTTTCCTGAGAATGATCTGGTTGTCACAATAATTGTCATAGCATTTCATACTATTTGGCATCTTAGTAAGGTTAATAATGGAAAATTATATAATTAAAAATCACGGGTATTAAACTGTTAGACATACTCATTATTTGAAGAACACTGATATTTGTACATTAAGTCAATAATAATTGATGAAAGGTACAAATTAAATTAATAATGATAATGGAATAACCATTATGAAATAATCTTTTGAATAAATATTATTAATGGATTATTTTTTTTATAATGGATTTATTTTATAAATAGTGATAATGGATTTATCTTTTGAAATTAATATTGATAATGGATTTATCTTTTTATTAATAATGATAATGGATTTATCTTTTTGAATAAATTTTGATAAAGAGTAATCATTATTTTTAAAGTATAGATAATGGATGATAATGGGTAATCATTATTTTTAAAGTATAGATAATGAATGAAAATGGATAATCATTATTTTTTAAAATAATGATAATGGGTGAATAATATATTTATTAAATGTGAGAGTTTTTGGCTATAAATAAGAAGGCTTAACATAAGAAAAATTCATAACTTCCTTGCATACTTCTTTCACTCTCTAAAAATTCTTAAGTTCTCTCTAAGTGAGTTAGGCTATTTTGGGTACTTGTGAAGATCAGTAAGAATTCAAGTATTGTTCAAGTTGATAAACTTCATAGAAAGCAACATCCAATCACCTGATAATTAAGGTAAGGGATGTCACTTTTCCTTCATGCTCCCTATTTTGGTAAAGGATATCATTTTCTTTCATACTCCATATTATGGTAAGAAACTAATATTCGTTTCTATAGTCTTATCATAAATTGTGAAAATTCTTTAAAGGATTAGAATATCCTTAATGGTTTACGCTTCATCTAATATCATTTCACTTGAACTTTTATTTGCATGAACCTTCTTATTTTATTCGTTATCTTTGTAATATGAAATTTGAATATCATTCATAAATTTCACTCCACACTTCTGTCATTATGTTGATAATTTGGACATTATTGAATTTGGACAAATTAAATGTCAAATCTCAAATCTTTATTCATTTATCTTATTATTCTTACAACTTCTGTTAATTTTTTATATCATTGATCTTTGTACTAATCATCAAGACTAAGCGGTTGTGAGTGTATTTGGTCTTTGTGGCAAGAACAAGTGGTGAAAGATCTTTTTAGCCTTTTCAGCAAGTATTTGTGGTGCAAGTATATGTTTTTTAATAATCATGTGCTTAAGATGAAAAACAATGATGTGTGATTTATTTGATCAATAGAGGGGTAATAATATGGTGAGATACATACTCTACCTGGAGTTGGAGCCGTTTTTTTTATGGTTTATGAGCAAAAGAGTTGAACTTAGCAGTATTGACGTTTATTTATAAATTGTAAAGAGAAGAGAGAATATCAAAAGTGGCTTATGATGGTATTAATTAATGGATTCTCTGTAGTGAGTACAATGATGTATTTATACTAATTCTAGGACCCAAAAAAATTAAAAGACCAACCTATTATTGATAACATTTATTGACTGTCGTTGACAGTCACGACTCCCGGAAAGCTACACAGGACTGACAACAAAAACTAATAAGCCGCCCGGCTGTGTTTATATATTCAGACCCAAATGGAAGACTAAAGCTGTCCTGGATACACTTAGCAAACCGAGCTACTTTATATGTTAAGTATTACTCTTGGGTATATTACTTTCCTGACTTCAGAAGGCAGCATAAGTTTTTCTTGATCAAAATATTCAAAAGGGAGAGTATTCCCAATTAAATAGTGAACATATTCCATTAATTAAACTTGTGGTTTTTTTATAAATTTTTTTATGAAATGCATACAAAAAATTGTATTTTCAAGAGATTTTTTAAATCTTCGCATACCCTTTTCTTCTCTTTTTGTTATGGATTGTAAAAAGGTAAGTTGAGGCAACCCTTTTTTTGCGGTAAACAAAATACAAAAGTAGTAAATGAGAGGGAAAATAAATCAGTTGGCTACACTTTGGTCAAAAAAAACTAAAAAAAATATATAAAAAGGGAAGAGTAGAAAAAATGATTTGTCCACAAGTTGAGGTCACTTACTTTGCTACTATCTTAAAAGCAATAGTCACATACTTAGAGTGTAATGCACAAACCGGTAAACTCTCATCAGTACCCCCTATAATGTATATTCATTTGTTTTTCTGTGTAAAATTTGATCATCGCACAATAACATACTATCTTCTTATTATATTTTAATTTATTAATTATACGTACGCATTTATTATTAAAAATTTAAATAATCCCACCGTAACGCGCGGGTTTGTATCTAGTTGTTATTTAAAAAACTAGAAGAGAGGTGAATACTATTATAATTGTCTAGAATGGGTGTTACTGTATTTTACTTTTTTTTTATTATATCGAATTTGATTAGTTTGTAATTACTTTAATTCATTTTTGATTTTTATTTTGTCACTATCCAAATAATTTAACAAGTTAGATTTTATATGGAAATCTAATAGATTAACATTAGCCTAACATAATAGCATTCCACTTTAATACGTAAAAGTAGACATTATATATTATAAAAACCTTAACCCCTCACAATTATTTTCAATTAATTTTATTCTCTCCATTAGTCTTTCTGTAGGTTGGTTCTCTCTACTACATTGTTTTTTTAATATATCTTATTAGGATATTTTGTTTCATTTGCTATGCTAAATTTAAGAAATTGTTTAATTTTAGCCTTCATTTACACGAGATTTTATACTAAGAAGGTACGATCTCTCTTCAACATATAAGATGAATATATATTTTTAGAAACTTAATATGAACTCATATATATTTTTGATATAATTATGAATATTATAAATTTTCTAAAAAAAAGGTAATAATAGTTATAAATTTATTGTTTTGAAACTTAAATGAATAATATCAATTTTAAAATAACTCTATCAATAAATATTTTATTTTTTATTTTTTTGCTAATTGATAGTAGTTTATTAATTAGTAGAATTGATAGTTTCTTATTATATATTACTACAAAATTATTTTTCAATAAAAAATAAATGACAATATTTAATTTGTTAATAATAAGCCCGTGCCTCACACGGGCAATCGGACTAGTTCGTTATTTATTGTAAATTTGCAATTTTTATAATAGAGTTATCATTACAAAAATTGAGTCTTCAAAAATCAAAAATTTAGGAATGATTTCTTTTCTTCCTGCATTAGTTTATTCGGTCATTTTTATATTAATTTTCCAATTAAATTTGTGTTTTAAAGCAACTAAAAAAATTATTTTATTCTACACTATTTAGTGCGTGATTTGAATTGATTTAGAGAAAAAATTGCAGTTAAGTTTACCATCCCATTAATTTCAAAGTAAGTGAATCAAGGTTGATTTTTTCAGATATAAATTTTAATTTAAAATCAATGTAACTTATTTAATTTTTCAAATTAATAATTCTTACAAGTAGTAGCACTCCTTTGATAATTTGTAATTTTCATAATTTTATTATTTAAAATTATATTAATTTATAGTGATTTTAAATTTAAAAATATCTTAAAATTAATTTTATATGTTAGAATTGAGTCGGTTTTCACATTAGCATTTGAAAATTTCAAATTCTCTTTATCAATGGAGTTTTAAATTTAAAATAATGTGACGCCCCCAAAATAGATATACATCACTCATCTTGAGTCGCCAAATACATGGTACTAAATTCAAATACAACTTGATTATACAACAATCGTGTAAAATACGACAAAATACATGCTGTGAGTTTTAATACAAATATTGTCATCTAGACAATATCCATACTCAATTTAGTCCTTATTATATTTATTATTACACTATTTAACAGAATAGTGAGGACTACTAAGACACCATCTCGGACCATCGCTCCGTTCCCCGATTAGTCACGGCTACGTTCTCATTTCCTGAAGAGAACAGTGAAAGAAAGGGTGAGCTCAACTAGCCCAGTAAGAAATATTATGACTAAGATAATGCAGAATAAATTATCATTAGTCCTCAACAGTGTTAAACTGATAAAATACAATAGACATCAAGTTTAACTACAGCGGAACATGCAATCCATTAAAAGAGTCAAGTAGAGAATAAAATCTACTATCTTTTATGATTTAAAAAGGTTTTCATCACTTTTATCGCTGAGACACAGCTTAATAAATAATCCACATCATCCCTGCATATGGCCAAAGATATTCATTAGGGTCACGACCATAAATTATCCATGCATTACGGGCCAAGGATATTTGTAAGACCCCAAATTATTAATAAATGAAATTTAAATTCCTCTATTTATTATTTTGAAATAGTAAGGGTTGATGTGATTAATATGATTAGTTATGGGTAAAATGCGCAAATATCTTAAATAAGCAGGTGGTTATAAAATATTCATATTTTGTCGGGGAATATTCGTTTGATCGTGGAATATTCTTGCTGTCGGGGAATATTCGTACGACGGCACAGCCTTATGTGAACCCCATAACGGAAAGCGATTGGATGAAGAAAACGACAAGTATAAGTTGTTTATAAATAACGGCGTAGTTGTTACTGTTAATATTGTTAAAATACTCGGTGGTTAAAACACAGTAGCACATGATATTGCACCAATTATTGATTCTTACGTAAGAAGGCACTACTCTATAATTGTTACAGTAATTACTGTTCAGTAGTTTATTTTAATTGATTCAATAATTGCTGCGTTTATATTTTATATTCTTGTTATTTCAATAATTGTCATTACACAGTATTTCCATTATCGGATCAATAATTTATATTATTTGAATAATATTATTAGATAACATTATTGGTAATGTCTAAAAAATTCTGTCTAAGGAGATGTTTGGTCACCTAATTGCGCGCCAGTAAGGAGAAATCCTTATTGGAAAGCCCCCTCTATCCTGGGAACTGCCTGGTTGTCAGTATTGTGATTCTGTAATATTATTCGTGAATAATTAATTATTGATTTATATAATAAGAAAAATATTGATTTTATGTGGATATAGATGGAGAAAATTTTTAATGTGACAATTGTTGAAAATTAAAATTTTATCTTTTTCTGATAAAATAATTTATTAAATATATTATTATATTTTAATAATATAATAATGGTGATATTTTTATAATGAATGTGAGATATATGATTATACTAGGAGAAAGAGTATTTTTGTTGCAATAAATGTTTAAAACATGTTAAACATGTCGGTGGACCCCATTTATTTACTGAAATTTGAATATAGCTTGTAAAATCGTCCGTTTGTGAATTTTGGCCAATTTCTGTTTGGAATTTGGAAAAAATTTCTTCTGCAAAGTTGTAGATAATGGAATTTCCTATGGAAAGTCGCGAGTTTTGAATTTTTCTGACAATGGGCTATTTATTATGAATTATTGAACTTCCGAAGCTCCGAAATAATTAATTTTTGGAAGTTTAAAATATTTTAAATAACAAAAACGTTTTTTTCATTATGGTGTGCTACATATGTGTGTTGAATGAGCTGAATTCAGTTCTTGGAAGGTTGGCGTAGGAAAATTTAATTTATATATTAATATTATATTAAATTTCTGCTTTGGTGTTCTAAGCATTTTCCTATAAATAGGGTGCTTAGGTTAGAATTAAAAATTACACCAGAAACTGAAGTTTTCTCTATATTTCTCTCTCTATATATTGAGCGTATTCTTGTGAGGATTTTGATACTTTGAGTATTGTTATACGGTGCAAGTTTCCTTCAGCACTATACCCAGTATTCTAGCTAGAAGTACTAATCTTTCGAGGTAAGGGATATTATTTTTTTTAAAATGATATTATTTCTTCCAATATCATTATGCCGAAGTTTTGATCTAAAATTTTAATCAAATTTGGAACTTTTTGTGTCGGGATTACTATTCACGTATACAACACTATTCACGTATACGGCACTATTCACGAATACGGTACTATTCATCAAAAAATAAATTTTTTCTTTTCATCCAAAATATCTATTATGGATACTAGCTTTGATTGTATCCATATTTTTATCATTCTTGAATTTTACATCACTATGATTATTTATGAGGTATTTTTGGACATGAAATAGCTGAAATACGAATCCTTAATGTTTATTTTTTTGTTTCACTAGATTCGATTCTTTTAAAATATTTTTCATCATCCTTAGTCCTAAATGATGATATAATTGAATATCTTTGGCCTATAGTGCAAAGATGGTTGATTTTATTATGAATATCTTTGGCCCGTAGTGCAAAGATGTACAGGTGTTGAGATGAACATGACCAACTGATGAATATCTTTGGCCTGTAGTGCAAAGATATTAGTAGATTTCATCCTCTACGTAACTCTTCTATGAATTATTATTTCCGCTGCGAATATTGATATAAAACTTGTTGTTTATTATATTCTCTCAAATTTTTCCCTGTTGAAGACTAACGATAATTTGTTGTATATTATCTTAGTCATAATATTCTTTACCGGGCTAGTTGAGCTCACCCTTTTCCTTTTTGTTCCATTATTCTTCTCAGGAGGCGAGAATGTAGCGAGTACTTATCGGGGTATGGAATGAAGGTTCTAGAGAGAGTTGTTTAGTAGTCCTAACCATTTTTGTAAAATAATGTATCAATAAATGTGATGAGGATTTATTTGGGTATAGATATTGTCTAGAAGATAATATTTGTATTTAAACTCACAGTTTTATGGTTGTATTAATAAAGTTGTAGTTGTTTCTGTACCATAAATTGACAACTCAGAATGGGTGATGTATACCTATTTTGGGGGTGTCGCAGTTGGTATCAGAGCTTAGGGATATGATCTCTGGCGGAGATCGGGGAATAGAACTAGGAGGGGAGAGACGAGTAAATCCTTCTCTAGTGTGTCCTACCTAAGCTTATTTGTTAGTTGGTCAGTATATAGGGATATTATGTGATATATTGATTTCCATAATTAACCCTTGTTTTATGACAGTATTTAAGAATGGCAACCGAGAATGTTAACAGTGGAGTAAATGAGACCGTGGAGATGCATGTACTTACCAACGAGGAGAACGTGCAACAGGCTGGCAATTTTCCTCCTGTGAACAACACCACGGAGCAGATGATGAACGACGGGATGTTTAGAAGTTTTTTGCAGTTCATGCAAAATCAGACGAGGGAGACTCGTGTTCAAAATACAGGAGGAAATGATAGCAATTCATGGGTTGCCACAGCCAAGCAGTTCAAAGAGTTGGGACCACCAGAATTCTGGGAAAAGCCGGATCCGATTAAGGCGGAGACGTGGGTCAAACAAATCACCAAGATATTCGATGTATTGGGATGCACGGAGGAGCAGAAGGTGCCATTCTCCACCTTTATGATCCATAATGAGGCAGATTACTGGTGGGAATCTGTGAAACGTACCCACCCATCCACGCTCAACATGTCTTGGGAGACATTTCAAAAACTATTTAATGACAAATACTTTCCTGAAAGTGTTCTTCATATGAAGGAGGTAGAGTTTATTAGACTGGAGCAGAATAACATGACGGTGTCTCAGTACGAGGCAAAGTTTGCAGAGTTATCCAAGTTTGCACCTCATTTGGTGGAGAATGAGGAACGTATGACGCGGATGTTTCTGAGAGGTTTGAAACCCGGCATACGTCAGTATCTCATTTCTCATAAATTTTCTCTCTATTCAGATGTTGTAAACAGGGCTCAATTGTTAGAGCGAGATAACGAGTACGTTCAACCGAGGGACCACAACCAGGATCACACTGGAGATAGTAGTCAATAGAACAACGATAACCAGCGGAGAAAGAAAAAGACGGACAAAAACGGTAACCACTCTGGTGGTAATCATGGCCATGAAAATAGAAGAAGCGAGTCGGGAGGAGATTTGAAAATGCGAAGACGTCAGCACCAGCAGCAACTGATTCCAAGGGAGGAGAAAGACCATCGGTCATACGCTACAAATGCGGGAAAGAGGGACATATCAGCCCAAACTGCTCACAACAGTTCAAGGTATGTTATAATTATGGAAAGGAAGGACATATCGCTCGAGATTGTACGGTAGCGAAACCAAGTTCAGCGGGGACGGTGACTCAAAAGGCTGTCCCAGAAAAGTCAAAGCCAACAGTTCCTAGAAGAGCGTTTGTCGTGACTGATCAAAATACGAAGAACCCAAACGAGGTGATCACGGGTAAACTAATCGTAAATTCTTGCGAAGTTTATACGTTACTTGATACCGGTGCTACCCATTCATTTATCTCTCCTGCTTGTGCTCAACGTTTAAACTTGACTTCGGAGAAATTAGACTTTGACCTATCTGTGGAAACTCCGTTAGGAGAAACTTTCATCACATCCACTATTTATAAATCTTGTCTAATCCAAGTTGGCACCATCACATTACCTGTTGACCTTATCTCTTTAAAGATACTTGCTTTTGATGTGATTATAGGGATTGATTGGTTAACTACTCATCATGCCAAAATTGAATGTTTTCGTAAGATTGTTAGTTTTCATATTCCTAACCAACCTGTTGTACGAATTCAAGCAACTAAACCATTAAAATCAATCACTGTCATATCTAATCATAAAGCTATTCGTTTATTGAAAAATGGATGTCAAGCTTTCTTAGCCCATGTTATGGATTTGAATAAAGACACGTCAAAATTGAATAATATTCCTGTTGTTATTGACTTTCCTGACGTATTTCCTGAAGAACTTCCCGGTCTACCCCCGGATCGTGAAGTTGAATTCTTTATTGATCTTGAACCTGGTACAAAGCCCATTTTTAAAACCCCATATCGAATGGCTCCTATTGAACTTCAGGAGTTAAAGGTCCAACTACAGGAATTGTTGGACATCGGTTTCATTCGTCCTAGTACATCTCCTTGGGGTGCTCCTGTTTTATTTGTAAAAAAGAAAGACGGGAGTATACGACTTTGTATTGACTATCGGAAATTGAAACATGTCACCATCAAGAATAGGTATCCACTACCTCGTATTGATGACTTGTTTGACCAGTTGCAAGGAGCACAATTCTTTTCAAAAATCGATCTTCGTTCTGGATATCATCAGCTGAAGATTAGAACTGAGGATATTCCAAAGACTGCCTTCAGAACTCGGTATGGGCATTATGAATTCTTAGTTATATCTTTCGGATTGACTAATGCTCCTGCGGCTTTTATGGATATGATGAATCGAGTATTCAAGGAATATTTGGATCAGTTCGTTGTTGTCTTCATTGATGACATCCTCATATATTCCAAAAGCCGTGAAGATCATGAGCACCATTTGAAGCTGGTACTCCAAAGGCTTCGTGAAAAAAAGTTATATGCCAAGTTAAAGAAATGTGAGTTCTGGCTTGAGGAAGTAGCATTCCTTGGGCACGTGTGTCGAACCATGGAGTATCTGTTGATCCAGCGAAGATTGAAGCAATACAAAGTTGGGAGCAACCGAAGTCGGTGACTGAAGTCGTAGCTTTCTGGACTTAGCTGGTAATTATCGGAGATTCGTGGAAGGGTTTTCTAGAATCGTTACTCCATTAACTCAGCTAACTCGGAAGGATACAAAATTCATTTGGAGCGAGGAATGCGAGAAGAGTTTCCAAGAGCTTAAGAGGAGACTTATTTCGGCACCTATTCTAACAATACCATTTGGTACGAATGGATTTGTTATCTACAGCGATGCTTCAGGTAAAGGGTTAGGATGTGTTCTCATGCAACGTGGGAAAGTCATAGCCTATGCCTCGCGATAACTTAAAGAATATGAGAGGAATTATCCTACTCATGATCTAGAGTTGGCAGCAGTCGTTTTCGCGCTAAAGATCTGGAGGCACTATCTATACGGGGAGAAAGTGGAGATATATTCAGACCATAAAAGCGTTAAATATTTCTTCACTCAAAAAGAACTCAACATGCGAAAGCGACGTTGGCTCGAGCTATTGAAAGACTACGATCACACTATTCAATACCATCTTGGAAAAGCGAACGTGGTAGCTGACGCGTTGAGTAGAAGATCATATACAGGAATGAGTGCGATGATGTCAAGTATACGCATAGAGCCAACTTTAATAGAAAAAGTTAAGGTTGCTCAAGCCACCGACCCGAAGCTGATGCATATGAAGAAGAAAGTACAAGAAGGTGTTATTCCGGAAGCGAGAATCGATGAAGAAGGAATACTTCGAGTCCACTCAAGACTTTGTATTCCTAACGACTCTAATTTGAAGTACAAGATTATGATGGAGGCACACAATACACCATTTGCGATTCATCCTGAAAGTACCAAGATGTATCGTGATCTTCGACATAAATTTTGGTGGAACAATATGAAGAGACAGATTGCAAAGTTTATCTCGATGTGTTTAACTTGTCAATGTGTAAAGGCGGACAATCAAGTGCCTAAGGGTCCATTACAACCACTTGAGATTCTGAAATGGAAGTGGGAACATATTACCATGGATTTCGTTACGGGTCTTCCTACGGTTTCTCAAGGCATAAATGTTATTTGGGTTATAGTATAGGGGATCATGTATTGTTGCGAGTTGCTCCATGGAAGGGAGTTACAAGATTTGGGAAGAGACGAAAGCTCAATCCACGATTTATTGGTCCATTTCAAATTCTTGACCGAGTAGAAAATGTAGCTTATAGACTCGCGTTACCTCCGAGTATGTCTCGTGTTCACAATGTGTTTCATATATTTGTACTTCGTAAATATGTGAAAGACCCAAACCACGTTATTAAGTTAGAACCGGACGAGATAGCCGAAGACTTAACATACGAAGAGGTACCTGTCAAGATCTTGGATAGGAAAGAACATGTCCTACGCACGAAGGTCATACCACAAGTTAAAGTTTTGTGGAGAAACCATGATATAGAGGAAATGACCTGGGAATTGAAAACGAAAATGAAAGCGAGGTATCCTCACCTTTTCGAAATACTAGGTACGTACGTAAATTTCGAGGACGAAATTTCATAAGGAGTGGAGGTTGTAAGACCCCAAATTATTAATAAATGAAATTTAAATTCCTCTATTTATTATTTTGAAATAGTAAGAGTTGATGTGATTAATATGATTAGTTATGGGTAAAATGCGCAAATATCTTAAATAAGCAGGTGGTTATAAAATATTCATATTTTATCGGAGAATATTCGTTTGATCGTGGAATATTCTTGCTGTCAGGGAATATTCGTACGACTGCGCAGCCTTGTGTGGGCCCCATAACGAAAAGCGATTGGATGAAGAAAATGATAAGTATAAGTTGTTTATAAATAACGGCGTAGTTGTTACTGTTAATATTGTTAAAATACTCGGTGATTAACACACAGTAGCACATGATATTGCACCAATTATTGATTCTTACATAAGAAGGAACTACTCTATAATTTTTACAGTAATTACTGTTCAGTAGTTTATTTTAATTGATTCAATAATTGCTGCATTGATATTTTATATTCTTGTTGTTTCAATAATTGTCATTACACAGTATTTCCATTATCGGATCAATAATTTATATTATTTGAATAATATTATTAGATAACATTATTGGCAATGTCAAGAAAGTTCTGTCTAAGGAGAGGTTTTGTCACCTAATTGCGCGCCAGTAAGGAGAAATCCTTATTGGAAAGCCCCCTCTATCTTGGGAACTGCCTGGTTGTCAGTATTGTGATTCTATAATATTATTCGTGAATAATTAATTATTGATTTATATGATAAGGAAAATATTGATTTTATGTGGATATAGATGGAGAAAATCTTTAATGTGACAATTGTTAAAAATTAAAATTTTATCTTTTTCTAATAAAATAATTCATTTAAATATATATTATATTTTAATAATATAATAATGGTAATATTTTTACAATGAATGTGAGATATATGAGTATACGAGGAGAAAGAGTATTTTTGTTGCAATAAATATTTAAAACATGTTAAACATGTTGGTGGACCCCATTTATTGACTGAAATTTGATTATAGCTTGTAAAATCGCCCGTTTGTGAATTTCGGTCAATTTCTGTTTAGAATTTGGAAAAACTTTCTTCTGCAAAGTTGTAGATAATGGAAAGTCGCGAGTTTTAAATTTTCCTGACAAAGGGCTATTTATTATGAATTATTGAAGTTCCGAAGCTCCGAAATAATTAATTTTTGGAAGTTTAAAATATTTTAAATAACAAAAACGTTTTTTTCATTATGGTGTGTTATATATGTGTGTTGAATGAGCTGAATTCAGTTCTTGGAAGGTTGGCGTAGGAAAATTTAATTTATATATTAATATTATATTAAATTTTCTGCTTTGGTGTTCTAAGCATTTTCCTATAAATAGGGTGCTTAGGTTAGAATTAAAAATTACACCAGAAATTGAAGTTTTCTCTATATTTCTCTCTCTATATATTGAGCGTATTCTTGTGAGAATTTTGATACTTTGAGTATTGTTATACGGTGCAAGTTCCCTTCAGCACTATACCCAGTATTCCAGCTAGAAGTACTAATCTTTCAAGGTAAGGGATATCATTTTTTTTAAAATGATATTATTTCTTTCAATATCATTATGCCGAAGTATTGATCTGAAATTTTAATCAAATTTGGAACTTTTTGTGTCGGGGTTACTATTCACGTATACGACACTATTCACGTATACGGCACTATTCACGAATACGACACTATTCATCGAAAAATAAAATTTTTTCTTTTCGTCCAAAATATCTATTATGGATACTAGCTTTGATTGTATCCATGTTTTGATCATTCTTGAATTTTACACCACTATGATTATTTATGAGGTATTTTTGGACATGAAATAGCTGAAATACGAATTCTTAATGTTTATTCTTATGTTTCACTGGATTCGATTCTTTTAAAATATTTTTCATCATCTTCGGTCCTAAATGATGATATACTTGAATATCTTTGGCCTATAGTGCAAAGATGGTTGATTTTATTACGAATATCTTTGGCCCGTAGTGCAAAGATGTACAGGTGTTGAGATGAACATGACCAACTGATGAATATCTTTGGCCTGTAGTTCAAAGATGAACATTTGACTCAAGATGTGTATTGATTGATGTTACAGGAATAAAATAATGATGATGGACTGTTAAATTCATAGATATTAGTAGATTTCATCCTCTACGTAACTCTTCTATGAATTATTATTTCCGCTGCGAATATTGATATAAAACTTGTTGTTTATTATATTCTCTCAAATTTTTCCCTGTTGAAGACTAACGATAATTTGTTGTATATTATCTTAGTCATAATATTTTTTACTGGGCTAGTTGAGCTCACCCTTTTCCTTTTTATTCCATTTTTCTTCTCAGGAGGCGAGAATGTAGCGAGTACTTGTCGGGGTATGGAATGAAGGTTCTAGAGAGAGTTATTTAGTAGTCCTCACCATTTTTATAAAATAATGTATCAATAAATGTGATGAAAATTTATTTGGGTATAGATATTGTCTAGAAGATAATATTTGTATTTAAACTCACAGTTTTATGGTTGTATTAATAAAGTTGTAGTTGTTTCTGTACCATGTATTGACAACTCAGAATGGGTGATGTATACCTATTTTGGGGGTGTCACAATATTTGTATATTCATCGATGGTCATGATCATGCCAACAACTATCCATCAATGCACTTCGGGCCAATGAGAACTTTTATCACATCATTTGTAACATTACGGTCATGATTACACCGAATAATTCCTGGTCGTAATCATACCAAGTCCATCTATGCACTACAGGCCACACATGACTTTCAAAAATAATATAAACATGAGGATGATGACAATGATATAAGAATTCAATAAAACAAGTTCAAGAATTAATTTATTCAGGAACTAATAACGTCCAAATTGTCAAAATGATACTTCTTTGTAAAGTAAAATTCAAGAATGCTCAGAAGAATATTTCCATGAAAAGATACTGGATGAAGCGCAAATATCAAGAATATTCCACTAATTTCATGGAGTGTAGAAGTCAAAACTTTAACCAACTGAGTATAATAAAGATTAAAATAACAAAAAAAATTACCATACATGCGGTACTTCGCATAGACAGGTTATTCTATCAGAATAATAAATAACGGAACCAGGTCAGGCGTAATACGCACCGACAGGATATTCCAACAGAATAATAAAGAATGGAATACAACAAAAATCACCATGCATGCGATACTTTGCATAGACAGGTTATTCCAACAGAATACTAAATGACGGAACCAGGTCAGGTGAAATTCACACCAACAGGATGTTCTAACAGAATAATAAAGACGGAACCAGATCAGGCGTAAAGCACAGACATGATATTCCAACAGAATAATAAAGACGGAACCAGGTCCGGCGTAAAGTACAGACATGATATTCCAACAGAATAATAATGAATGGAATACAAAAGAATTTCACCAAGTATAGGGTAGCCCGCATATACATGTTATTCCAACAGAATAATAAAGATGGAATAATAGAAGTTCTCTTCATGAATACAAAAGAAATAATACCCCTTACCGTAAAAGAAACTTGATATCAGAGTAGTGAAGTAGCAGAATACATTTCTTCTTTCTCTCTATAGTTTCTCTCTCTAGAGTTTCAGTGAATTCGTAAGAAATAATGAAGGAATGAGCTTCTATTTATAGAAGAATGGAATGAATAGTAACTAATCCATGAACGGTCCAGATTGATTTACTTTAATTGGACGGTCCATATTTAAAGCAAAATCTTTTAAATAAAATATAATATATTCTATTTATAATCTAATAAAACGAATAACTTTTAAAAAGATTTTACTATACAAACACTATGCAAGCATTATGCAAACACTATGCATAATAAAATATAATATATTCTAATTATTGTCTAATAAAACAGATAACTTTATAAAAATATTTTGTTTTATATAAAATTTTTTTACTATTAGCCTAATAAAACGAATAACTTTATAAAAATATTCTGTTTTATATAAAAAGTTTTTCTGTTTTATTACGTTAATAATACGAATAAAATAAAACGTCATCATCATTATTATTATTCACACTATTAATCGACCAGGTCGTTCCCAGGAAAGAGGAGGCTTTCCAATAAGGATTTCTCCCTATTGGCGCGCAATTAGGTGACCAAACCTCTCCTTGACAGAACTTCTAGACATCGTTAATAATGCAAATAATAATATTAACAACTTCGTCATCTCAATTATTGATTTAATAACATATAAAATATCGACAATAATTGAATCAAACTGAGTGACTTCTCACATAAGCATTAATAATCAATACCGCATGCTACTATGCAACCACGCGTATTACTATACTTTTACTACTGAGTAGTTCAACAGTATCAAAGGTAAAACTTCCGCCATTATTTTCATAAAAATATTTTTGTCATTTTCTCAATCCGACAATAATTTTGTTGTGGGGTCCACTAATGATTGTGTCGTCCTACGAATATTCTCTGACCAATTGAATATTATATAACAACTTGCGTACTTTTTAAAATTTATAAATATTACCCACAACTATAACATTATATCAAATTTATTCTATAATATTCAAAAATGATATTTATAGAAAATTTATTTATGTAAGAGAAAATATTGGGAACAAAGGCGAGAATGCCGATGTAAATGGAACTATTTAAGATTAAATTAATTTATATTTAATCTAAATTTAAAAATATCTTAAATGAATATTAAAAAGTAAATATTAATTTATCAATGGAGTTTTTTGAATTTAAAATAACGTGTACAACAAAAATTGATGTACTCTACTGAGTTATGAGGCGGGACCCATCTGAGAAGGTTGAAAGATTACAAAGGTGGGAAGGAACCCTCCTTAATAA
Source organism: Panax japonicus (assembly GCA_020205505.1). NCBI lineage: Eukaryota > Viridiplantae > Streptophyta > Magnoliopsida > Apiales > Araliaceae > Panax > Panax japonicus. The sequence goes on along the minus strand of CM035095.1, from coordinate 67,441,883 downwards.
ACACGGTTACTGGTAAAAAGTAAAAACTGTCTTAATAGACCATTTGGTAGCTAAGGAACAAAATATTATCCAAAAACGTGGACAGATCTAACAAATTCTTTTATACATAAAATATGTTAAATTAATAAAATCTAAAAAATTGAATTTTTTTTATTGAAAATATAACAATATTAAATATGGTGATAAAAATAATGATATTAAAAATTGTTTCTTCAAAAAAAGAGTAATGGTTGAATATTTATTATAAGGACATAAAAGTAAAATAATGAACCAACTAAATTTTATAAATAGTAAATATCCTATATATTGGGACATCTCAAAATAGAAAATCAGCCTATAACTATGGGATGGAGAGAGTATTTATTTATGTTTATCAACTTCACACATTTCCTTTCACTTTTGTCCATATAAGTTTGTTTTATTACAATTTCATCCCTTTAACTTTTTTAAAAAAATATACAAAGCCTGAAAAATATACAAGTCTAAGTATACGTTAAAAATATAGATACGTGACAAATATACCTCAAACAATTTTTTAAAGTCCAAAGGTAGTCTCTACCATACAATATTAGTCATTTTAATTTTACGCACATAAGTTAAGAAAGTTGTTTACTATTGTCACTTAATGAGTGAAAATTGGATAAAATTTTATTAGTGTTCCTACATGAGAATTTGGAAATTGACAATAGAATAATGAAATTTATTTTAAAAAAAATGAGAAAATTTAAGAGTAATATAGATGAATTTGTGACATGGTTTCAACATAAATTAGAAGATCCAAAAAAATTAATTTTAAAAGAATAATATTGTAATATAATATAATTATCCATATAAGAATAACAAAGGAAAGAAATTTGTGACATAGTTTTATCATTTATATCTACTTATATATGCTATTAAGCAAGAGAAAAAGTTGTAACCTTTTCTCTTGGATTACTGTGTCACTATTTAACTTATCACAAACTGATTTAATTCTCTCTTTTCCCATGCTTATATTATAAAAAATAATTATCCAAATATTTTCTCTTTCAATCTCTAATTTTTTTTTATTAACTACATACATATAATATATGCCATGAACATTACTAAAATTAGAGAATACATAATAAGTAGTTAATTAGACAGAATAAAATAATTAGGAGTAATATAATCAACTAGTAAGTAAATTAATTTGTTCCACAAGTTTATTATAAAATTTAGAAATAAAATTATAATATATCTAAACTTGCAGGGGTAAAAACATAAAAATAAAATAAAATTTGGATATAAGTATGCATATAGAGTACTCTGTCTTTCTTGGATTAAAATTCATTTGTGCCTTCACCCGAAATTCAGTTTAGGATGCATTTAATCGAAAAAATAATTTAGGGTGTAAATCGATTTTTAGAAAAAAGTTTGGGGTCAAATTGAATTTTAGTCTTTGTTTGCTTTGTTTGCCTGTCTTCCTCAGTCCTTCCCCTCTGAAACAAACCAGTGCCAGTTTCCATTTACGTGTATAACGCGCAGTACTTTCTTTCTCTCTTTTCTATTTTTTCCCTCTATGGAATTGTTTTCTCTCATCAGTCTGACTTTTGTTGTTGATTGGTTCGTTCATCACAACTTTCTGCCGGTACGAAACATGCATCTAACGGGTAGGGCAACTGGCAAAATTAGATCCACGGCTGGCAAAATTGATGGACGGCTTGCGCACACATATACACAAATCCGCCCTCCTGAAACCTAACCTGAATCCGCTCTCAAACCCGGTTCCTTGTATAAATTTTTTTCTGCCATTTCCAACTCTATCTCACATTTCCAAAACCTGAGTCAAATAATGGCGCCTTCCAGAGCCAGACAACATATACTGGAATACCGCGCGGCGGCGGCGGCGGCGGCCCAACAAGTGGGGGGCGGCGGCTCAACAAGTGGGGGCGGCGGCGGTGACCCAACCTGCGCAAGCGGCGGCAGCGCTTGTACAACCACAACAAGCTTTTGGACCGGCCCACAGAATCATTCTTGCTGAATGTTGGCTGCCAGGATACAACAACCGTTTGAAAGGATCGAAGTTCAAACGTTTACTTAAAGATAGGAAAAAGAAAGGAATAAAAACCATGATTCACGGTTGTTTTTTTAATGATGCCCGTGATCGTCAAATAAATCGTCCCCTCATTCTATAGTTGGAATGATTTGAATGCCAAGAGGGAAGTTATTGAAGGGATTAAGGTTTGATTCCTTATATTTTACTATTTAACTTTTTGTTGTTTTATTTTGAACACAAATTATTGATGTTGTTAGTGGCACATATATTTTTAAAATACAATTTGGTATATTTGAGTAACTTACTTGGAGCTTAGTTGTTCTTTTGAACCTTGTTTTTTCTTGTGCTGCGTTTTTCTTGTGTTTGATTTCGTAATAAGTGAATTGTTTGGATTGCTTGCTAGTTGCTACTAAGGGTTAGATTGCTCATTAGAGTTTAACAATTCTAATGGAATTAGAGATTATTGGTTTTGCTATCGGTGAATGGTTTATCTCTATTGAATGTTTATCTTGCACTATGTTACCCCCAATTGAATAAAAGGTGCCTATCGTATTTTGGTAATTTTAGTTCTAGGCTGTAGGTTTTTGGGTGGGTAGGGGTGAGGGCTATAGGTCAGACTCTATGGGTTATCTATGTATATACATGTTATTGTTATGGATAATAAATGTGATTGTCCACTGCCATGAGGCCCATGACTGAAGTTCATATTTTGTACCCAGTACACAAATATGTTGGTAATAATCCTTGGTTTCTTACACGTGTTTGAATATGCAACACTACTGGTAAAAAAAACATGAAACTTGAGATAGAACTCCATCGAATACAGTAGAAAGCTCCATAAAAAGTACTTATCAAACAAAAAAAAGGTTCAATTAAAAGTAGCTCTATGGCTTAGATTTTGTTACAAGAGATAGCTACAAGTGGTGTAAATATAGTTTAACTCTAACAATTCAAGTTAATGAGCTGAACCAACTCTAATAGGCGAGTTTGCCCTTGTTTAAACTAAGCTCATGTAGTAAACTGTCCTTGAAATTTAGCTTGAATTCTGCTTGCTTACCTGAATCCTGAACTAGCCGATACTTTGCATTATTTGCACTTCTTTCCTTAAGAATTAGTGTATTATATAATGGTATATTATGTATCAAAGTTTTTGTTCTTCTAGTATTGTAGGTGGACACCAAGTCTCATACTTGGTACACTTACTAGACGTTTTTAATTTTCAGCACTCATTAAAATTTTGTTTATGTAGATAATAATCAGCATAACTTGCATTTGTAAGATCCATCTGGTCTAAATGTTTTTTAGTCCATGTTTAAAAGCTGATTTGTTAGATGCTTGAGTTTTTAAGGGCATATTTGGTCTTGACTATGCTCTTAGAGAAGTCTCATGTGATGTTGATAGACATCGTGTAATGCAGTACAACTATCTATGGTAAATATGTTTGATGTGATCATGTGAAATTGCCAATCTTTAGTTTTAGTTTTATCTTGAGGCTGAGACACTAAATTAGAGAGTAGAAAGTGTATATTTTGCCCGGTCTTAATTTTTTTTGATAGGTAAGTTTGGCCATGCCTGCATCTGTTTTTTTTAATAACAAAAAACTTGGGATTGATATGTAGCAACTGGTATAATATATTAATAATACTATTTCTCTGTATATAACTATGTCTTATGTTTTCTCTCACTAAATGTGTTTGATGATGGTAGTGAGTACATGTACCACATGATCGGTGTATTATTCTTATTATGACACATGGTTAAGCAGCCTATACTAGGACACATGCTTATAATTTGATTGCACGGTTTGTCCAGTGATCCTCTCCCAGTGCCACCCAAAATGATATAGGCTAGTATTCACTTGTAGCTGCAATTAGTTTGGATGCAAATTAATGAAGGATGATTTCAAAGAAGAACAAGAGTTTTACCATCTTTTCAATGATGTTAATTTTATACTTTCTCTAGGATGCTTAAATTTTGATTTTTATGATCAATGGTGTATGATGATGTGTTTGACATTTTCCTCCCCTTTATGATTAGGATGTTTAATTAATATATATAGTTTAAACTTTAAATTGTGATTGGTGATGAGTAATTATTCAATTTCTTTTTCTTTATTTTTTGTAAATAATTTGAATGAATTTTATATTAGGTGACTGATAAACAAATTCGGATACCAGAATATTCAAATAATCTGATCCGTATTCGGATATTATTTTAAATACTGGATACGGATAACATTTTTAAAATCCGCCGAATACCAGATACGAATACGAATGGTGAATTGATTTTTCGGGATACGGATACCACTGTATCTGAATCCATATATATCTGTTTACACCCCTAGTCATCAGCCTTGTTATTATTATGATGTATTCTTACATTTTTTTAATTTAAAAATTTGTTAGATAATGGAGATATGACTATTCTTTTATATTAGTGTTGAATTAAGTTTTACTATGTTCGTATGTGTCTGTTTACACTTTATTTTTTTATGTCCATATAAAACATAACGGATTTGAGCAAAAAAATAATTATTTAATATCTTTTGATTTTCAGAAGTTCCTGCGTGCTCATCCTAATAATGGAAAGGTTCTTGATAATTATTGGGCAGACATCTCAACATGGGAACGCGAGTTTACTTGGGATGGGAGTGACATGACTTCATACATGGTTGTGCATGCTATTAAATTTGTGATAGATGAGTACTTGAAACATGCCAGGATTTTGGGTATGACGAGCAGAAACTATATTGAGTTGACCCTTAGGCTGTTTCTAAAGGTTCCTGCGGGAGATTATATCACGCAGAGCAGCCTTTATGTTCGCGCACTACCTCCTGATGGTTTTGGTGATTTTCGTATGGTGACTAAATGTAGGGCATATCAGATACGTACTGCCATCATTAATAACCATCAGGTTGGGACTGCTTATCAACATCTGCAAGTGAAAAAACTGTTCATACATTTCGACTATGTTTGCAGTGATGAAGATTATTATGGGAACAATTGTCTGTTAAGTGAATTAAGATTTGTGTTTGATATGAGTGAGGGGATGCAAAATCATGGAAGACCTTTTTTTGCGGTGGATATAATGAGGGGCACAATGTTGTAAATGGAAATCATGAAGGAGTGGTTTTTACCCTTGATGACCGCATGAGTGTTTGCTAGAGAAGGTATGTTAATATTCCCTTGCTTTTATATTTTTTAATTCTTTGTAATTGCATTAAAGTGGCTGAATAACAATTCCCTTACTACCATTTACTGCTTTTATGATTTGATAATTATTATAATTTTTGATTTGATGTTCAATACTTGATACATCATATAATGATAGTAATTATCAGGAATCAAAGAGTAGTGTTTCTAAAACTCTATGTTGCAATTTGTTATGCTACAACCAACTCTTGAAATTTGAACTTTTGGAAGTATTAAATGTTCTACGAAAATGTTTGTTTTACTCATGACCAAGTCTCTTGAAGAAGCTCTTATATAAAAAAAACACGGATAATTTTGGTTACATAAAAATCTCAATTTAATATACAGGCTCATAAACTCTAACGTAAATCTGCCCATCTTTGTTATATAAATTAATATTGCTTTCCTTCAATGTTTAATAGACTCCAGTTCTGGGTGTGGGGTTTACTGGATCTTTGGTTAATATATATGCCCAAAGCTTTGGGACCACAAATTTTAGTCTTTTATGGATAATATTATGTGAAAATGCATTTGAATTTGGTTTGTATGTTTAATCTTAATCACTGCAAGTGTTATTTTTCTGACCATAATCTATTCTACTATGTTGAGATGTTAGCTTCAATACCTGAAATTATTTCACAGTTAGGTTTATATTTTGACTTGTTCTGTGAGTTATTGTTGCAGAGGCATGCAGGAAGATGGAGCTTGCAATGGAGGGATGTGTATATGACTGTACTTAGTAGTATAGATAGAGATAGAAGTCTGGATAGCTTTTGTTTTGGGTTTAATCAGTGTCTTTTTGGGTATAGCATGCTTAGACAGTGTAGTTGTGCAATTCGATCTGTTAGTTGTTACTTCTAGGTCTACTTAGTCTGTTATTATGTTTTCTTTTGGAAAAATTTCCTTCTACATATTTGGATTTGCTTGCCTTTTGTCCTTATTATTCTGAGGGCAATTATGGTAAAAAGAAATTTATTCAAAATTTGGTGTATTGACTAAGCTCCACATGAATGTCAAATATATTTTGATAAAAAAATATAGCGCCTTTAAACTTTACCTCTTATTTGGAATATGAAACTATAAATGTGGTCTTCTAATGTGATCATGTCCCAACCAACCTGATCAATGAATGGAAGAGCTAACCAACCTGATCAATGAATGGAATGGGCTCTTCTAGTGTACTGTGAAGTTTTTTGTTTTTATTTAGAGTTGATTGTATCAAAATTCGAATCCTAAACTGTAAAAACTGAAAGTCCAAATTAAATAAGGAAGAATTACATACATTAGTACATTTATGAAAGTAATTACAAAAATCATACACTCATAAAATAATTACAAAAGTATTACACTTTTTTGTTTTTATTTTTATTTTTAACATAATTAAAAATTCTTAAATTAAGGAATTAATATCTAATGGCTGATATGGCAATATTAATGGGTCGTTTTTTTTTGAAAGAAGTGATAACCGCGAGTACGTCTCCTTATTTTAAAACCCTCGTTTGCATGCCGAAACCCTCTTTTCTCTTTTTTCTTTTTTGGTTCTTCTTCTTCCGTTCTTCGTTATCTTCTTTATCGCGTATCTCTGTTCATGTTATTCTTCAACCAATTGATCGCCATTTTCGTTTTGTTGTATAGTTATTGTTGTTACTTGTTGTCGTTGTTTATTGTTTTTGTCGTTACTCTGTTAGATCAGAGTTTGTTTTTTTGTTGGTCGTCATTTTCGTTGCTTGGTTCGTTCGGTTATTGTTGAATGGCTGATTCAATGAAGAAGTACGTAAAGAGAAAGAGAATAACAGAGGATGATTCTGTAAAGGGTTTGAAGAAGTTTGTTGCGGAGATGAAGGGGAAGGGGGAGAATGTTGGTCAGGAATCGAGTAAGAGTGAGAGTAGGTTGGTGTTACACAGTGGTATAAAGCATCCTGAAGTGCAAAAAGATTCTGATTTTGATGTCGATGTAGTTAAGTCAGAAGGTCAAGTGGTTAACCAGAATATAATTCAAACAGAAAGAACTTTAAAGGTTTGTTGATTTAAATGTTTTTATTTTACGATAATATAAATGTTTGTTTTATTATTTTGTATGTTTTTTGATATTGTTAGTTTATGTTTTGGATACCACTTGTGTTCAATCGATTTGGAATATTTGGTTACTTTTTTATTTTGTTATGGTTAACATTAAAAGTTATTTTGGTTACTATCACCTAAATGGTCGGTTACTGTTAGTTATTGTTTGTTGTTATAATGGTTATCATATATTTGCTTTAGTTTATATTGTTTCACTAAAATGTGGTTCATTTATATGTTTGTTTATGTTCTGGTTACCATGGATAGGTTTGGTTATTATCTTATAGATTGTTGGTTACTTGTTTAGTGTGTTTGTTAATGTTTGATTATAATTTGGAATCTATTATTGTTCCCTCAATTTGGTATTTTGATTTATTTTTTGTGTTGTTTTTGGTTTCCATGTATGTGTAGTATACATTTTGTTGGCTGAAATGGGTTTGGTGTACATGTTGATCATGTATTGGTTACTATGAGATAACTGTTTGGTTACCATCATACAATTGTTTGGATACTATCATATAAATTTATTTGTTAATATGTAAACATGTTTTGGTTTTATGCTATAACTGTTTGATTACTATCTTATGACTGTTTGGTAACAATGATGTAAAGTGGTATTTTACTATATAAACATATTTTGGTTATTATGATATGTTACTATGATATAAATTAATTTGTTACTATGATATATCTCATGGGTTATTATCATATAAATGTTTGGTTAATGTTCAATCATGTTATGGTTACTGTTATATTACAATATGGTAACTATTTTTGTGCAGTCAGTGTTGGATGTTGGAAACTGTTTATAGTATGTTTTGGCATATGGTTAATTGTTATATTATGTTTTGGCTAGTATGATATTATTATTTTTGTTACTATGTAACTGTTTATTATATAAACAATGTTTTATATTGGTTACTAATAATTGTGCAAATCTGATTTTGTTTATTTATAGTTATGGGACATGTATTATGAGGTATGTAACAGAAAATTCACTGGAAAAGTTATTTATTGGTGCGACATGGAAGTTCCCAGCATGATTTCTAAGAAATTGAATGAAAGTCAATTGGAGAAGTTCAAGGCAACATGTTTTGGGAATTTCTTGGAGTTCGGTGATCAGCACCAAATGTATTCCCAGATTATTCACCATGCTCTTATACGGGAGGTTCACCAGAGTGATGTTGGTGAAATGTGGTTTTTATTTGGGAAAAAGAGGGTCAGATTTGGTTTGCCTGAGTTTTGTCTAATTTCTGGTTTGAGATGGCAGGGTAAGGATGATATTTCTGCGTACAAAGGTATGGAGAATATTCTTATTGAAAAGTTTTTTGGGCATGAAGCTGTTACACGTAGTAGTATAGGCAGGGTTTATCGGAAGGCTGTTTTTGATAATGATGATGAGGCTATTAAGTTGTCATTTATTTTTCTGGTGTTTAATTTCATTTTATCCACAGTTTCTGAAAATCATGTGGATGGGCAATGGTCAATTTTCTATGCTATGGTGATGTTAATAGTTTTCCTTGGGGGAAATTCGCATTCGATATGACAAAGTACTCTTTGTCAACTGCTTTGAAGGGGAGATTGAAGAAAGGAAGGAGTGGTGAGTCAATATATAATATCTACAAGGAACATTATACAAAATTGTACAAGTTGAATGGTTTACCTTATGTGTTCCAAGTTTTTATGTTTGAGATCATTCCGTTATTCAAAATTCGGGGCATATGCAATGATGAGCATCCGTCTGATATCCGTTTATTTAGATGGAAGGAGCTAGTGAAGCCCCTTACGAATGACAAGTTGAAAGATTTAGTATTTTGTTCTGGACAGATATTTTTTTTACTATTAAGAGTTTAATTGGTTACCTTTAGTTATATATTTAGTTACTGATTATTTTTTGTGATGTTTACTGTTAACAAAGTGGTTAGTTACCTTTATATGCTTAGTTGGTTGCTTATTAGTTATATTTGTGTTAATAATAACAATGTATGTAGTTACCTGAATATAAGCATTTGATTACTAATTAAATTTTCCTTGTGTTGCTAATAACAATTTTATTGGTTATCTAGTTATAAAAATTTTGTATACATTTTTTTTATAATTTTAGTTACTGATTTATATACATTTGGTTAACTGTGTATATGTAGTTGGTTATTAATTATGTTTCATTATTCTTTATTTACTATTTTGTTATGTTTTTTTCAATGTTTTGTTGTATATTATACTAAATGTACCTAATATTTTTCAGTTCAGGATAAAAAGTCTAGTTCCCACATCCGAGGAGAACGATCGGCTTGATTTGGGCGAGCTTCAATTTTTAAATGGGAAGGATGCTGATAAGAAGGTTTCAAAAAAAGTTAAGGGTGGCAACATTGGAATTAATATGTCTAAATTTAAAGATGCAATTGATTCACGGTTTAGGCCGTTGGAGAAGAAAATGTCTGAGATTAAGAAAGACATTTATGATATTAAGAAAGACATTTTAAAATTGCGGGCTGATATTAAGGATGATATGCATGTTTTTCATGTTCAGTTATGTAAGGACTTTAGTTCCATTATTAGAGATGAGTTAAGTAGTATCAAAGGTGTTGTGGATAAACAAGTTAAAGATGTTGTTGATGATGAGGATGATTCTGATTCTGATTCTGATTCTGATGATGGCGATGATGACGATAATGATAATGATGATGATGAACATAATGGTGAAGATGATGTAGGTGATGATGGTGAAGATGATGTAGGTGATGAAGCTGTTAATGGTGTTGCTGCTGATGATGATGTAGGTGATGAAGCTGATCATGGTGTTGCTGATGATGATGTTGGTTCTAAAGGTAAAAATAATGATGCTGATGAGGTTTGTGATGATGGGTTGATAGGTTATGAGAAAAATGATGAGTTTGTACCTGAAGTTGTTAAGGAGTGTGAAGATGTTGTTAATGTTGTTGAAGTTCTTAAAGAGTGTGAAGACCCCCATGTTTATGAGGATGTTGATGATTGTTCAACAATAAATAAGAATAATGATGGTTGTGATGTGTTGAATTTTGTTGAAAAGAAGGATGGGAATGAATATGAGATTGGTAACGAAGTTGAACGTCATGTCAAGGTTAGTCATATTTGTTTGTTTTATTGTGTTATGTGTTTTTATTTTTAATGATTAATTATTTGTTTTTTATCTTTCACAGATTGGCAAGAATAATGACATGCCATCGTTTGACATATTAAGCCAATGCACTGGTAATAGATTGTTTTGTATGTCGATGATGAGGTTAGTGTTATAATGACATGTCATTTTGATTTTTACATGTTGTTATTTGTTACTATTATATTGTTATATGGTTACTTTTCATATATATTATATTTACTATTATAATATCAGTTGGTTACTATTGCATTGTGTGTTGGTTACATTTTATATATATTATGTTTACTATTATGATATGTTCACTTTAATATGTCCATTATTTTTCATTCATTTTTTTTATTAAATATAGTTGTTAACTGCATGTGTTGAAAATATAATTGTATTTGTTACCCTATATTTTAATATAAACAGGGGAATAAATTTGAGGCAGTAACAAGACTGCATTAGACAGTAACTATTAGAACATTAGACAGTATAATGTTTTACAGTAACCAATACATCATTATACAGTAACTATCAGTTTCATGAAGGTAACCAATGTATGTGATGAGTAACCATCAGTGTTAAAAAAATCAGTAGAAATAATTTGAAAACTATAAAGTAATCAAATACACATTATTAAGCAAGGAAATATAGATATAAACAGTTACCAATTTTTATATCATTAGTATTATGGATTGTTTACTATTATTTTATTAATAGGTTACTATTACAATGTGTTTTGGTTACCACTACATAAATTTTTGGTTACTGTTTTATTTTGTTTTTGTTCATATTATGATATGTTCACTCTAATTTGTCTGTTATTTTTCAACTTACATCTTTCTACAAATTTTTGTTATTGCATATATTAGTTAAATGCAAATATTTATGTGAAAATCTAATTGTATTTGTTTCATTTTATGTCAACTTTAAAAGGGGAATAAATTTGAGACAGAAAGCAAATCCGTACTCGATGAGATGGTTTTGACTACCCAGGACATAGCCCAGTGTGATGAATTGGAGAAGAGTATTGATAAATTCAGTGGTAGACCCGTTCGTCAACATGTAAAGAGTGCTGTTTTGCGGTCTCCATATACAGTATCATTTGGATCTGTTGGGTTATCGTCTAGTGCATTAGGTTCTATTCAAAGAGTTGATGTTATTTCTGCATTCCCCAAGATTTGCATGGATATGCCTACAAAATTTGTAGAGACATTGTTTGATCAATGGTTTAAAATAGGACTTAACAACAGAAAAAGGTTTGTTTTTTACTGTTAACAATGTTATATTTTTGTATGAAGTCAATAAATCTGTTTTTGTGCAGTGTGTATAGTAACATGGTATACTAATATTTTTTATATTGAAGGACGGACAAATTTCCTGGGAAGAATGACATTATCGAACCTGCTTTTGTTTTTGGATATATCCCAATTTCATTTAAGATGTGCTTTTATAAATTAAAGACTCCTGGCCAATGGTTAGATGATGATGTGAGTTCTTTTTTTTTTAAATTATGTTTTTATAGTTATGGTTATATTATTTAGTTGTTTAAGTAACTAGTGTTAATAGTATTGGTTACTGTCAATTGACTATTTTGTTACTGTCATAAAACTGTTTTGTTACTATCATATCACTGTTTGGTTATTATCATACAACTATTAATACTTTATGTTGTTTTTTTTGTTCAGCACATCAACGTTGCATTATATTATTTCCGTAAATTGGCAAGACATTCTGATAGTGTGCATATAAGGGCAACGACTACAGATTGTTGGTTCCATGCCAAGATGACATCTCTTTTTGAAGAGTACACAAGTAAAAATGTAGATAAGAGTGTATTGTCTGGACAGGGTGATGTGTCTGAATACATTCATGGTTTGTTTATGGATGTCAACACCCCGTGGAGAAATGTTGATTATGTTTTGTTCCCCATCCATATGTCAGCACCGGACCATTGGTTTTTGTTAACGTTTGATGTGCATCGTAGATGTCTAACCGTTTATAATTCCTTGCAGCCAAAAAGGAAATCTATGCAAACAAAAATCATGGATGTTTGTGAACCTTACATATTTATTCTTCCCACTTTGCTGTGTAAGAGTGGGTTTTGGCGGGATAGGTGTGACATTAATTTTAGCAGTGAACCATACCGCAATAAGGAGGAAGATGATATTATTGAGTTAAAATTTGCAGAGTCAGTTCCTGAACAAGTTGAGGGGTAAGGGTTTCACTATTTACAATTTTTGAATTATTACATATAACTATCTTGGTTACTATCATATAATTGTTTTGGTTAATATGTTGTAACTATTTGGTTACTGATTTAGTATGTTTTATGTTTCTATCATATAAGTATTTTGGTTACCTTTAATTTCTGTTTTGTTCAATTTTATATATAAATGTTGGATACTGTATAAACTGATATGTATTATATATAGGTTGATTATAGTATTGATTTTTTGTTATTTTTTGTGTATTTGTATAATGATTGCGGGATGTTCACAATTTGTTTCGCTGAGCATGTCATTCATCATAAGTTTGATGAAATTCCTATTCTATTCCCAATTGTGCAATATCGGAAGAAGTTATGCACAAACTTATTTTTGCATGCAAGGAATAAACAATTGGAGGGATATGAGATTGACAGAGAATTTCCAGGAAGATTTGTTCCGGATTTTGATTAGTTTAGTTTTTATTTTTTTGTTAGTATGAATTAACAAAAACTTTGTATAGTTTATTAAAGATGATTATTGGATATTATAAATGGTATTTCATATTTTATTATAATAAAATTATTGGAAGTAATTTTGTCTGTTGCTTAGTATTTGATTTGTTTTAGGTTGTGTTTGCTGCATTATTTTGGAATGCAGAGTTGGTAACCAAATATGTATAAAAAGGTAACCAGCTAATTCTTTGATAGTAAACAGAGATTTACAATATTATATCATGACTTATAACTATTGTTAACTGTATAAGGTCATATAACTATTGTTAAGTGTATATGTGAGAATATATATTAGTTAACATAAAAATTTGATTTGGTGACTGTTATCTAGATATTTGGTTACTTTTTTGTTATATTTTGTTTATTGTTATTACAAATTATTAAACAAATAGTTTATTGTTATTGTCACCATATTATGTATTTATAAGTAAACAAATTATAATAAAACTTAATAAAATCAGTATATATCATTTATTTAAGTTTCCATTATTATATATGATGGTCATTTATAAAATCATTTAATTTAATATATTTTTGAAATTTGAATTGGTATTCAAATTGTCATATAACGTAACCATTTGACTTTATGTTAGTAACCAAATAATTTTCAAATCATATATGGAACAATTATCAAGTGCACATTGTACTTATGTGGGTTCCCAATTATATTGGCAAATAATAATAAATTAAGAAATCAAAATTTTAATCAATAAAAATTTTGTTTACTATACAAATCAAAAATGTTATGAACCATGTGTGTTATGGTTGATGAAAGTAAACAATTATATATACATGTACTTACACTCTTAATGTAAATGCAATATATTAGGGTTTTTTTGGTCTTAAAACCGGTGGATTATTGCAGGTTTTCCTGTTGTGTCCTTTTTCTTGGCACCTACTGTATTTGTTTTGATTTTTGATTTCAGATCCGTGTTTGTACCTCCCTATTTTTGGTCTTCCAGCTGGTCTTCTTGTGTTTTGTGGTTTTATAACCATGTTTCTTACTTCTTGTGGTACATCCCAGTTTTCTTTGTCATCTAGTGGCATTATTGAAGCTGAATATGTATCCACCAAAGTTGTTTTATACTCCCTCCGTCCCAGGATAAAAGTCCTGGTGGACTTTTCACGCATATTAAGAAGAGGAATAAAATGACAAAATTGTCCATAATAATGTCATTAAATATGGAGAGAGAATTAGAATAAGAAAAGTATGAGATATTTAATGCTACAGGCATAATAGGAAAAAATATGTAAAAGTTTGGTTATTAAAAGAAAGTGGACATTTAACATGGGACAACCCAAAATAGTAATAAGGACTTTTATCCTGGGACGGAGGAAGTAGTATTTTTTTTGAGCAAAAATTATAACAGCTCAAATTTCGCTTGTTCATAACAGCAGCAGCGTGTGAACAAGGCATCTCATGGTACTGAAATTTTCCACATGTGCATGTTTTTTGGTTGAGGTCCACAATATATTTTTTGGAGACATCGTAAACAGTGAAAATCACTAAGTTTGATGTCTCAACCTACATTACAAATAAAGTGTTGTTAGAAAAAATATAGTAAAGTAAATAACCCAATGTTATAATTATAAAACAAACAATTCAGCAACAACCAACTATGCAGTAACAATATAATTATTAAGAGTTACCAAACAAGTATCAGTTAGTAACCAGTATGTTGATACTCAGTAACCAACTTAGCAGTAACATTATAATTATTCAGAGTAACCAATTAAGAACAAGTTAGTAATCAGTATCATAATAATCATTAATAAACTAAATAGTTGTCAATAACCATTGTAATTAAATGCATTAAGCAATTAAGTACTAATTAATAACCAATATAATATTTATTAGTAACCAAGTTACAGTTAGTCAGTAAACAAGTCATTATTATTCAGTAAACATTATAGTGTAACACAGTAACCAAGCCAACATTAGTCAGTAAACAATTCAACATTAATTAGTAATATTATGCATTAAGCAATACAACATTAGTCAGTAATCAGTATAATGATACCAATAACCAACTCAGCAGTATTAAGTAACCATTATAATTTTATGCAATAAGCAATTAAGTATTAGTTAGTAATAAATATAATATTACATAGTAACCAGGTTTCAAATAGTCAGTAAACAAGTCTATTAGTCAATAACCATTGTAATGTAATACAGTAACCAAGTCAGTAAACATTTCAACATTAATGAGTAACATTATGCAGTAATCAAGACAGCATTAGTCAGTAACAAATACAATATAAAAATTGATGCAATAAATTATAATTTATATTTGTTACCTTAAGTTTCCTTGATTTAATGATATTAGATTGCAGTCTTTCTTCAGCTGTTGTGGAAAATGTTGTGAATGTTGATAGGGATGCTTGTTTGTTTGTGAAATACCATCTTTGAACCAGACAACGTAGGCATTCAATCATTGATGTAATTGGAAGATCCCTAATCATCTTGATTGCGTTGTTAATAGATTCGGCGGTGTTTGAAGTCATTGTTGAGTATCTACTTACAGTCCCATGGAGCCTGGTGCACTTTTCCAACTTGACCACTTCCTCCAAATATGTCCTTATTCGAGGATCAATGGCATCAAGTTCAGCCATGTGTTGGTTGAATTGCTCAATGTTGTATGCTCTACATGCACCGTTGTAAGCTTGTTTAAGTTCTTCTCCTCTCTTTTTGAATCTATTTTTTATATTTTTTAGTATATGGTATGTGCAGGAACCATGCATGACATCCGAAAACACATAATTCAGTCCTTGTATTATGGCTTCATGTCTATCTGAAACAATACATTGTCCTTCTCTAACTCCACAAGCAGTTCTCAAATTCATGAAAAACCATCTCCAAGATAATTCGTTTTCGCTGTCAACCACTACAAAAGCAATCGGAACAATGTTTTGGTTCGCATCTTGTGTGCTTGCTATCAGTAGTGTCCCCCCGTATGTTGATTGTATGAATGTTCCATCGATTACAATTATTGGAAAGCAATGATGTCATGCTTGAATTGATGCTCCAATGGCAAAGAATAAATATTTGAAACGAGCATTTGTTTCCAATTCAAGAGCTGTGACGGAACCTATTTTGAAACATCAACATTATAAATAGAATTACACAGTAAACAAGACAGCATTAGACAGTTACTAATAAAAAATTGATCAGAAACCAATATATTATTACACAGTAACCAAAATAGAATCAGACAGTAACCAATATGTTGTCATACAGTTACCAAGACAACATTAGTTAGTATAATGTTATTAAGTAACCAATCAGTAACCAATACATTGTTACACAATAACCAATACAGCATTAGTCAGTAACCAATAAAGCATTAGATAGTATGATGTTACAAAGTAACCAACACAGCATTAGACAGTAAACAACATATTGTCAAACAGTAACAAAACAGCATTATACAGTAAATAACATATTATTATACAGTAACAATATAATCATTAGTCAATAATCAAAACAGTAACCAATTTATTAGTCAAAACAGCATTAGTCAGTAATCAAGATATCATTAAACTATATAATCAACAGTAACAAAGTCAATATTAGAAAGTAACCAACTATGGCAGTAGACATTAATAAATATATTTGATGAGTAACCATTTATATAAAAAATTAGTAGAACTTACTCAAAAATTATAAATATGGGGAAGGTAACCAATGCATTTTATAGCAACAAAATCAGTTGTATTGAGTAACCAACTAATAATTAAAACTAATATTATGTTATAAAGTTTTACCTGGATTTGTTTTCTGCAGCATGTGTAACCATGATGGGATCAATGAGTAGTCGTGTGGATTTCCTCTGACCTTTTCCAACGCTTTCTCTTTCGATCCCCATGCTTTTTGGTAAGAGATAGACACATTATATTCTGTCATCATGTCCTCAACAATATCGGTTGGTGTGTATATTTTCTTCAAATTTGTTAATTTATGCATTATGCATTCGCTAACGAACTCACTATTTGACTGACAGTGGTCTCCAAGCAATACATTGACTGAACACGTGTGAATGTCGTAGAATTCCCTCACCTTGAACAGACTGGTTTTTTGAATACTTGATGCTCTCATCTTCCATTTGCAATTTTCATCATTTACGCACACTAGCACAAAGTCTCTATGACCTATTCTTTGAACTTTGTGTTGTCTGTTTTTCTTGATTGAATGCTATCTCATTGATTGTGATAGGATTTTCTTATCTTTGTAGGTTTGATGTAATCTCACTTCACATTCATTCGGATCTGTTATTACATCTTCATATCGTTCTGTTGTGTATGATTTGTCATGTTGTCTATCTTGTTGTTGTTCAATAATTTCCATTGCAAGCTGATCAACATATTGCGTTCCAATTTGGGAATCTTGTGTTGCTAGTGTAACTAGTGCTGAATTCCCTTGTGTTGATCTGATTGGCATTATATCGTGAACAACAGATTCTTCTATATTTGTCAAGTTATGCAAGATTGTTGTGCGGTCGCTTCTTTTTCCAATATCTATAATTAGTGGGAATTTTCATTGTTCATCAGATTTTTTACTGACTTCAATAAAGAATCTCAAGTTTGCTTCATCTGATATACAAATTGGTGGAATGTCGTTTTTGATGTAAAATTTGATAGATAATGTTGTTGTGTTTGTGTCTATCCGCAATGCAATGCATATCATGTTATGCATTTCTCTGAACAAACAAGTTGGGGGAACTAGTATGCCAGTAACTTCAAAGTTGGTGTACTGGTTACTATCAGTCCATGTACCGTTGAAATAAAGCAAAACAGGAATCATCTCCATTGTCTGAAAACAGAATATGTATTACATAGTAACAAAATCAATGTTATCAGTAACCAAACTATATAATGTTAGTAACCAGAAAATGAAATACATTTGTACTATCATTCTACAATTGAAACAATCAGTTTAATGTTTTTTGTTAGCAATTAAATTATAACAGTGTAACCAATGTAGCCAATTAATTTCCATCATAATAAAACAAACCAATATAAATTAATCAAATATTGCACATTAATAATATCAAATTATACAGTAACAAAATTCAATGTAAATAGTAACCTACACATATTTATTTAGTAACCATAGGATAAAAAACATTTTCGATTTACTTGTTATATTAAAAAACAACTAGTATAATGGGTTTGTGGGCATTTAAATGCTAATTGTTGTAAGAATGTAAGCAATGTGGTTAACAAGTGACTATTAATATAAAAATATAATTATAAGCATTATTAGATTAATTCAGTAAACAGATCAGAATTAATAAGTATCCATTTTTATTTGTATATAGTATCTAAATAAGTATTATTCAGTAACCAATATAATGTTAATCAGTAACCAACTGAGCATTAGTTAGTAAACATATACATATAAATGTTCATACATAGGAAACTATATACATATAATTATTAGACGTATACCAGTATATTGTTACATAGTAAACTATGAAGCATTACATAGTAACTAATAAATCAGTATATAGTATGATGTTACAAAGTAACCAACATATCATTTGACAGTAGCCAACATATTGTCATATAGTAACCAAGAAAACATTAGGCAATATAATGTTACAAAGTAACCAAAACATTATTTTACCGTAACTAACATATTGTCATACACTAACCAAGCTAGTATTTTATAGCATCCAAGACAGCATTGAACAATATATTGTTATACAGTAACCAAAACAACAGTAGGAAGTTACCAAAAGTTGCAGTAGACAATAAGGTTTTTTGTAGTAACCATTTTAAGTGTGAAAAAATTAAGAAAGGTAATCAATATATGAATACCGTAGTAACCACAGGTAACTATATGCATAAGAACTTGAAACACACATACCTCGGTGTTCAGAATTGTATCGATATTGCTGTGATTGTTTTTGGTTACTGCTCTTGAAGTAGATGATGATTTTGTATACTATTTCGTCTTCTCCGATCTTAGATGTTTGTCGCGATCTCAGAGGTGAGTGGAAAGGCAATCGTCGACCGAAGATTTGGCAATCGTCGTCCGAAGATCTTAGATCTTAGATTTTTGCCGCGATCAGAGTTGTTGTGATTGTTTATGGTTACTGAACTTGTAGTAAATGTTGATTTTGTATAATATTTCGTCTTCTCCGATCGTATATTTTTTACGCGATCTCAGAGGTGAGTATAAAGGCAATCGTCGACAGAAGATTTGGTCTTTTCCGATATCAAAGTTGCATGTTGTTCGGTTGCTTGATTTTAGGAGCGATTATTGTTAGATAGGACATATTTGGTAACTGACGTGTGCGTGATATTATCAACTTTATTATTGTGTTGTTTTATTTTTTTAATTATGTTTTGTGTGTTTTATTTTTGTAATTATTTTATAATTGTTGTATATTAGTGTTAAGGACCTATAACAAAATGTTTTTGGACCAATTACTTAAGTAAGATAACTAAGAATATGAAAGAAAGTTGGGGTACGGTGATTATTGTGAATACATACACATGCATGAATAGCAGGAAATTAATATGTATGCAGTTGTAGTGAGTTAGTGGCAGCATTTTGGAGGATTGGGTCCAGTCTTCCTGTAGTCATTGGGTCTCTAAATCCATCCTTCTATCAGTAAATTCCTCTTCTTCTTTCACTGTGTTCATCTGCAATTCAATATGTATATTAATTACTTTACATAGATATATATATTAAATTTACATATATATTGTTGGGATATGTCTATTTTAAAAAGAATTGCTGCTATTATGGAAAATCGGAATCCTATTTTTAATAGGAAGTATTATTTTTAGAAGGATCTTATTTTAATAGAAGTTTTATTTTAGAAGAGTCCTATTTTATATAGGAAGAGGAGATTCATGGGTACTTTATAAATAGTTTTATGTTTTGTTAAAATATAACACAACTAAAAATTATGTAGCATCCTTAGAGCTGAGAAAAGGGTGTGAGTGGATTTTGTGTTTATGAGAAAGGATGGTTTTTGTAATTTTTATATTTCGTTCTAAAAAATTGTATTTTGGATGGGAAGGTTAATTTTACAGCTTTTAGCCCGGGTAAAAGTATATCGTAGAGATTAATATATTGAATAATTCATTGTATCGTGAGTAATATATTGAATAATTCAAGAGATCAAGCTTTTTGAATTTCTTTTTCTTACTCCCTAAGGTAAGTAACATCAAATTTGCATGTTTTAAGAAGAGTCGATAACATAAATAAATAAAATAAGCAAGTAAAAATTCGGTTTTTAGAAATAAATGTATGTTTACTCATCAAATCTTAATATTATTTACCCACTGTATTACTGTCGTCAAATCTATATATTATCTACTGGCTACTGTCGTCAAATCTATATATTATCTACTGACTGTATTACGGTACAAGATAATATGATACAATGTTCTCAAATTTAATATAAAAATATTATATAATTACTCATCAAATAAATGTATGTTTCGGTTTTCAGAAATAAATGTATGTTTACTCATCAAATCTTAATATTATTTACAGACTGTATTACTGTCGTCAAATCTATATATTATCTACTGACTACCATCGTCAAATCTATATATTATCTACTAATCTATATATTATCTACTGACTGTATTACAGTACAAGATAATATGATACAATGTTCTCAAATTTAATATAAAAATATTATATAATTATCAATGAAAGAACATCAATTCAAATTCTGGATTTTCAATTTTTCTTGAGTTTTAAAAAAAAATATCACATAAGATGAAAACTCTTTTCATCATCAGAAACAACCTGATTTCTAACCTCTTGCATTGCATTACCATAACGAAAGCTATGGTGGTAATTATATTAAAGCCCATAGTTGGTCTATGCTCGAAGATGATGAGGCGTTTCGAATAAAAGTGTTCTGGTTTGAAGTAGGGGAACTTTGCAGAACCTTTGTTTGCACCTCAATTCATCAAATTCTACCACTCTAAGACCAAATCATAGTCAAAAGAAGAGTTTGATCCTGGCTCATAAGGTATGCTTAACACATATTCTATCGGGTAGACTAGGTAAAAGGGGCCCGACTTTTTCTAGAATTCAAGTTCGGCCACAGCTGCCTCCCTTTTTTGGGAGTCCAGTTCCTTGCCATCAAATTTAATATACAGATATTATATAATCATGCCTCCCAAATGCTAATTATTATCAAGGCAATTCTGTGTTCATCCAGTCCCCCACCCCAAGTCCCATTTATGTATTAGGATACATCAGCAAGTCAATAATTTGCAAGTAAACAATTTCAAAAGCAAATTATAAACAAACAAAGATGACAAGAATTACTAGCTATGGTTGGAGAAAGATAAACTAAATCACACACATGGTAAAGGCATTTCCTTTCCATTTATATTATGAATGAATAAATAGAAGGAAAAAAAAACGAGAAAATTCCTCAATAGTACATTTTATGCCAAAACATTTTGCTACAACATATTCATCCCTCTGTGGGATTCATAATCTAGGTAATCTCCATTGGCCTGCGGAAAAGGCGCGTTATAACCATACATATCAAAAACCCTATCATCCATACCCATATTCCCTCCTTACCGTCCTTTGAAGCCTTCCATTTGCGAAGCCCAATGATTCGGAGCTAAAATATTAGAGCCGGATGCTTCTTGGTTCATACTTGCTGCATTATGATTTTGTGGCGAATATTAAGTTGGTCTCTTGTTGGTGGAATTGGCGGTTGTCAGAGAAATAGAGTTCGATTGCTGTTGCTGCATTTGTTGCTGGTTCTTCATCGGTGACTTGGGCCGAAGAGTCTCTGTATCAGGGGTTGTGACAACGAGATGACCAGCTTCTGGCGGTGGATTTCGTCCACCTCCTCCCTGCCAAACCTTCCCATCCTTGTCTGTGAAATTCCGGATATATGCCTGAAAGATCCCAACATTCTCAGGTCAGGGCTATAAAAAAGCCAATCAAGTAAAGTAAACAAATCATACATATTCGGACTAATACCATGTTTAAGTAACCATTGCACTTAAAATCATAAGCTATTAGAGGGTGGCCCAAACACACATCATGCTTTAACATTATATCTTCGGCTATGACTATCCAAATCAATGTGTGATATTACAAACTTGTACTGAGTCTCTATTTTTAATGCACTATCTAATGGGTTGTTCTAGCTTCTAGCTTCAAATGATATATGATGTTAGCACAAAGAAGGAAAAAGGGACACTGGTGTTGCTAGTAAGTAGTAACTTCCTATAGGCAGGTTTGAAGTTTGATTTCCTTAATGAAAACAAAAATTTTAAACAATCTAGTTTTTCTAATTACCAGAAATAACAGCTTTAGTTAGCAATAGGATATAGACTCCCTTCATTCCAAAATAAAGGATTTGAAGTCAATTTGATATTTTCAAATCAAAATTGATATGATTCATTTAATTATAGACAACACAATTCGGAAAACTGTTATTGCTAGTGTTTGAAGCAATATAGTATCTCTTTTCTCTCTAGTAGGATGATTGCATTAGAGGAAGCCAACAGCCTTGGACCAATTACAGCCTAACAGCAGGTTATAAGCTCTCAACTCTTATCAAGTTTCAGGTAACCATAGGAATAGTGCGAAATCCTAATTTTTATATTTCATGTTTGCATAATGGACTAGCACAAGTGAAGCCTCATACCCATATAAATTGGCAAGAGAGGCAGATACTCTTAAAGGTCTGGGCCTTTTGTTTCAAATTCTGTTCTTTGTTGTTTCCAGTTTTTATTTCTAAAATATGGAAAAGTACGTATACATCTGTTACCTTCCTATAAAGATCATTTATTTTCCTTTTTTCAATAACGAGAAATAAGAAAAGGGATAATTGGCTTAATCTTAAATGCATACAACTTCCAATCAAAATTATATCTTATTACCATTACGAATACCAGAATGTATTCTTACTTTCCTGAAAACAGGCAACGGATGGAAATGATGATCAAGCACATTTTCTAGAACTTTAAGAATATGAAATCAGAAAGCAGTGTGTGCTTGTGTTTGTGTCCATAACTCTATCAGGTTTTCCGTTTTCCTTATTACTAATACAACTGGATAAGGATGCTGAACATCATACCTCGGAATTAAAATTTGATGAAGAGAGGTCTTTACCAACAGTCAACCAGCCGGACCGAATATTGTGATCTTCACCAAACAGCTCAAGCCTCCTACGGCCAAGGGAGAAATGCTCAACAATCTTCAGGTTTTGCAGTAGAACCTGCGATTACATTTGGAAAAAGTTCTCAACATAATTGGGTCCCAATATTTGAAAGAACTGATACAAAGATTTAGGAACTTCGATATATTTTGTAGAATAAGCAAAATTATAAATTTCAAGGAAAAGAAGAAAACAGAAAGGTAAAAAAAGGGACCAAATATACATAGCCAATTCAAATGTGGATTATAATAAATTGATTACACGAATGATCACAAAAGCAAAAACCTAAATTATAATACTGACCATAAGGAGGCTCCTCAGCTATAATCACGTCAGTGTCGATGTTGGCATGAATTATATGACCATCAGTACTGCGACGAACAGTTCCTTTTATGCCCATCAAACAGTGTTCCTTCATGATAGTAACAAGGGCACAAAGAGTTCAGCAAAATGATTAAAGCATTCACATAGAAATCAACATAACACAGGAAAGAACAAAATCGGGAATGTGACACAAGTCAGAAGCATAAAACTGCCAACCTTAGAGCGCTGAAACAAAGTATGAGAATCATGGCGCAACCCAGGAGTTGCATTGTTTTGTTTGTCTTTACCCAACATATATCTTCACACCTGCGAAATCCCCACTACATGAAACAGGAAAAAGTGTTAATTGTTGACCATTGCAAACTACTGCCATATAAAAAATCAAGTAGAACAAAAAAGTGGCAATCATAGTCATATGGTATTGCCACAAGGAAGACTCTGCACCTTCTTCAGACATTGTCTTCCCTGCTTAAGGCCAAGACCATCACCAACCCAAAGAAAAATGAAAGAAGGTGTGTCAGCAATTGCCTGCAAACGAGAATGGGAGATTGTTTAGATATTAGTCTGAACTGTTAAACATAAAAAAATTAATGTTAGGATTGGGAGCAGAGTTAAGTCTTTGAATATAAAGCCCAAGAACTTTATTTAATAGGGTTTAAATCTTTAAAGTCCAAGAAGGATATGTTTTAAATTTAGTAGAAGAGTAACTTCATTCCAAGTCACAGAAGCCAGGTTGAATACACAAGGAATGACTAAGAAACTAATTACCTCAATCCTGAGATTCATAATTTCTTCAAATGTCCAATATTCCATATGGTCAGTGACGCCAGGAGCTCTGTGAACATATTCCTCCCAAGGAGGGTCCACAAGAATGACGACAAACTTCGTTCCAAAGAACTCTGGAGATAGCACCTGCTCACGCAGGTCACACTTATAATACATTGGAGCAGTAGCAGACTTGACAACAATCTCATCCTTCTTTTGTATAAGCTCCCGAAGCTTTGGGTAGTCCTCCACAACACTAGTGAGCTCTAGTTCCCTGATGTAATTTTGTGGACGCATACCAGTGTCAACAAAGTTTTGGGAGTAATCATTTTGCTCTCCTCTGGAAGGAGCTTTACCAAGGGGTACATTACCTCTGGGAGGAACCCAACCCCCAGTGGGTTTTTCTTGTGTCTGTCCGCGTCCCACTGGTAGCATATCATTAAAACTAGCTCCAGATAAATTTGGAGGCCCTCCTCTTCCAGGACCTGGTTGACTAAAAAACATGGCAGGATCCGGAGGAGTCCCTATATTTGGAGAAAATCTGGGTACAGATGGTCCAAGAGGAACAGGTGAGAGACCGAGTGGAACGGCTAACAGATTCATATCTACACCTAATGCTCCAGGCCATACAACAGGAGGAGAAAAGGGTGGGATAAAAACACCAGGGGAAATTGGAGGA
Organism: Panax japonicus; assembly: GCA_020205505.1. Classification (NCBI taxonomy): domain Eukaryota; kingdom Viridiplantae; phylum Streptophyta; class Magnoliopsida; order Apiales; family Araliaceae; genus Panax; species Panax japonicus. The sequence continues at coordinate 67,416,837 of CM035095.1, read as the reverse complement.
CCAGGACCAGGAGACATGCTAGGAGTTAGTTGTTGCATTGCTCCAGGTGGAGGCATTCCAAGTGGTCCAAAAGGTGGTCCCATCATGGGCACTGGGATTGCAACCTGTTGGCTGTCTCTCCCATTAGGCCGACCCCTTCCTCCTCTCCCAATTCTATTCCCTCTAATTCCTTGTGGAACAGCTCTATTAAAGGAGCCTACCTCCTGGTTTCCATGAGGAGGTTGTGAACCACTACTTGAACTTTGGGCACCACCTTTCTGGCCTCGCTTTCCCAGCCTGAAAGTCAATCTCATCCCTCAATGAATTCTGATCTCGCGAATTAGGACCGTCATCCATAAATCTATCCTTTGAATCCTCACCAGATTGGCCAGACCCGTATAGATCAAAGTTTCTTGCCTTACTATCCCATGGATATGCATACTCATCATCATTTGGTAGCAATTTCGTGACAGAATTCTGGCCAGCTTCGTTACTCCTATCAAAGGTGGATTTAGGTTCCTCTCTCCCATAATCGAATGGTTTGGTTTGGATCTCTATCACATCATAATTCTCATTCGAAATTCCATACTTCGATGAGGTTTTCACAGCTTCAGTCCTGTTTCCGTCTTTTCTACCACCAGTACGACCCTGAGGCCTTTCACTGTCAACCCTCTCACGACCATGTCTCTGCAACTCCCATTCTCTGCCATAATCATAAACTGTGTCCCCGTCTTTTGTATCCTTATCGATAATGTTGAGTGGCCTTCTTTTCCAATTGTCTCTGGAAGCCTCTCGCTCCCTATTCCTGTCACTCCAGCTGTCATCTCTTCCTTTAGATCGATCATCCCTGTAGCCATCCTTTTCTAGTTCTTTCCTCCTGAACGTATTGCTTCTGTCATACTCCATCTCAAAATATTCTGATTCATGATGGCGTCTTCCACTCCTCTCAGGAGATCTTGACCTGTTAGAGCGGTCTGAATCTCTTCTAGTTTTGTCTCTCATCCATGTGTTACCATCGTCATCCATATTGAATGACCTCTCACCATTTCCAACGACATCACGCCCAGTGGGATTCCTCTGTAGTTTATGCTCCTCGAGTTTCTCTTTACCCGAAATATCTTCACGAATCAAAGGACTTCCCTTATTATCTTCTTCAGGTGCTTCAGACCTGACCTTACTCTTACTCTTCTCAGAATCAACTTGTTTATCTTCCTTGTCATGAGATTTTGTACCTTTGTCAAGAATTGAATCCAAACCCCTGCTTTTGCTATCATCCACTTCAGTTTTGGCAGGCAAACTTCTTTCTCTAGAAGTCTCATTCTTAGGGTCAGAAGACTTCCCAGTTCTCGCATCAGATTTCTCCACATAGTTACCATCTTCTGTGTGTCTAACAGCATCAGATTCATCCCATTTTCTCCTTTGGCTCCTACCCTGATCAGAAGATCCATAATCCTTTTCTCGTCTGCTTTCCCTTCTTTCAGATCTTGAATCTCTTTCCTGCCCCATTTCATGCTCTCCATCATGTGATCTTTCGTCTTTGCCTTTAGTTCTGCTCAAGGAACTGTCATGATCTGAGAGCTTTGAAGCCGATTTCTTTCTCTCAACTTCATCAGCTCGAGCATGTCCTCTGTTCCCAGACATTTCTCCACAATCATGCTTATTCTCTGCTTCGCCATCCTGATACCAATCACTTAATTTCTCCAGTGCACTCTCTTCTTGTTTCTTCTTCATCTGCTTAGAGTGTGACTCCTTTTTTGCTTCATATTCTTCCTCATCACTACCCATTTTGTTTAAGCTAGCTGATCTCTTTCGAGTCTCATGTCTATCCCCAGTACTTCTCTTTCTCCCACTGCTGTCTACTCTTTCAGCATCCTCTCCATTCCCAGACCTTTTTGACCTGTGCTTCCTCTTATCATCGCCTTCCCATTCTTCTTCATCTCTGCCCCTATCATTTTTCACATCTGAAGTATCCTCCGGATCACGTTTCACAGAACTCCGCATATGTTCAGGTGAACCCATTAGAGGAAAAGCCCTTAGAAAATCTTCCTCTGATGTAAAATGCAATCCAGATTTAAGCAACCATCCTGAATGACGTAAACATAATAATTATCAGCAAAAAAGATAATGAGTGTAGCTTTCCATTAGAAACTAAACTCGCTAAGGGCAGAATATTGGATTAGAATATACTCCCTCCGTTCCAAATTATAATATCAATATTGACTTTTTGAAGTCAACTTAAGACATTTTTCAAACTCAAAATTGACATGAATTCTTGTAGTTTTAGTCAATACAATGATGAATGTTATAAACTATTTAAAAAATACTACTCATTGTAAAATTTATTGTTTCATAATTTTTTATGAATTATCTCATTTTTGAGTTTAAAATTGTCTCAAATTAACTTTCAAAAGTCAATAACGATCGGAAGTAGTATAATTTTGTGTAAAAGGATATTGGATAAGAAGAATATTGCAATCAGCATCTTAAGTCAACATAATTTGTTGCTAATTGGTACGCCATGCTAATTAAATTGGAGAAATATAATTCAACAAAAAAAGCCAAAGCCACACTAACAACAAAGTTTCCCAATCCGGAATTATATTCTATACAAATTATAATGCTTCCACTCAGTTTCCATGGGCATCCAGAGTCCCAGACATATTGTTTTATTTATTTGTCATTTGAAAGAAAAGACAGTTTTATGGATGACGAAGAGGACAATTAATCCTCAAGGAAAAAATAAAAAAGAAAAGAGAAAATAAAGAAAGACCATAAACACGGGACTCCCAACACATTGAGGATCTGACAGAGTTAATCCTTAAATTCAGTAACAACTGAAGACCAAAGAGTTGCGTAAAGAATCACCCTATCTGAAAGACAATGAGAAGGAAAACACGTATCCTAAAAACAATCTAGCATTGTATTCTCACTGAATGACCGAAATTGTTTTATTTTTTATTTATCTATTTTTATAGGTAGACATCAGATCATTGCAAACAACAGACAAGACCAGAGGATCTTACTATCTTGTCCTCTTACAAAACCTCTAAACTCATGCTAACAAGACACTCCAAAATGGGAAGGGAAAACCCAAAAAAAATAATTGATATCAAACACCCTATTCACATAAGATACAAACAACTGAATGGTGCAAGAAATAATGCGACTCATAATGAGATAAAAAAGCACACACCAATTCAGTGAAAGGATGTCGCATTTGCAAAATTGCAATAAGTTATTGGTTTTTATGATGTAGGACAGATTCGAATAAGTTCTCTAGGGTTGGTTCTGATGGTTTTAAGAGCTAAATGGTGCATACAGTTATCTCCTTATCGGGATATGTGACTTGTAAAAGGCTAAACACCCTATTCACATAAGATACAAACAACTGAATGGTGCAAGAAATAATGCGACTCATAATGAGATAAAAAAGCACACACTAATTCAGTGAAAGGATGTCGCATTTGCAAAATTGCAATAAGTTATTGGTTTTTATGATGTAGGACAGATTCGAATAAGTTCTCTAGGGTTGGTTCTGATGGTTTTAAGAGCTAAATGGTGCATACAGTTAACGCCTTATCGGGATATGTGACTTGTAAAAGGCTAAACACCCTATTCACATAAGATACAAACAACTGAATGGTGCAAGAAATAATGCGACTCATAATGAGATAAAAAAGCACACACCAATTCAGTGAAAGGATGTTGCATTTGCAAAATTGAAATAAGTTAATGGTATTTATAATGTAGGACAGATTCGAATAAAGTTCTCTAGGGTTGGTCCTGATGGTTTTAAGAGCTAAATGGTGCATACAGTTATCAGGATATGTGACTTGTAAAAAAAGGCTAGGGCTGAGCTAGGTTCAGAGCTTCTTTATATAGACTTGTAGCATACTAAACCCTGACACGTAAGGCCTACTAACCCATGATAAACGATATAGAGCACATGGCACTATCCTTCTCTAGCAAATACCAAATTTAAAATAATATCCTTAACTTCTACAGATAAAAATACAAATATACAAGGTCCCAAGTGTTCGCCATCTCGAAATCAAGGCAATTCCGAACTATGTTGTTTATTCAAAATTTGATTCTGTGGTCTTTCTATAGACTGCATCAGTTTAGTTTATTCAAAGTTGATAACCACAAAAAGACTTGGTAAGGAATTTTTACTTTTCTTGTGTTATTCACCTATCTGAGATGAGAAGACTTGAAATTTGAAGAGTTCCAGGTTGTTTCTATTCATAATTCTAGCAAAAGCAATAAATTAACCCAGCTAAACAAATAAACTGAAAAAAGGCACACTGTCAATTATTTCATTCCCTTATTGCGAAAGGATTTTATTTAGTAAGTTAAAACAGAACGTTAGGAGGAAAATTATATCATTCTTTCTCCATAATTTCTGGTATACTAATTGAATTATGTATTGTCTCAAAATCGAAGCTTCATCATTTGTTGTTTACTAATTTAGAACAATATTTAATTCAAAAATATTAATTAAATGAATCCAAAATGAAAAGGACCCCTAGTTACTAGTTAACGGTGTCCTGCATCAAACAAATCTAGTTACTTCATAGTGTGAACATCACAAGATTGATCAGACCCAATTAGGAATTTATCCCAACTATGTGACAATTATTTTCAAACTTAGAAAACAATAATAATTTTCAAATTGAAGTTTTCTAATAAGTTCAAATTGAATATATTCGAAGATAGTAGGAATAGCACCGATTGAGAAGAAGACGAGGGAATATCATGGAGATATGGTTTGCTCATATCCAACGTTAGCCTATAGATGCACCGATTAGAAGGGAGTCTTGTAAAACGAGAAAAATAGAGGGAGGGATAGATTAAAGATTATTTGTGAAAAGGAAAATAATTGAGGACATGACCGCTGATAGAAGCGAGTGGAGGAAGTCAATGCACTCTCTCTCTCTCTCTCTTACTCCCCCTTGTTTCTATTTTGTTTTCCTTTTTTAACTTTATATGTATGTATATACTGTTATATATGTCGGTGGGTTCTTAGTTTTTGTTTCCCTAACACAGAAGGGGCTCTAAAGCTAGGGAAATCTTGTGTAAAAAATCTCTTGCAAATAAATGGCTCTCCAGAGCCAAATTCTCTCTGGTATAAAGTGATTACGACTATATAAATGTGTTTTCAGTGAATCTTAAAATGGGGGCCGCGCATATTATTAAAATAAAAAAGACAAGTAAAATGGGATGGAGGTACTACAAGTATAAGCACCATGAACGTATCTAGAATATGACAAGCATGGCTTGCCAAAATGACATTAGCTCTTACCAAAACATTATGGAATGAGGGATGTTGTGAAGGACCGATATGGACACGATACATGGATACAACACTGTGACAAAGGACAAGGCTTTTTCCAATAAAAGAAAAAAGTAGGATACGATACGTTGGGGATTTGTTCAATTATTCATATACATTTTTTACAAATATAAATGTATTTCTACGATAAATAAATTTAATAGTACGATAAAACCTAAACAAAATAGTAAAAAACACAAGCACCTCATATAATAAATGTCTCCTAGTCTACTATTTGCATCCATAAGTTCATAAATCACAACATTGGCAAATAGAAAAAACTAAAATTCATACTCGTCACATAGGCAAAACCAATTTTTCTATAAGGAAATAAAATTTATAAACACACTTATAACTTCCAAGTTATAACAAATTATTTGATTATAAGCGGGGCAGAGACAATTCATACACGAGAAAACAAAGAATAAAAATTAAAATCGAAAAAATATTGCTTTTTTAAAGGATACTAAGTATAAATTTTTATAGACCAAAAATGTGATGGGCTGAGATGAAAGACAGAAAGAGACCCAAAAGAGAGAAAAACCGTTCCTTAATCACTTGAGAAGAAACCCCAATTTTGTAGGGCCACTGGAAAGGAAAGAGCAGAGGGCTGAGAAGTTGCCGCCGGATGAGGAGAGCAGGTCTGAGAAATCCAATTGGAAAGAGAAGAACAGAATCATTTCAATTAATATGTAAAAGATTGGAAATTGGAAATTGGAATCAGGAGCACAACCTAAATGCCATTTAAATGAAAAATAAACAGCAAATTTATAAAAAATTAAAAAAAGAAAAAGACAATCACAATTCATCCAAGTGAAGAAATATATAATACTAAAAAACAAGAGATTAATAAATTACCTCAAAGTTTGTGTCCGGTGGATGAGTTTGCACCGGCGGGGAGTGAAGTGGGGAAGTTCCGGGTTGCAGGGTGGAGAGGAGAGAGGAGAGAGGAGAGAGGAGAGAGGAGAGAGAAGAAAAAGGGAGTGAAGAAATCGGGTCGGATTTATTGGGTATTTAACTCAATAATCTGAACCATTGAGAAGGGCATAATTGGAAATATACTATTAAAGCTAGTGCTTTTTCGGTATTAGAATATAGTCTTATATTTTGACTTTTGTGAACACTGAACAGGCAAAAAAGAGAAGCTAATTAGAATACATGGCGGCCAGAGAGTTGCAGCGGCGAATTGCCTCTCTCTTCTTTAGCAAGCAGCCTCATGTCTCCATCCTTAACGGTAAGTTTTTCATATATGATCCGAAATTCATATATTTATATATGTGTTTTGATTTCTTCTATTTGTTTGGTGAAAGCATAATCTCGAGTTATTTAATTACACAACGAAAAGTAGAGAAATGTGGCCTTTATTTATTGATGGAAATTTGGTATGCAATAGAGGCCAGGTCTAAGAAATTGAAAATTTTAGTTGTATTTCAGTTTATATTCATAAAGTTATCTAGTAGTAGTATAGAGTGGATTTTAGTAAGTTCTTGTTGCTTTTGCTACTGTTTTAAGCAACGATTGCGGGAATTGGGTTGTGGGGTCTCTAATAAATTTGATTTCTTGTTGAGGAGTTTCACTAAAATAGAAGTACTAAAATAAAAGTACTCATCTTTTTTCATACTCAACAGAGTTTTAGTGCACGATTTCTGGAGCTACATTGGGTTTGATTCAAATAGGTTATGCTATATTAATAATATTTGGACTTTTATTTGATTAAATCCGGGTTTTTTGTCTTTTTTAAATCAAACTTGGGTGAATCATTCTAATTTCTTTAGGAATTGTGATTGATTTCATGTTTGATGTTGTTGTTGAAGAGTAATAAGATTTAGATGGTAATTTCTGAGTTGATTGGTGCCAGTTTTTGAGTTGAAATTTCATATTGGGTTATCAAATAGAATTAATCAGAACGCCCCAAATTGTAATGCTAAATTTATGTGATTCTATTTTTCTTTATTTGTTTTTCCTTTAAGATATGTCAGTTTAGTCGAATGTTCGTCTTTTTCTTTTCTGTTGCTTTTCTGTTTTAGGTTGCTGCAGTCAACTAAAATTTGGGTGAACTTAGGTGCGCAATCACTTGAATGCAACTTTAGAAAAATTTGTTTGGGGAATTTTTGGGAAGGTGGATAATTCCGGGTTCTAGGGATGGAGGATTATGCGATCGAAGGAGTATTCAGTAATTATAATGTTTACCTATAAAGGCTGCAATGGCAAGCCCTAGGTTTTGGAACAACTTGAAATATGATAAAGGCGTAGTTTACATTCCCATTTAAGAGAAGTTTGAACATATTTTCCGAAAGTTAACTCTTGATGAAGCTTTTAAGAAAATTGAAGCACATCAGTAAGAACACATACATCATAAACTCAATACACAAGTAATAGTGTTGTGGCACCACCAGTACCATCCATAAAGCTTCTAGAGTTAAGCTAATGCTACATGATTCTTGTGTGAACAGGAAACACTAAAAGAAAATTATCTAACCTTTTGCTTGTATAGAATGAGTGGAGAGAATTAGGGGTCTTTTAGGGAGTTAGCTTCTTATTTACTAGCTCTTTCTTATTTTAATTGCTAATTACTTTGTATTTTTTGTTCAATGAGTTGTATTCAGATTGTAAAATGTTTCTTTGGGTTTGTCGGAGCCTTTTTGTCGAGCCTTCTTTTCCAATTGAGTGGCCTGCTTTTCCAATTGTCTCTGGAAGCCTCAAACTCCCTATTCCTGTCACTCCAGCTGTCATCTCTTCCTTTAGACCGATCATCCCTGTAGCCATCCTTTTCTAGTTCTTTCCTCCTGAATGTACTGCTTCTGTCATACTCCATCTCAAAATATTCTGATTCATGATGGCGTCTTCCACTCCTCTCAGGAGATCTTGACCTGTTAGAGCGGTCTGAATCTCTTCTAGTTTTGTCTCTCATCCATGTGTTACCATTGTCATCCATATTGAATGACCTCTCGCCATTTCCAACGACTCACGCCCAGTGGGATTCCTCTGTAGTTTATGCTCCTCGAGTTTCTCTTTACCCAAAATATCTTCACGAGTTAAAGGACTTTCCTTATTGTCTTCACGAGTCAAAGGACTTCCCTTATTGTCTTCTTTAAAGGAAACACTAAAAGAAAATTATCTAACCTTTTGCTTGTATAGAGTGAGTGGAGAGAATTAGGGGTCTTTTAGGGAGTTGGCTTCTTATTTACTAGCTCTTTCTTATTTTAATTGCTAATTACTTTGTATTTTTTGTTCAATGAGTTGTATTCAGATTGTAAAATGTTTCTTTGGGTTTGTCGGAGCCTTTTTGTCGAGCCTTCTTTTCCAATTGAGTGGCCTGCTTTTCCAATTGTCTCTGGAAGCCTCAAACTCCCTATTCCTGTCACTCCAGCTGTCATCTCTTCCTTTAGACCGATCATCCCTGTAGCCATCCTTTTCTAGTTCTTTCCTCCTGAATGTACTGCTTCTGTCATACTCCATCTCAAAATATTCTGATTCATGATGGCGTCTTCCACTCCTCTCAAGAGATCTTGACCTGTTAGAGCGGTCTGAATCTCTTCTAGTTTTGTCTCTCATCCATGTGTTACCATTGTCATCCATATTGAATGACCTCTCGCCATTTCCAACGACATCACGCCCAGTGGGATTCCTCTGTAGTTTATGCTCCTCGAGTTTCTCTTTACCCAAAATATCTTCACGAGTTAAAGGACTTTCCTTATTGTCTTCACGAGTCAAAGGACTTCCCTTATTGTCTTCTTTAAAGGAAACACTAAAAGAAAATTATCTAACCTTTTGCTTGTATAGAATGAGTGGAGAGAATTAGGGGTCTTTTAAGGAGTTGGCTTCTTATTTACTAGCTCTTTCTTATTTTAATTGCTAATTACTTTGTATTTTTTGTTCAATGAGTTGTATTCAGATTGTAAAATGTTTCTTTGGGTTTGTCGGAGCCTTTTTGTCGAGCCTCAATCTCAGAGTTGAACTTCCTACAGCTTTGAAGTTTTCTGCCTATCCTGTGAAACATCTTTAGACTGTCATTGTTATTAAATTATAATTGTCTTGTTCTGGATAAATTGTTGCAGAGCACTCGATGCGTTTTATTCCCTCTGCAAATTCATTCTTCAGCAGAGATAAATTTCGTAAACGAGAATTTCAAACGCTTGTAGAATCAAACAAGCAGGCTATTGAAGATGTGGAAAGACATGAAACTTGTAATTTGAAGACTGGATCCAACTCAGTTAGTGCCCTCACTAGCCCAAACAGCAATGAGAACTCTTCTGTATCTTACAGTGCCATATCCAACTTAAAGATATCCCCACGACATGATCTCGCCATGATGTTTACTTGTAAGGTCTGTGAAACCAGAAATATGAAGACGATGTGTCGTGAATCATATGAAAAAGGTGTGGTGGTGGCTCGATGTGGTGGCTGTGATAATCTACACTTGATTGCTGATCACCTGGGATGGTTTGGAGAGCCAGGGAACATTGAAGAACTCTTGGCTGCTCGTGGAGAGGAGGTGAGAAAAGGTTCAGTCGATACTTTGAATCTAACACTTGAAGATTTGGCTGGAAAGAAATCTTGAAATATGGAAGTGTCGAGTATTAGGAAATATTACCAATGTGCGACTAGCCTTCATTATTATGATAAGAATACCAAAAATTTATTTAACCTTTCTATTGTAGATCGTCTCATTGTATTTTTAGAAGTTGATGGTTGTTACAGCTTAAATGATTCAAGTTCATGTACTAATATTTAAAAATTTACCGAGTAAAGTTGTTTGTTACCTTCACTATTATATATATGGGTCAGGATCAGGTAAGGACTCCCTTACTTTGTTAAAATGCGGACTTTTTTTTTTTGATTTTTTTGGTTTTTTTTTAATAACTAAAAAAAAAGTTTAATATTTTATGGAACTGAAATTTTTTCATAATACAGTGTTTTGGATGTGATTTGGGTACGTATAACAAAAATATGTATGTACAGTCTGGACAGACTGTACCACCACTTTTTGGTATAGGTATTCAAAACACGCCCAAAACATTATATTATGAAAAAATATCAGTTCCATAAAATATTAAATATTTTTTTTTAGTTGTTTTAAAAAAAAACCAAAAAAATCAAAAAAAAAATCCGCATTTTAACAAAGTAAGGGAGCCCTCACCTGATCCGTTCTATATATATATATATATATAATAAAATACAAATGATTTTGAATTTTTCGCTCACTCAATAAATCATCTGGGCCGTCCAAAGTTTGAGATAAATCTCACCGTTCATACATCTATCTATCTAATAATTTAATAATAATTTAATAAAATACAAATAACTTTAAATTTTCCGCTCACTCAATAAATTATTTTGGTCGTTCAAAGTTTGAGATAAATCATATTGTCCATACAGTGCCGGAGGTACGGGACCCAACTAGTATATATATATATATATATATATATATATATATATATATATATATATATATATATATATATATATATATATCGGGGAAGAACGGTCATTTGTTATGAACACTATTTGTTATGAACACTATTTCATCTTATGATCTCTTAGCGTTTGGCGTTTATAGCAAAGATCTATAGCTCAAAAAAAAAAATTTAAAATTTACATTTTAGATCTCTTAAGGTTCGGAAGTTTAAATTTGAAAATTCCTTTCTGGGCGTATTAGTACTGGAAGGTAACCAGGGATTTTTTTTTTAAAAAAAGATTACTTCCCTCTTCTTCCCCCTATTTTCGCAGCTGCGATGATGGCGAAATTGTTTTGCAAGGGTGGTTGGCCATCCAAATATAAGGGGATGTGTATTTGGTGTTGGGCACGATATCAAAAATAATGGTGCAAACCCATTTCTAATTCTTCTACCAGAAGAGAGAGATAACAAAGAAAGAAGGAAGAAAGAAGATGAGTGAATTAAAATAAAAGGCCTAATTATGGATTAATACCCTGAATTTTTATTTTTTTTTCCACTTTGAGAATTGTCTTCTCAATTTTTTTAATTAGAGGATTGAACTTTTAATTTTGTTTTCACTTTGGAGATTGTCTTCTCAATTTTTTTAATTAGGAGATTAAACTTTTAATTTTTTTTGATTACATCTAATTGATAGTGTCACGTTAGAAAATTGATGACTTGACTAAAAAATACTTATGCGTAATATTGAGTCTCATTTTAATATTTATTCAATTAATGACCATTATTAATTTTTAAAGTAAATTTAATGACAATTTTACTCTTTTTGGTATAAAAAATTAATTATATTGATTATTGATGATTATGAAATAAACTTAAAGTTCAGGGTATTAATCTATATTTAGGCCTTAATATTTTATACCAAAAAAGATAAAATTGTCATTATATTGATTATTGATGATTATGAAATAACAAGATTTTAATTAGTAGTACATTTATACATTTTAAAATATTTATCATTATATTGATTATTGATGATTTTTTTTAAGTTGAGTTTGTAATGTATTAAATTTACTTTAAATAATTAATAATGGTATTATATTTACCTTTTTTGGTATAAAAAATTAATTGAATAAATGTTAAAATGAGACTCATATTACACAAGTATTTTTTAGCCACATGTCGCTGTCATGTCATTAATTTTTGACGTGGTACTATCAATTAGACATAATCAGAAAAATTAAAGTTTAATCCTTTAATTAAAAAAATTGAGAAGACAATCCCCAAAGTGAAAAAAAAAGAAGAGTTTAATCCCCTAATTGAAAAAATTGAGAAGACAATCTCAAAATAGAAAACAATTAAAAATTCAAGGTATTAATCCATTTTTGCTAAAAAAAGAAAAAAAGATGGGAGACTAAAAAAAATTGCTTTCCGAGCCCCTAACCCTCGGAAGGCTATAATTTTCATAAAATCTTGGCCACTTATGTGACACCTCTAAAATAGGTATACATCACTCATCTTGAGTCGTCAAATATATGGTACAAAATTCAAATACAACTTAATTATACAACAGTCGTGTAAAATACGAAAAAATATAATCTAAGAGTTTCAATAAAAATATTGTCATCTAGACAATATCCACACTCAATGGAGTCCTCATTATATTTATTGTTACACTATTTTATAGAATAGTGAGGACTACTAAAACAATCATCTGGACCGTTAATTCATTCCCCGACTCGTCTCAGCTATATTCTCATTTTCTGAAGAGAACAGTGAAATAAAGGGTGAGCTCAACTAAACCAGTAAAAAATATTATGACTAAGATAATGCAGAATAAATTATCTTTAGCCTTCAACATAGTTAAACTGATACAATATAACAAATACCAAGTTTATCTACTATCTTTTATGATTTGAAAAGTTTTTCATCAACTTTATCGTTGGGACTCAGCTTAATAAATAAAATTGAATCATCCATGCATCACGGCCAAGGATATTCATGTAATCATCAATGGTCATGAATATACCGAATAATCCCTGGTCATAATCATACCAACAACTGTCCATCAATGAACTACAGGCCAATGAGAACTTTCACCACATCATTCGTCACATTGCGGTCATGATTATACCGAATAATCTCTGGTCATAATTATATCAAGTCCATCTATGCACGTAAGCCAAAGATGACTTTCATCACAATATAAGCATGAGGATGATGACAAAGACATAATAATTCAATAAAACAAGTTCAAAGATAAATTTTAAAGATTTATAATTTAATTTATCCAGAATTCAATAACATTCAAATTGTCAACATGATACTGCTTTGTAGAGTAAAATTCAAGAATAATATTCATGTACTAAAAATAATTTGGACAGAAAAAAAAAATATTTTTCGGGTGACTAGTACTGTGACGCCCCCAAAATAGGTATACATCACCTATTCTCAGTCGCCAAATACATGGTACAGAATACAAATACAACCTTAAATATACAACATGAGCTGTGAGTTTTAATACAAATATTGTCTTCTAGACAGTATTCAAACTCAAAATAAGTCCTCAAAATATTTATTATCACACTATTTCATAGAATAGTGAGGACTACTAATACTATCATCTAGACCGTCACTCTTTCCCCGACTAGTCCCTGCTACGTTCTCATTTTCTGAAGAGAACAATGAAAACAAAAAGGATGAGCTCAACTAGTCCAGTAAGAAATATTATGACTAAGATAATGCAAAATAATTTATCGGTAGCCTTCAACAGTGTTAAACTAATACAATATAACAAACATCAAGTTTAACTGCAGCGGAACAAGCAATCCATTAGAAGAGTCAAGTAGAGAACAAAATCTACCATCTATAGCCATAATCATACCAAAAACTGTCCATTAATGCACTACGGGCCAATGAGGACTTTTTTCACATCATTTGTAATATTACGGTCATGATTATACCGAATAATCCCTGGTCATAATCATACCAAGTCCATCTATGCACTACAGGCCACAGATGACTTTCAACATAGTATAAGCATGAGGATGATGACAATTCAATAAAACAAGTTCAAGAATAAATTTTAAAGATTTATAAATTAATTTATTCAGGAACTAATAATGTCCAAATTGTCAACATGATACTACTTTGTGGAGTAAAATTCAAGAATGCTCAGAAAAATATTTTCATGAAAAGATACTGGATGAAACGTAAATATCCAGGATATTCTACTAATTTCATGGAGTATAAAAGCCAAAACTTTAACCAACTGAGTATAATAGAATATATGAAATTGCAAATGGATTTTCGCCCGCCATGCGGTAATCAACGTAGACAGATCATTTCCACAATTTAATAAGGAATGAATACAAAGGATCATTCACCATGCATGCAGTAATCCACATAAACAGGTTATTCCAACATAATAATAAAGAATGGAATAACAGAAGAATTCACCATGCATGTGATAGACCGCACAGACAGGTTATTCCCAACAGAATAATAAAGAATGGAACCAGGTCATGCGTAATCTGCACAGACAGTATATTTCAACAGAATAATAAAGAATGGAATAACAACAGAATTCACCAGGCATGCGATAGACCGCACAAACAGGTTATTTCAACAAAATAATAAAGAATGGAATAACAGAAGAATTTCACCATGTATGCGGTACTTCGCATAGACAGATTATTCCAACATAATAATAAAGAATGGAATAACAACCCTTACGAGTATTGAAAGAAAATAACTCTCTTCATGAATTCGAAAGAATAATACCCCTTACCTTAAAAAGAAGAGTATTCCGACGGGTAGGACGGGGATATACTTGAAGAAAACTTGCACTATTTTCTACGCTCAAAGCTTTCTTAAACCCTAAAGAAATACACTCAAGATAATAGAAGAAAATTCTCTGAATTTCTGGTGTGTTTTCAATTCTAACTAAACATCCTATTTATAGGAGAATGAAAAGGATACTATGCAATAAAATATAATATATTCTATTTTTAATATATATATATATATATATATATATATATATATATATTTATATATTTTATTTAAAATCTAATAAAATAAATAACTTTATAAAAGTAGTCTATTTTATATAAAAAGATTTTACTATGCAAACACTATGCATAATAAAATATAATATATTCTATTTATAATTAAATAAAACAAAACTTTATAAAAAGTATTCTGTTTTATATAAAAAGTTTTTTTGTTGTATTAAATTTATAATAATAATTATATATATATAAACTTCTGTGACTTCCCAGATTCCCCCCCCCCCCCCCCCATTTTTCTTTTGTGGGCCCCACATGTGGCCTCCACATATGGGCCCACCTTTTAAGAAATTTCTACTGATTATTTAAAAAAAAGGGGTAAATAAGGGTCTATAAAATAAGCAAAACTTCATAAAAATTATCTTAATAATTTTAACAACATTTATCACCTTTATTATAATTCACAATATTAATCGATCAGGTCGTTCCCAAGAAAGAGGGGGCTTTCCAATAAGGATTTCTTCCTATTGGCGCGCAATTAGGTGACCAAACCTCTCCTTGACAGAACTTCTAGACATCGTTAATATTGAAAATAATAATATTAATAACTTTGTCGTCTCAATTATTGATTTAATAATACATAAAATATTGACAATAATTGAATCAAATAACGTGAGATACTATGCAACAATTACTGTAGCAATAATTGAAAAAAACTGAGTGACTTCTCACGTAAGCATCAATAATCAATACCGTGTGCTACTATGCAACCACGCGTATTACTGTACTTTTAACACCGGGTGTTTTAACAGTTAACGGTAAAACTTCCGCCGTTATTTTCATAAAATATTTTATCATTTTTTCAATCCGACAATAATTCCATTGTGGGGTCCACCAATGATTGTGGCGTTGTACGAATATTCCCTGTTAAAACGAATATTCTCTGACCAATCGAATATTATATAAAAACTTGCGTACTTTGCAAAATTTATAAATATTACCCACAACTATAACATTATATCAAATCCACACCATAATATTCAAAAAAATATTTCGAGAAATTTAAATCTTTATTCATAAAATTTGGGGTCTCACAATCTCCCCTCCTTATGAAATTTCGCCCTCGAAATTTACGTACGTACCTGGTATGCCGAAAAGATGAGGATACCTTGATTTCATTTCAGATTCTAACTCTTGAGGTATAACCTTTGAGTGTTGAATACGATCCCTCTTATCCAAGATTTTAACATGTATCTCCTCATACGTTAAATCTTCTGCTATATCGTCTAGTTCTAATTCAATAATGTGGTTTGGGTCGTCCACATATTTACGTAACATCGATACGTGAAAAATATTATGAACACGCAACATACTTGGTTGTAAAACGAGTCTATAGGCCACAGTTCCTACTCGATCGAGGATTTCAAATGAGCAAATTAAATCGAGGGTTGAGATTTCCTCTATTCATCGACTCATGCTTTTAGAATAATGCCTTTTTGAACCTCCTTCTTCTTATTCATCAGCTCCAGGTGTGTAATTTGAATAGCTTTAACTTTATCGATTAAAGTCGATTCTACTCGTATATTCGTTATCTTGACGTGGGTCTCTAGAGTCTTTAACTCTATCTTCATCATTTGTAAGTTATACGAAATGAGTTTTTGTGTTAACAAAATCGCACTCGTAAACGCATACGATCTTCTACTCAACGCGTCAGCTATCACGTTCGCTCTTCCATAATGATATTGAATGGTATATTCGTAATCTTCAATATCGCGAGCCAACGTCTTTGACGCATTATACGTTCGTTTTGGTTGAAGAAATATTTAAGGGTTTTAGAAATGGGTTTTGTACTGGGGTCAATACAAAATTTGATTTCACGCTCTAGGGGTAGGCTAAGAAGTCTTCAAGAATACGTCAGGAAATTTATTAACAATAGAAATATCATTCAAAACTGTGACTCTCATCCAAGACTTGGATAGTACGTCACATTGATACCTATCAACTTTCCATCGTCATTCACAACGTCCCCTACAGATAGTCTGGCTTCGGTGCCTTCCACACAAAGAAGTCACCAGCGAAAGGCTCGGGGCTCTTTACTTATGGCTTGATATGACAGTGATTAACTTTAGTGGTTTGGTTGCTTGAATTCAGATAACAGGTTGGTTAGGAATATAAAAGCTAACAACCTTTCGAAAAGCATGATGAGTAGTTAACAAATCAATTCCTAAAATCACATCAAAGGCAAGTATTTTCAAAGAGATAAGATCGACAGGTAACGTGAAAGTGTCAATTTGAATCAAACAAGATTTATAAACAGTGGAGGTAACGAAGGTTTCTACTAATGAAGTTTCAATCGATAAGTCAATGTCTAATTTCTCCGAAGTCAAATTAAAACGTTGAGCGCAAGCAAGAGAGATAAAAGAATGGGTAGAACCGGTATCTAATAAGGTATAGACTTCACAAGAATTTATAATTAACTAATTCGTGCTAACTTCATTCGGGTTACTCGCTTTTTGAGAAGTCACAAAAAACGCTCTTCCTAAAACCACCGACTTTGTTTTGTCCCTATCCGCCTTTAGTGCCACCGTCCCAGTTGGACTTGACTTCGGTGCACGACAAAATTGGGCTAGGTGACCTTCTTTTCCACAATTGTAACATGCTTTGGACTACATCACGCAGTTTGGACTGATATGTCCCTCCCCTCCGCATTTGAATCATACAATTGGTGGTCGTTCTCCATCCTTAAAAATGGGTGTTGGTGCTGCTGTCTTTCCATCGTTGTTGAACCTTCTCTTCTTAAGATTTCCACTCCTATTATCTTGGCCATGATTACCACCGAAGTGGTTACCATTCTTGGCATGATAATTTCCCCCACGATGGTTATCATTGTTCCAATGGTCGTTGCCACCGGTATGATTATTATCGTGTTGCTGGTCATTACCTTTTGGTTGTGCTGACTCATTATCGCTCTCTAATAACTGAGCCCTATTCACAACATCTGAATACAAACACAATTTGTGAGAAATGAGGTATTGATGTATATCGAGTTTCAAACCTCTTAGAAACATTCGCGTCATTCGCTCCTCATTATCGACCAAATGGGATGCAAACCGGGATAACTTCGCAAATTTAGCCTCGTATTGCGACATGGTCATATTGTTTTGCTCTAACTTGATAAACTTAACCTCCTTTATGTGACGAATACTTTCGAAAAAGTACTTATCGTTGAACAGCTCTTGGAACTTCTCCCAAGACATCTTGAGTGTGTCAGGCTGGGTACGTTTTACAGATTCCCACCAGTAATCTACCCCTTCACGAAACATAAAGGTGGCAAAGGGAACCTTTTGCTCCTCGGAGCATCCCAAGACATCAAATATCTTGGTAATCTTCTTTAACCACGTCTCTGCCTTAAGTGATTCTGGCTTTCCCAAAAACTCCGGTGGTTCCAGCTCCTTGAACTGCTTAGCGGTGACCGACCGTTGGTTGCCATTATTTCCACCTATATTTTGAACAGGAGTCTCTCTTACCTGATGTTGCATGAATTGCATAAAGCCTCTGAACATCCCATCGTTCATCATTTGATCGGTGTTGTTATTTACCTGAGGATTATTGTCTTCCTATTTCACATTATCCTGGGTATTGATCGTTGGTGACTCAACGGTCTCATGTGCTTCATTGCTGATCTCAACATTTTCAGATGCCATTTTCATACACTGTCACAAAACAAGGGTTAATTAACATATCACATATTATCCCTATACTCTGACCGACCAATTAAATACCAAATAAACTTAGGTAGTTCATACTAGCGAAGGAATCCCCGTCTCTCCCCTCCTATTTCTTATCTCACATCTCAGCCAGGGATCATATCCCTAAGCTTTGATACCAACTGTGACGCCCCCAAAATAGGTATACATCACCTATTCTGAGTTGCCAAATACATGGTACAGAATACAAATACAACCTTAAATATACAACATGAGCTGTGAGTTTTAATACAAATATTTTCTTCTAGACAGTATTCAAACTCAAAATAAGTTCTCAATACATTTATTATCACACTATTTCATAGAATATTGAGGACTACTAATACTATCATCTTGACCGTCACTCCGTTCCCCGATTAGTCCCTGCTACATTCTCATTTCCTGAAGAGAACAATGAAAGCAAAAAGGTGAGCTCAACTAGCTCAGTAAGAAATATTATGACTAAGATAATGCAAAATAATTTATCGATAGCCTTCAACAGTGTTAAACTGATACAATATAACAAACATCAAGTTTAACTGCAGCGGAACAAGCAATCCATTAGAAGAGTCAAGTAGAGAATAAAATCTACTATCTATAGCCATAATCATACCAAAAACTGTCCATTAATGCACTACGGCCAATGAGGACTTTTTCACATCATTTGTAATATTACGGTCATGATTATACCGAATAATCCCTGGTCATAATCATACCAAGTCCATCTATGCACTACAGGCCACAGATGATTTACAACATAGTATAAGCATGAGTATGACGACAATTCAATAAAACAAGTTCAAGAATAAATTTTAAAGATTTATAAATTAATTTATCCAGGAACCAATAACGTCCAAATTGTCAACATGATACTGCTTTGTGGAGTAAAATTCAAGAATGCTCAGAAGAATATTTTCATGAAAAGATACTGGATGAAGCGTAAATATCCAGGATATTTTACTATTTTCACGGAGTATAGAAGCCAAAACTTTAACCAACTGAGTATAATAGAATATATGAAACTACAAATGGATTTTCGCCCGCCATGCGGTAATCCACGTAGACAGATCATTTCCACAATTTAATAAGGAATGAATACAAAGGATCATTCACCATGCATGCAGTATTCCACATAGACAGGTTATTCCAACAGAATAATAAAGAATGGAATAACAGAAGAATTCACCATGCATGCGATAAACCGCACAGACAGGTTATTCAAAACAGAATAATAAAGAATGGAACCAGGTCATGCGTAATCCGCACAGACAGGGTATTCTAACAGAATAATAAATAATGGAATAACAACAGAATTTACCAGGCATGCGATAGACCGCACAAACAAGTTATTCCAATAAAATAATAAAGAATGGAATAACAGAAGAATTTCACCATGTATGCGGTACTTCGCATAGACAGGTTATTCCAACATAATAATAAAGAATGGAATAACAACCCTTACGAGTATTGAAAGAAAATAACTCTCTTCATGAATTCGAAAGAATAATACCCCTTACCTTAAAAAGAAGAGTATTTCGACGGGTAGGGCGAGGATATACTTGAAGAAAACTTGCACTATTTTCTACGCTCAAAGCTTTCTTAAACTCTAAAGAAATACACTCAAGATAATAGAAAAAAAATTCTCTGAATTTCTGGTGTGTTTTCAATTCTAACTAAGCATCCTATTTATAGGAGAATGGAAAGGATACTATGCAATAAAATATAATATATTCTATTTTTAATATATATATATATATATATATATTGTATTTAAAATCTAATAAAACAAATAACTTTATAAAAGTATTCTATTTTATATAAAAAGATTTTACTATGCAAACACTATGCATAATAAAATATAATATATTCTATTTATAATTAAATAAAACAAAACTTTATAAAAAGTATTCTGTTTTATATAAAAAGTTTTTTGTTTTATTAAATTTATAATAATATTTATATATATATATATATATAAAAAAACTTCTGTGACTTCCCAGATTCCCCCCCATTTTTCTTTCGTGGGCCCCACATGTGGGCCCACCTTTTAAGAATTTTCTACTGATTATTTTGAAAAAAAATGGGTAAATCGGGGTCCATAAAATAAGCAAAACTTCATAAAAATTACCTTAATAATTTTAACAACATTTATCACCTTTATTATAATTCACAATATTAATCGACCAGGTCGTTCCCAAGAAAGAGGTGGCTTTCCAATAAGGATTTCTTCCTATTGGCGCGCAATTAGGTGATCAAACCTCTCTTTGACAGAACTTCTAGACATCGTTAATATTGTAAATAATAATATTAATAACTTTGTCGTCTCAATTATTGATTTAATAATACATAAAATATTGACAATAATTGAATCAAATAACGTGAGATACTATGTAACAATTACTGTAGTAATAATTGAACAAAACTGAGTGACTTCTCACGTAAGCATCAATAATCAATACCGTATGCTACTATGCAACAACGCGTATTACTGTACTTTTAACACCGGGTGTTTTAACAGTTAACGGTAAAACTTCCGCCGTTATTTTCATAATATATTTTATCATTTTTTCAATCTGACAATAATTTCGTTGTGGGGTCCACCAATGATTATGGCGTTGTACGAATATTCCCTGTTAAAACGAATATTCTCTGACCAATCGAATATTATATAACAACTTGCGTACTTTGCAAAATTTATAAATAGTACCCACAACTATAACATTATATCAAATTCACACCATAATATTCAAAAAAAATATTTCGAGAAATTTAAATCTTTATTCATAAAATTTGGGGTCTCACAATCTCCTCTCCTTATGAAATTTCGCCCTCGAAATTTACGTACGTACCTGGTATGCTGAAAAGATGAGGATACCTTGACTTCATTTCAGATTCTAACTCTTGAGGTATAACCTTTGAGTGTTGAATACGATCCCTCTTATCCAAGATTTTAACACGTATCTCCTCATACGTTAAATCTTCTGTTATATCGTCTAGTTCTAATTCAATAATGTGGTTCGGGTCGTCCACATATTTACACACCATCGATACGTGAAAAATGTTATGAACACGCAACATACTTGGCAATAAAACGAGTCTATAGGCCACAGTTCCTACTCGATCGAGGATTTCAAATGGGCCAATTAAATCGAGGGTTGAGATTTCCTCTATTCATCGACTCTTGCTTTTAGAATAACGACTTCTTGAACCTCCTTCTTCTTATTCATCAGCTCCAGGTGTGTAATTTGAATGGCTTTAACTTTATCGATTAAAGTCGATTCTACTCGTATATTCGTTATCTTAACGTGGGTCTCTAGAGTCTTTAACTCTATCTTCATCATTTGTAAGTTATACGAAATGGGTTTTTGTGTTAACAACATCGCACTCGTAAACGCATACGATCTTCTACTCAACGCGTCAGCTATCACGTTCGCTCTTCCATAATGATATTGAATGGTATAGTCCTAATCTTCAATAGCTCGAGCCAACATCTTTGACGCATTATACGTTCGTTTTGGTTGAAGAAATATTTAAGAGTTTTAGAAATGGGTTTTGTACTGGGGTCAATACAAAATTTGATTTCACGCTCTAGGGGTAGGCTAAGAAGTCTTCAAGAATACGTCAGAAAATTTATTAACAATAGAAATATCATTCAAAACTGTGACTTTCATCCAAGACTTGGATAGTACGTCACATTGATACCTATCAACTTCTGTGACTTCCCAGATTCCTCCCCCCCCCCCCCCCATTTTTCTTTCGTGGGCCCCACATGTGGGCCCACCTTTTAAGAAATTTCTACTGATTATTTTGAAAAAAATGGATAAATGGGGGTCCATAAAATAAGCAAAACTTCATAAAAATTACCTTAATAATTTTAACAACATTTATCACCTTTATTATAATTCACAATATTAATCGACCAGGTCGTTCCCAGGAAAGAGGGGGCTTTCCAATAAGAATTTGTTCCTATTGGCACGCAATTAGGTGACCAAACCTCTCCTTGACAGAACTTATAGACATCGTTAATATTGCAAATAATAATATTAATAACTTTGTCATCTCAATTATTGATTTAATAATACATAAAATATTAACAATAATTGAATCAAATAACGTAAGATACTATGCAGCAATTACTGTAGCAATAATTGAACAAAACTGAGTGACTTCTCACGTAAGCATCAATAATCAATACCGTGTGCTACTATGCAGCCACGCGTATTACTGTACTTTTAACACCAGGTGTTTCAATAGTTAACGGTAAAACTTCCGTCGTTATTTGTATAAAATATTTTTGTCGTTTTCTCAATCCGATAATAATTCTGTTGTGCGGTCCACCAATAATTGTACCATTGTATGAATATTCTCTATTAAAACGAATATTCCCCGACCAATGGAATATTATATAACAACTTGCGTACTTTGTAAAATTTATAAATATTATCCACAACTATAACATTATATCAAATCCATACCATAATATTCAAAAAAATATTTTAAGAGATTTAAATCTTTATTCATAAAATTTGGGGTCTCACAAGTACCCCGTGAATAGTACTCCAGGAATAGTACCCCGTGAATAGTACCCCGACACGAAAAGTGTCCTGAATACCCAAGTGAATGATACTAGAGTGAATAGTAATCGGGTAAATAGTAAACCGTAAATAGTAATTCGTGAATAGTACTCTGGCACGAAGAGTACCCCGAATACCCGAGTGAATAATACTAAAGTGAATAGTAACTGGGTGAATAGTAACCAATGAATAGTAACTCGTAAAAAAAATACCAAAGAAAATAAAATTCCATGACGAGTACAAAAAAAATGATATCTCATACGAGTATAATATAATATACGAAACTGTAAATGGATTTTCACCCGCCATGTGGTAATCCACGTAGACAGATCATTTCCACAATTTAATAAAGAATGAATACAAAGGATCATTCATCATGCATTCAGTAGTTCACACAGACAGGTTATCCCAACAGAATAATAAAGAATGGAACCAGGTCATGCGTAATCCGCACAGACATGATATTACAACAGAATAATAAAGAACGGAACCAGGTCATGCGTAATCCGCACAGACAGGATATTCCAACAGAATAATAAAGAATGGAACTAGGTCATGCGTAATCCGCACAGACAAGATATTTCAACAGAATAATAAAGAATGGAATAACAACAGAATTCATCAGGCATGCGATAGACTGCACAGACAGGTTATTCCAACAGAATAATAAAGAATGGAATAACAGAAGAATTCACCAAGCTTGCGATAGACCGCACAAACAGGTTATTCCAACAGAATAATAAAGAATGGAATAACAACCCTTATGAGTATTGAAAGAAAATAACTCTCTTCATGAATACGAAATAATAATACCCCTTATCTCAAAAGAAGACTGGATATTGGAAT
This sequence comes from Panax japonicus, assembly GCA_020205505.1. Classification (NCBI taxonomy): domain Eukaryota; kingdom Viridiplantae; phylum Streptophyta; class Magnoliopsida; order Apiales; family Araliaceae; genus Panax; species Panax japonicus. Next base: position 67,392,954 of record CM035095.1, on the reverse strand, counting down.
AGTGAGGTAGCAGACTTCTCTTCTTCTTTCTCTCTATAATTTCTCTCTATAATAATTGCTCTACAACTTTAGTGAATTGGTGAAAAATAATGAATGAATGAGCTTCTATTTATAGAAAAATATAGTTTCGATAATTGCACATTTTGGGGCTCAAAATATTACAGTATAATACCTTCCTATTTTCTTTCATTTTTAATTTAGTCCTGCAAGTATTATCAAACTTGCACCACATCTCCTAATAGTAAATCATGTGAATCAATATTAAATTATGTGACTCAATAGTTCTAAACATGTAAAAAAATTAATTATAGTATAATACCTTCAACTATATCTCTATTTTTAATTTAGTCATGCAAGTATTATCAATCTTGCACCAACTCCCCTAATAGTAAATGAATGTGAATCAATAGTACACACATGTGAACAAATAGTTATAATCATGTGAATCAATAGCAATTAATTGCTCATTTATCCAGTTAATTACCCGATTGGTCAATATAACCTCCAGACATCAATTATTATCGAAATAAATGTCGATTTCCACTAACACTAATAATTCCAACACAATGAAACTATCAATTTCATCCTTAATAAACACAAACTTATTCATCATTAATATTATAATTCACAATATTTAACAACCAGGTCGTTCCCATGAAAGAGGGGACTTTCCGATAAGGATTTCTCCTTATTGGCGCGCAATTAGGTGACCAAACCTCTACTTGACAGAACTTCTAGACATTGTCATTATTACAAATATTAATATGAATAACTTTGTCATCTCAATTATTGATTTAATAATATAACATATTATACAGATGATATTATGACAATAATTGAATCAATAATATGAGAGATATGATGCGGCAATTACTGTAGCAATAATTGAGTATAACTAAGTGACTTCTTACTTAAGCATCAATAATCAATACCGTGTGCTACTATGCAACCACGCGTATTACTGTACTTTTACTACCGAGTAGTTCAAAAGTTTTAACGGTAACACTTTCGCCGTTATTTTTATAAAAAGATAATTTTGTCGTTTTCTTAGTACGACAATACTTCCGTTGTGGGGTCCACCAAAGATTGTGCCGTCGTACGGATATTCCCGATAAAAAGAATATTCCCCGACCAAACGAATATTTTATAACAACTTGCATACTTTGCAAAATTTATAAATGTTACCCACAACTATAACATTATATCAAATCCACACCATAATATTCAAAAAAAATATTTCAAGAAATTTAAATCTTTATTCATAAAATTTTGGGTCTCACAATCTCCCCTCCTTATAAAATTTTGCCCTCGAAATTTACGTATGTACCTGGTATGATGAGGATACCTTGACTTCATTTCAAATTCTAACTCTTGAGGTATAACCTTTGAGTGTTGAATACGATCCTTCTTATCCAAGATTTTAACACGTATCTCCTCATACGTTAAATCTTCAGCTATCTTGTCTAGTTCTAATTCAATAATGTGGTTCGGGTCTTCCACATATTTACGTAACATCGATACGAGAAAAATGTTATGAACACGCGACATACTTGGCGGTAAAACGAGTCTATAGGCCACAATTCCTACTCAATCGAGGATTTCAAATGAGCCAATTAAATTGAGGGTTGAGAATAACGCCCTCTTGAACCTTCTTCTTCACATTCATCAGCTCTGAGTATGTAGCTTGAGCGGCTTTAACTTTATCGATTAAAGTCGATTTTACTCGTATATTCGCTATCTTCACGTGGGTCTCTAGAGTCTTTAACTTTATCTTCATCATTTGTAAGTTATACGAAATGGGTTTTTGTGTTAACAACATCACACTCGTAAACACATACGATCTTCTACTCAACGCGTCAGCTACCACGTTCGCTCTTCCATAATGATATTGAATGGTATAGTCGTAATCTTCAACAGCTCGGGCCAACGTCTTTAGCGCATTATACGTTCATTTTGGTTGAAGAAATATTTAAGGGTTTTAGAAATGGGTTTTGTACTGGGGTCAATACAAAATTTGATTTCACGCTCTGGGGTAGGCTAGGAAGTCTTCAAGAATACGTTAGGAAAGTTATTAACAATAGAAATATCATTCAAAACTGTGACCCTCATCTAAGACTTAAATAACACGTCGCATTGATATCTATCAACTTGTCACCGTTATTCACGACATCCCCTACGGATATTCTAGCTTCAGTGTATTCCAAGACTTGGAAGTCACCGGTGAAGGGCTCAGGGCTCTTTACTTATGGCTTAATATGACAATGATTGACTTTAGTAGTTTAGTTGTTTGAATTCGCATAACAGGTTGGTTAGGAATATGAAAGCTAACAACCTTACGAAAAGCATGATGAGTAGTTAACCAATCGATTCCTAAAATCGCTTCAAAAGGAAGTATTTTCAAAGAGATAAGATCGACAGGTAACGTAAAAGTGTCAATTTGAATCAAACAAGATTTATAAATAGTGGAGGTAACGAAGGTTTCTCCTAACAGAGTTTCAATCGATAAGTCAAAGTCTAACTTCTTTAGAGTTAAATTTTAACGTTGAGCGCAAGCAAGAGAGGTAAAAGAATGGGTAGAACTGGTATCTAATAAGGTATAGACTTCGCAAGAATTTATAATTAACTAACTCGTGCTAACTTCGTTTGGGTTACTCGCTTTTTGAGAAGTCATGAAAAACGCTCTTCCTGAAACCACCGACTTTGTTTTGTTTGTATCCGCCTTTGGTGCCACCGTCCCAGCTGGACTTGACTTTGGTGCACGACAAAATCATGCTAGGTGACCTTCTTTTCTACAATTGTAACATGCTTGAGACTGCATCATGCAGTTTGGACTGATATGTCCCTCCCCTCTGCATTTGAAGCATACAATTGGTGGTTGTTCTCCTTCCTTGAAAACGAGTGTTGGAGCTGCTGTCTTTTCATCGTTGTTGAACCTTCTCTTCTTGAAATTTCCACTTCTATTATCTTGGCTATGATTACCACCGAAGTGGGTACCATTCTTGGCATGATAATTTGTCCCACTATGGTTATCCTTGTTCCGATGGCAATTGCCACCGGTACGATTATTATCGTGTTGTTGCTCGTTGACTTTTTGTTGTGCTGACTCATTATCGCGCTCCAATAACTGAGCCCTATTCACAACATCAGAATACAAACACTGTCACAAAACAAGGGTTAATTGACATATCACATATTATCCCTATACTCTGACCGACCAAATAAATACTAAATAAACTTAGGTAGGTCATACTAGCGAAGGAATTCCCCGTCACTCCCCTCCTAGTTCTTGTCTCGCATCTCAGTCAGGGATCATATCCCTAAGCTTTGATACCAACTGTGACGCCCCCAAAACAGGTATACATCACCCATCTTGAGTCGCCAAACACATGGTACATAAATCAAATACAACTTAATTATACAACTGTCGTGTAAAATACGACAAAACATAAACTAAGAGTTTAATCAAGAATATTGCCTTCTAGACAATATTCACTCTCAATGAGTCCTCATAGACAGTATACAAACTCAAATTCAGTCCTCATTATATTTATTATCACACTATTTAACAGAATAGTGAGGACTACTGTAAGACCCCAAATAATTAATAAATAAAATTTAATTTCCTCTAATTATTATTTTGAAATAGTAAGGGTTGATGTGATTAATGTGGATAGTTATGGGTAAAATACGCAAATATTTCAAAATAAACAAGTGGTTATAAAATATTCATTGTTGTCGGGGAATATTCGTTTGGTCGTGGAATATTCGTACTGTCGGGGAATATTCGTACGACGGCGCAGCCATGTGTGGGCCCCATAACGGAAAGCGATTGGAGGAAGAAAACGACAAATATAAGTTGTTTAAAAATAATGGCGTAGTTGTTACCGTTAATACTGTTAAAATACTCGGTGGTTAAAACACAGTAGTACACGGTATTGCACCAATTATTGATTCTTACGTAAGAAGGCACTACTCAATAATTGTTATAGTAATTACTGTTCAGTATTTTATTTTATAACTGTTGCGTTGATATTTTATATTGCCGCTGTTTCAATAATTGTCATTACACAGTATTTTTCATTATCGAAACAATAATTCATATTATCTGAATAATATTATTAGATAACATTATTGGCAATGTCTAGAAAGTTCTGTCTAAGGAGAGGTTTGGTCATCTAATTGCGCGCCAGTAAGGAGAAATTCTTATTGGAAAGCCCCCTCTTTCCTGGGAACTGCCTGGTTGTCAATATTGTGATTCTGTAATATTATTTGTGAATAATTAATTATTGATTCATATGATGAGGAAAATATTGATTTTATGTGGATATAGATGTAGAAAATTTTTAATGTGACAATTGTTGAAAATTGAAATTTTATCTTTTTCTGATAAAATAATTCATTTAAATATATATATTATTATATTTTAATAATATAATAATGGTGATATTTTTACAACGAATGTGGGATATATGAGTATACGAGGAGGAAGAGTATTTTTGTTGCAATAAATATTTAAAACATGTTAAACATGTCGGTGGACCCCATTTATTGACTGAAATTTGATTATAGCCTCTAAAATCACCCGTTTGTGGATTTCGGTTAATTTTTGTTTGGAATTTGGAAAAACTTTCTTCTGAAAAGTTGTAGAGAATTGAATTTCCTATAAAAACTCGCGAGATTCGAATTTTCTGACAAAAAGGGCTATTTATTATGAATTATTGAAGTTTCGGAGTTCCAAAATAATTGATTTTTGGAAGTTTTAAATATTTATATTAACAAAAACGTTTTTCTTACTTTTTCTAGAAGGTTAGCATGTGTGAATGGCTGAAATTCAGATTTCAAAGAATACGTATAATATTTTTATAAATATTAATATTTTATTAAATTTTCTGTTTTGGTGTTCTAAGCAATTTCCTATAAATAGGTGCTTAGGTTAGAATTGAAAATCACACCAGAAACTGAAGTTTTCTCTCTCTATAATATCGAGCGTATTCTTGTGAGTATTTTGAGTATACTTTGAGTATTGCTATATGGAGTAAGTGTAAAGTCCCCGAACCCGGATACTTGAAACCCGAACTCGGTACTTCACGATACCATTTCTATGAGCGGAAATATTACTTATAATAATAACAATAATACAAATTTCATACTTATCTTACATTTATCAGAGTCTAATCCCAAGCACGCAACCTTTACTACATTCTTTGCATGATATATATAATACATATCATAACTTAGTACAGTCTAACTATTACAAATGTTACAAATAAACAAATTGTGTTTGCTTTCCTTTTCACTTGATCTTGGCCGATCCCTTCTAGCTGTTCACACTTAGCTGAAAACATTTAAATAAAGCAAGGGTGAGCATTTGAGTGCCCAGCAAGTATTATATATATATATATATATATATATATATATATATATATATATATATATATATATATATATATAAGCTGAAAGAATTTAAATGTTTTCTTTATAATATTCTTCTACAACCGGTCAATAGTTGTGAAGTAATCTTTACCAATAACAATAACATAACAACCTTCTTTCAAATTTTTAAAATTATGTATTGTCTATACATTGGATTTCCGTGACACATTATGAACATTGTTTTTCATTTTCGAAAGGGTTTAAACAGAAATTCATCTGTAAACCGGCCATTGCTTACGGGCCTGCGGGTGTACAGTCCATGGGCCTTGTATTGATCAATACTACATTGCTAGAACGATATGATCGTTCATCCTTTGTCCGCCGTAGCGCATAAAATTTTCCCATTATCGGGATGTTCATTTATGTCGGTTTTTCATAACAACGGTCTTATATAATTCAACATATATGTATATCAAAGGTGTATCAACATGTGATGAAATATAATGATTATCCAAGTGAGGACACTTGTATACTCATTTATAGGAACTAACGAACAGAATATATTTATCCGAATTATCATATACTAACATGTTGATAATCAATGGGCTTATATAATATAAGTTTAACAATCTGTATAATAATATAACTTTAAAACATCCTTACACTTGTCCATTGCATAAAGAAAATGCAAAGTTAGGATATTTGCCTGATGCGCTGCTTACAATTACGCAACTTAGATCTATCTGTTATACCGAAACCTATCATTAATAAGATCATTCTATCGATTAGAATCACATATCATAACACATAGTACTGCTTATTGCAGTCAGCACATAACCTAATCACATTGTCATACATGTTTCACAGTCATTGCATCACAACCAAACAGTTAACTCATTCCTAATCACATTGTCACACAACTTTATCCACCATTGAATCACAAATAAAATAATTAACTAACTAATTTTCTAAGTCCAGATCAATTTCTGAACCATGTCGGTTTACCGACAGCTTTATCGGGTATATATCGAGTCTAAGACTCTAAACAGTTGTTCAATATCCATTTAGACTAATTAAATAACAGTCATATCATTTTTCATGACCTTATAAAATAATCATTACCATTTACCATAATTTTTGAAATATCAGAATAATTATTAAATGATTTAAATATCAAACAATTCTATTATCATCAATATTTAATTAATATAAAACTATTAATCAAACCATTGCCAAAATATTAAAGTTATTTATAATAACTCAAAATATTCTTAACGTATTTATATTACCCTTAAATGATTTTTAAAATATTTAAAATCATTATTAAATAATTACCATTAATATTTAAATATTAATGAACTATTATCTAAATATTAAAAGTTATTAATTATAAATTAAAATATTTTTAATTCATTTATATCATTTTTAAATGATTTTTAAATAAATAAAATCATTTTAAAACTATTTATTTAATATAATTATTAAATAAATTTAATATCATTAATCATTAAATAAATATCATTAATATTAAATTATTAATGAAAATATCCCTTAAATATTAAAAGTTATATATTATAACTTAAAATATCTTTAAACACTTTATTTTCATTTAAAATGATTATTATAATATTAAAATCATTTTTAAACTAAATTATTTAATATAATTATTAAATAACTTTAACATCATTAATAATAATTAATTAATAAAATTTACCTTTAAATATTAAAAGTTATATTTTATAACTTAAAATATTTTTAAATACCTTATTCTTATTTAAAATGATTTTTAATTTAATAAAATCTTTTTTAATTCATTTATTTAATTCATTTAATAAATAACTTAATTATCATTAATATTAATTTATTAATGAAAATTATCACATAATATTAAAAGTTATCAAAAATAACTTAAATTATTTTCTTATACCTTAATATAATTTTAAATGATTTTTCAAATATTAAAATCATTTTTAAATAATTTATTTAATATTATAATTAAATAAATTAAATACTTTTAATATTCCAAAAATATTAAATATTTATGAAATATATTTAAAATAATTAAAAACTAATTTTTAGAATTTAAAATAATTTTTAATAATTTATTTTGTATTTTTAATAATTAAAAACTATTTTTTTCTATTTATTAATTAATTTCCGAAAATAATAATAATAAACCGTCGCAATAGGCCTTTAGCGACAAAAAGCGTCGCTGTTGGTGTTCTTGAGCTGCCCAGAAAACTTAAGGCAATGATCGAGAGGGCTAGTTTGACCGCGTATAACTCTCTCATCCGAACAAATTTGGAAAATCTATAAATTGGATCTTATAGAACTCATGTAAAACTATAATTATCAACAAACATAACGTTTAAACAACATCAGATCTGGGAGATATAAGCCTCCAAACTATCTGACAACACTGTTCTTCACGAAAAACAGTTCGAGGTGCCTACTTTGGACCTCTATAACTTGATGATCGTGGCACGTTTTTGTGATCTATCACTTCCAGTTTGTAGATATCGTGTAGGAATACAACTATAAAGCTAAACATACATATAAAAACAACGGATATAACAGGAAATATCCGGTCAAAGTTCACCACGGAAATTGTTCATAAAATTCTGGGTTCGTGTTCTTGAGCAGTTTCGGTCAACGGGTTTTGACCATGAATAACTCCCGATCTATAACAGATATTACTTGATTCTTTTTTAACCTTAAATATAACATTACATACTACATATAACAACTTACAAACACCAAAAACACTAAATAATAACAGAGATATAAGGCCTGACATTTGAATAAAAATAACAGATTTCGGTATTTTTAAAAGTTGGAAAAACTTTGATTTTGAGCACTTTGATGTTATGGGTCCTTGATTTATGAACCCAGATCATCAATTGATACCTTATTACACATATTTAACAAATCAATTGCATCAATTAACATATAATCAAAGGATTTCAAAATTTTGGGATTTTATACCTTTATGAGCTTTGATTTCGATTCTATGTTTCTGATTTGGTGTTGATGAACGTGGGGCTGTGTTTGTGACTAATATTATCAACATATTTCGTGGGTTAGAGAGAGAGAGGGGCTAGGATGATTGTTGTGCAAAAATCAAGTTAGCAAATGATATTTCTCTCTCTTCAATCTATATATAGTACTTGTAATGCACATGGCTGATACACTTAGGTTGATTTGCTGGATATTTATGTCACAAATGTCAACTAAGTTGGTCACCAACTCCCATCTAATGTCAAAACCTATTGCTAGCTAAAATAATTCAATTATGGGCAAAAATGTCATTTAGTAAATCATTTAAATGGCACAATTGTAATCTTGGAAAACCCTTAGGATTTAGGGTTTGATTTAGAGCTTAGTGTTTGGAGCATTTTAGGGTTTAAAAATAATTTCAAGAATTTCCAATCTAGGGTTTGAAAAATAATAAAATAATAAAATTTTAATTTCTAAAATATAAAATTAATGTTTATAAAATAATTAGGTTTCTTAATAAAGGTTTTGAATCTACTTATCACCTTGCTAATTAGGTTTAGGAAACACTAATTAACATTACCTTTCTCAATTTAGAAATTAGTATTAACTAAAAGTAAATTAGAGTTTTAATTTAGAAAAAATTAATAAGGTTTTTAAAATTAATAACTAGGGTTTCTAACTTTGATAATTAGGGTTTCAATAATAAAATTAAGATTTCTAATTTTACGATTAGGGAATACGATTAATAATTAGGGTTTATAATTACTAATCAAGAGTTCTAAATTCAGAATTAAATTACCGAATTTAGTAATTAGGGTTCCCAATTAATTAGGGTTTCTAATTAATTCAATTTTCCAAGTATAATTAGGGTTTTTCCTCATTAACTTTAAATTTCCTCCAATACACAACATAATTCACCTTAACATGATTGCATAACAGTATTAAACTAACATTTGACTTTTAAATTAAGGTTTAACAGCTTAAACTAGGGTTTTGATATTGTACACATAATTTGACCAACATTATCAGTCCACGCATATACAGTACTTATTTATAGCACTGAAAAATAAAAATAAAAATATTATAATATTATTATCATTCCTTAATTCAGACTCATAATTAGAGTTTATCAAAATATTACTAGGGTTCAATCGTAATAAAATTATTCCACACATTATCATTACACACATAACCATACTTATCTATAACACTGACAAATAATAATATAATATTATTATTCTCATTCCTTGATCAAAACCCAGAACTAGGGTTTGGATTCCATATCTGATTTATCTGCCCTAATTAACCTTATAATTAAGTAAAAATAATTTACTTAATATCTTGAACAAAATTCATATAATAAAATAAGTATTATAAAAATTCTATAATCATATCATATGTTATTCGATTAATATAATTATCACATTTTCATGGAAAATAAACATTAAAAACATTTTTACTATAAAATTAATTATTATAAGAATATAATTTATAATAAAAATTATCCATAACCATTCATGCAATAAATATATTTTATATTCATCACATAATTACTTACATAATACCTTTCATGCATTTTGACTTTTAAAATAAATAAATATTCTAAAATTATTTCATATATTATTTAAATAATATAGGATTTATATTTTCCTTGAAAATAATTAATAAAACATTTCCAATAGGGAATTAATTAGTATAAAAATATAATTGATAATAGTCAAAAATTCTAAATTTATTTGTAATACTTAATGTAATAAATAAATTTTATTTATCACACATATAATTATCATTACACATTACCTTGACACATATCATTCATATTTATTTTAATAAATAAATAAATAAATAAAATTTATACGCAAAATTTATGATTTATTTATATAGAAAATATCGGGCTGTCACAGTAAGTTCAAGTCATAGCCTATATCCGGTGTTTCAACTAGAAGTACTGATCTTCCGAGGTAAGGGATATTTTTTTTAAAATGATATTATTTCTTCTAATATTATTATGCCGAAGTATTGATCTGAACTGTTAATCAAATTTGGAACTTTTGGTGTCGAAGTTACTATTCACGTATACGGCACTATTCACGTATACGACACTATTCACGAATACGGCACTATTCATCGAAAAATGAAAATTTTTCTTTTCGTCTAAAATATCTATTATGGATACTAGCTTTGATTGTATACATGTTTTGATCATTCTTGAATTTTACACCACTATGATTATTTTTGAGGTATTTTTGGACATGGTTAAAACAAAGTACGAATCCTTAATCCTTAATACTTGTCATTTTGTTTCACTGGATTCGTTTCTTTAAAAATATTTTTCATCATCCTCAGTCTTAAATGATGATATTATTGAATATCTTTGGCCTGTAGTGCAAAGATGAATGATTTCTAATGAATATCTTTGGCCTGTAGTGCAAAGATGAATGATTTCTGATGAATATCTTTGGCCCGTAGTGCAAAGATGAACAGGTGTTTAGATGAACATGACCAACTGATGAATATCCTTGGCCTGTAGTGCAAGGATGAATATATGAATCAAGAGGTTCATTAATTGATGTTACAGGGATAAAAACAAATACTATTGATGGACTGTTAAATTCATAGACATTAGTAGATTTCATCCTCTACGTAACCCTTCTATGGATTAATATTTTTCGCTGCGAATATTGATTTAAAATTTGTTGTCTATTGTATTCTATTATATTTTTCCCTGTTGAAGACTAACGATAATTTGTTGTATATTATCTTAGTCATAATATTCTTTACTGGGCTAGTTGAGTTCACCATTTTCCTTTATGTTCCATTTTTCTTCTCAGGAGGTGAGAATATAGCGAGTACAAGTCGGGGTATGGAATGAAGGTTCTAGAGAAAGTTGTTTAGTAGTCCTCACCATTTTTGTAAAATAATGTATCAATAATTATGATGGGGATTTATTTGTATGTGGATATTGTCTAGATGGTAATATCTGTATTTAAACTCATAGTTTACATGTTGTAATAATAAAGTTGTAGTTGTTTCTGAACCATGTATTGACAACTCAGAATGGGTGATGTATACCTATTTTGGGGGTGTCACAACTACTAATGCTATCATCTGGACTGTCACTCCGTTTTCCGACTCGTCCTAGCTATATTCTCATTTTCTGAAGAGAATAATGAAAGAAAGGGGTGAGCTCAACTAGCCCAGTAAGAAATATTATGACTAAGATAATACGGAATAAATTATCATTAGTCTTCAACAATGTTAAACTGATAAAATACAATAGACATCAAGTTTAACTGCAGCGAAATAAGCAATCCATTAGAAGAGTCAAGTAGAGCATGATATCTACTAACTTCTATGATTTAAAATGTTTTCATCAATTTTTATCGCTGAGACTCAGCTTAATAAATAAACCCCATCATCGAATCATCCCTGCACTACGGGCCATGGATATTCATTAAATCATCAATGGTCATGACTATAACGAATAATCCCTGGTCATAATCATATCAAAAACTGTCCATCAATGCATTACAGGCCACTGAGGATTTTTACCACATCATTCATCACATTACGGTCCTGATTACACCGAATAATCCCAGGTCATAATCACACTAAGTCCATCTATGCACGTAAGCCAAAGATGACTTTTATCACAATATAAGCATGAGAATGATGATAATGATATAAGCATTAATCAAACGAAAATAAGGATAAATATTAAAGACTTTAAATTTATCCAAATATTATCAATCACTTAATAAACTCATAATCTAATATTGTTAATATTATAACAATATTTTAATCACTTCTTAAACTTATAAATAATTTATTTCAATTGTCTACACTTTACCCAATAATGTATTTAATCATTCAAAAATGCCATACCCATAAAATTTCATCACCAATGATCAAATCCCTTATCAAAAATCTGCATATACCCTATATAGGATTCCCAAGCCATAAAATCCTATTTTTCGATTTTGTTACTTCACACAACATATTTAACTCATTTACTCATAACTATATTATTTTCATGAAAAATACCAAACCAGTCCCAAAAATATTAGCAGAATATAGTCCCATATTGAACATATAAATTTCTCGGAATTTTTAAAATTCATTTACTATTTTTCAAAAATCAATTTCTAATTAATTCATTAAGAAATTAGTTACCTCAAGTTTAACTATAGAAATTCCCAAATCTTGGCAGGATCTTACACATGTTAACGTGAGCTTCCAGTTTAAATTTCATGGTCAACGGAGTTATAGAACTCCGATTATAGCGTTTTTCGTCGAAAAAAATCTAAATATTGAAATAGTCATAACTTGCAGTCTCAAAAGGCCGAAATTTTTCTCACAAATTAAGTGGCCGAAAATGCCCTTTTAAATTTCTGGGCAGTAGTTTTTTGGTATTTTGCAGTTTTTGACTCCTTTGCTAAAATCAGTCCACACGAAAATCTACAACACCTTTTCCAGTGATTCCACTTGGATAAGTTAGAAAACTCATAGATCTAACTCTAGAACATGACCACACTCAAAAATTCGAAATATAATAGGAGATATGGTCAATTAAATTTCATGGTCCATGTTCACCAAAATCTGATTTTTCAACCCTTGGTGATTTCTAAGAAACTTTCATGTTTTCACATAATAAGCAACATAACTCATCATAACACTTACTAATACTACATATACCTATGATTTTTATCATTCCAATACTTTTATTATGACTTTCATCATAATCCACGTAAATAGGTCATTTTCATAATTTAATAAGGAATGAATACAAATGATCATTCACCATGCATGTGATAAGGAATGAATACCCCTTACCTTAGAAAGAAACTGGATACTGGAGTAGAGAGGTAATAGACTTCTCTTCTTCTTTCTCTCTATAATTTCTCTTTATAATAATTGCTCTATAGCTTTAGTGAATTGGTAAGAAATGAAGGAAAAATGAACTTCTATTTATAAAAAAATATAGTTTCGATAATTACACGTTTTGGGGCTCGAAAAATTACAGTACAATACCTCAAACTTTTTTTTATTTTTAATTTAGTTCTGCAAGTATTATCAAACTTGTACCACCTCCCCTAATAGTAAATAATATGAATCAATAGTTCAATCATGTAAATCAATAGTTATAATCATGTGAAAATACGAATTACGGTATAGTACCTCCATCTATACCTCCATCTTTAATTTAATCATGCAAGTATTATCAATCTTGCACCAACTCCCCTAATAGTATAAGAATGTGATTCAATAGTACACACATGTGAACAAATAATTATATAAGCATGTGAATTAGTAGCAATTAATTGCTTATTTATCCGATAAATTTCCTGATTTATCAATATAACTCCCAGACATCAATTATCATCGGAATAGATGTCGATTTCCACTAACACTAATAATTCCAACACAATGGAACTATCATATTCATCTTTAATCAACACGAACTTATTCATCATTAATATTATAACTCACAATATTTAACAACCAGGTTGTTCCCAGGAAAGAGGGGACTTTTCAATAAAGATTTCTCCCTATTAGCGCGTAATTAGATGACCAAACCTCTCCTTGGCAGAACTTCTAGACATTATAAATATTGCAATTTAATAATATGAATAACTTTGTTGTCTCAATTATTGATTTAATAATATATCATATTATGCAGATGATATTGTGACAATAATCGAATCAATAATATGAGAGATATGATGCAGCAATTACTGTAGCAATAATTGAGTATAACTGAGTGACTTCTCACGTAAGCATCAATAACCAATACCGTGTGTTACTATACAAGCACACGTATTACTGTACTTTTACTATCGGGTAGTTCAACAGTTTTAACGGTAATACTTCCGCTGTTATTTTTATAAAAAAATAATTTTGTCGTTTTCTAAATACGACAATACTTCCGTTGTGGGTTAGCCAATGATTGTGCCGTCGTACGGATATTCCCGACAAAAAAAATATTTCCCGACCAACGAATATTTTATAACAACTTGCTTACTTTGCAAATTTATAAATATTACCCACAACTATAACATTATATCAAATCCACACCATAATATTAATAAAAATATTTCGAGAAATTTAAATATTTATTCATAAAATTTGGGGTCTTACATTATCCCAACAGAATAATAAAGAATGGAACCAGGTCATGTGTAATCCGCACAGACAGGATATTCCAACAGAATAATAAAGAATAGAACCAAGGCATGCGTAATCCGCACAGACAGGATATTCCAACATAATAATAAAGAATAGAACCAGGACATGCGTAATCCGCACAGACAGGATATTCAAACAGAATAATAAAGAATGGAATAACAACAGAATTCACCAGGCATGCGATAGACCGCACAGACAGATTATTCCAACAGAATAATAAATAATGGAATAACAGAAGAATTCACCAGGCATGCGATAGACCGCACAGACAGGTCATTCCAACAAAATAATAAAGAATGGAATAACAACCCTTATGAGTATTGAAAGAAAATAACTTTCTTCATGAATACAAAAGAATAATACCCCTTACCTCAAAAGAAGACTGGATACTGGAATAGTGAGGTAGCAGACTTCTTTTCTTCTTTCTCTCTATAATAATTGCTCTATAGCTTTAGTGAATTGATGAAAAATAATGAAGGAATGAGCTTCTATTTATAGGAAAATATAGTTTCGATAATTGCACGTTTTGGGGCTCAAAATATTATAGTATAATACCTTCCTTTTTTCCTTCATTTTTAATTTAGTCCTGCAAGTATTATCAAACTTGCACCATCTCCCCTAATAGTAAATCATGTGAATCAATAGTAAATCATGTGAATCAATAGTTCTAGACATGTGAAAATACGACTTACAGTATAGTACCTCCATCTATACCTCCATTTTTAACTTAGTCATGCAAGTATTATCAATCTTGCACCAACTCCCCTAATAGTAAATGAATGTGAATCAATAGTACACACATGTGAACAAATAGTTATAATCATGTGAATCAATAGCAATTAATTGCTCATTTATCCGGTTAATTTTTTGATTGGTCAATATAACCTCCAGACATCAATTACTATCGAAATAAATGTCGATTTCCACTAACACTAATAATTCCAACACAATAGAACTATCAATTTCATCCTTAATCAACACAAACTTATTCATCAATAATATTATAATTCACAATATTTAACAACCAGGTCGTTCCCAGGAAAGAGGGGGCTTTCCGATAAGGATTTCTCCTTATTGGCGCGCAATTAGGTGACCAAACCTCTCATTGTCAGAACTTCTAGACATTGTCAATATTGCAAATAATAATATGAATAATTTTGCCATCTTAATTATTGATTTAATAATATAACATATTATACAGATGATACTGTGATAATAATTGAATCAATAATATGAAAGATATGATGCGGCAATTACTGTAGCAATAATTGAGTATAACAGATTGACTTCTTACGTAAGCATCAATAATCAATACCGTGTGCTACTATACAACCACGCGTATTACTGTACTTTTACTACCGAGTAGTTCAACAGTTTTAACGGTAATATTTTTACCGTTATTTTTATAAAGAGATAATTATGTCGTTTTCTTACTACGACAATACTTCTATTGTGGGGTCCACCAATGATTGTGCCGTCGTACGGATATTCCCGACAAAAAGAATATTCCCCGACCAAACGAATATTTTATAACAACTTGCATACTTTGCAAAATTTATAAATATTACCCACTACTATAACATTATATCAAATTCACACCATAATATTCAAAAAAAATATTTCAAGAAATTTAAATCTTTATTCATAAAATTTGGGGTCTCACAACTTAGATATGATATGAACGGTAGGAGATGAACTAGCTGGACCTTAAAAGTGCGGAGTGAAAAGAAAGTTTAGATGGGAAAGAAATCGAGAGAAAATTAAATCACAATCTTGTTATCTTTACAACAAAACATTGTAATTTTTGTCGAGTAGAGAACGACAAAATATGTAATTAAGTACATATACATGAAAATTTATTGATATTTCAACTCGCAACAAAAGTAGTAACAATTTTGTCTTATTTTTTTCATTCTAAAATTATTTAATTGGCAATTGTAGGATTCAATAAAATAGGAAATCAGAAGAATCAGTAAAAATGTAAGACAAAATGAGCACTTGAAAAATAAACACATAAATGGACAGTCAATAAGTTACATTTTATATGAGTGAAGACATCCCAGTTAGCAAGATTTTTACCATCTTCAAGACCATTAATTGTTATTTGAAAATAAAATATTAGAGTATACAAATTTACAAAATAAATAAATAAATAAAATAAGTGCTACAATAGTAGAGTAGCTCTACTATCTCACAAGTCATGACTGTGACGCCCCCAAAATAGGTATACAACACCCATTCTGAGTCGGCAAATACATGATACAGAAACAACTACAACTTTATTAATACAATTATCGTGTAAAATACGACAATACATAAACTGTGAGTTTAAAAATAAATATTGTCTTCTAGACAATATCCACACTCAAATAAGTTATCATTATAATTATTGATACACTATTTTACAAAATAGTGAGGACTACAAAAACAACTTTCTAGAACCTTCATTCCATACCCCGACTAGTACTCGCTACATTCTCGCCTCCTGAGAAGAAAAAAGGAACAAAAATAAAAAGGGTGAGCTCAACTAGCCTAGTAAAGAATATTATGACTAAGATAATGTAGAATAAATTATCGTTAGTCCTCAACAGGGAAAAATCTGATAGAATATAATAGACAACAAGTTTCAGATTTATATTCGCAGCAGAAATAACAATTTATTAGAAGAGTTACGTAGAGAATGAAATCTACTATCTTCTATGATTTAAAAGTTCATCATCAATATTTTATCCCTGTAACATCCATCAATATACATATTGAATCAAATATTCATCTTTTCACTACAGGCCAAAGATATTCATCAGTTGGTCATGTTCATCTCAACACCTGTACATCTTTGCACTACGGGCCAAAGATATTCATAAGAAAATCATTCATCTTTGCACTACAGGCCAAAGATATTCAGTAATATCATTATTTAGGACTGAGGATGATGAAAAATATTTTAAAGAAACGAATCCAGTGAAACAAAAGAATTTGATTAGGGATTCATACTTTAAACAGTCCAAGTTCAAAAATACTTCATAAATAACCATAGTGGAGTAAAATTCAAGAATGAAAACCAAAACATGGATACAATCAAAGCTAGTATCCATAATAGATATCTTGGACAAAAAACAAAAATTTAATTTTTCTGTGAATAGTGTCGTATTCGTGAATAGTACCATATACGTGAATAGTGTCGTATACATAAATAGTAACCCCAACACTAAAAGACAAGAATTTCACAAGAAAATCTTTTCAATATTCCAACATAATGATATTGAAAGAAATAATATCATTTATAAAAAAAATAACATCCCTTACCTCGAAAAGACAGTACTTCTGACTGGAATACTAGATATAGTTCTGAAGGGAACTTGCATTGTATAACAACACTCAAAGTATCAAAATACTCACAAGAATATGCTCGATAATACAGAGAAAGAAAAGATTTCAGTTTCTGGTATGATTTTCAATTCTAACGTAAGCACCCTATTTATAGGAAAATGCTTACAACACCAAAGCAGGATATTTAATAAAATAATAATATAATTAAAAAAAATTCAAGCCCACCTTAGACCAACTGAATTCAGCACATTTATATCACATGTGGGGCCCACTGAATTACAAAAAACATTTTTCTTAAAACAATTCTTTAAAACTTCAAAAATCAATTATTCCGGAACTTCAATACCTCAAAATAAATAGTCTTTTTATCAGAAAAATTCAAAACTTATGTCCATTCCATAGAAAATTCAATTCTCTACAACTTTGTAAGTTTAAGTTTTTCCAAATTCTAAGCAGAAGTTGACTGAAATCCACAAACGGGTGATTTTACAGGCTATAATCAAATTTCAGTCACAAAATGGGGCCCACCAACACACAAAACATGTGTTAAATATTTTTGTAACAAAAATACTCTTCCTCCTCATTTATTCATATATCACACATTCATTGTAAAAACATCACCATTATTATATTATTATAATATAATAATATATTTAAATGAATTATTTTATCAGAAAAAGATAAAATAATAATTTTCAACAATTGTCACATTAAAAATTTTCTCCATCTATATCCACATAAAAGGAATATTTTTCTTATCATATAAATCAATAATTAATTATTGACAAATAATATTACAGAATCACAATATCGACAACTAGGTCGTTCCCAAGAAAGATGGGGCTTTCCAATAAGAATTTCTCCTTACTGGCGCGCAATTAGATGACCAAACCTCTCCTTAGACAGAACTTTCTAGACATTGCGAATAATGCTATCTAATAATATTATTCAAATAATATGAATTATTGATCTGATAATAAAAAATACTTTATAATGACAATTATTGAAACAACAATAATATAAAATATCAACGTAGCAATTATTGAATCAATAAAATATTGAACAGTAATTACTTTAAAAATTATTGAGTAGTGCCTTCTTTCGTAAGAATCAATAATTGGTGTAATACCGTGTTTTAACCACCGGGTATTCCAACAGTATTAACGGTAACAACTACGTCGTTATTTATAAATAACTTATACTTGTCGTTTTCTTCATCCAATTTCTTTCCGTTATGGGGCCCACACAAGGCTGCGCCGTCGTACGAATATTCCACGACAGTAAGAATATTCCACGACCAAATGAATATTCCCCGACAAAAATGAATATTTTATAACCATTTGCTTATTTGAAATATTTGCGCATTTTACCCATAACTAACAACATTAATCAAATCAACCCTTACTATTTCAAAATAATAAATAGAGAAAATTTAATTTCATTTATAATAAGTTGGGGTTTTACAATGACTCTACGATCTAAGTCATTATTCTACGATCGTTAGTCATGACTTAGATGATAAGTCATGATATTTCCATTATGACTTAACTATATTGTACGTAGAGTAATGACTTAACGATCGTAGAGTAATGACTTGTGGGATTGTAGAGTCGTGACTTGTGGGATCGTAGAGTCAAGACTTAATGATTGTAGAGTAATGAATTAACGATCGTAGAGTCATGACTTAGATGATAAGTCATGATAAATCCGTTTTGACTTAACAATATTGTACGTAGAGTAATGGCTTGTGAGATCGTAGAGTCATGACTTAACGATCGTAGAGTAATGACTATTAGATCCTATAGTCATTGTGACGTCCCCAAAACAGGTATACATCACCCATCTTGGGTCGCCAGATACACACTACATAAATTAAATACAAACTTAATTATACAACTGTCGGGTAATATACGACTAAACATAATCTAAGAGTTTTAATAAGAATATTGTCATCTAGACAATATCCACACTCAATGGAGTCCTCATTATATTTGTTGTCACACTATTTTATAGAATAGTGAGGACTACTAAAACAACCATCTGGACCGTCAATCCGTTCCCCGACTCGTCCCAGCTATATTCTCATTTCCTGAAGAGAACAGTGAAAGAAAAGGGTGAGCTCAACTAGCCCAGTAAGAAATATTATGACTAAGATAATGCAGAATAAATTATCCTTAGCCATCAACAGTATAACAACTGATAGAATATGATAGACAACAAGTTTTAGATCAACAACTGCAGCGGAATAAGCAATCCATTAGAAGAGTCAAGTAGAGCATGATATCTACTATCTTCTATGATTTAAAAAGTTTTTCATCAAATTTATCCCCGTAATACCCATTAACAGTTCTTTATTATACCCAAGACAAAGAGAACTTTTATCACCTGTCTTCACATGAACCACCAAAGATTATAGTTAAATTTACAATTCATATTTATAATCATGTAAATCAACAGTTTCTCCTTGCTACAAAGGCTTAATTGAACGTTTACTCAATATTCTTACATCAAAGGCTAAAGATATTCAAATGTAATAACAATGATCATACCAATCAGTTGTCTACCTTTATACTACGGGCCAAAGATATTCAAATATAAAACCAATGGTCATGATCATACCAATCAATTGTCTATCAGTGCCCTATAGCCAAAGACATTCAACTGTTAACTAATTGTCATGATCCTGCCAATCACATCATCGAATTATCCATGCACTACAGGCCAAGTATATTCGTTATTATCACCAGTGGTTATGATCATGTCATACACCTGTCCATCTTTACACGTAAGCCAAAGATATACAACTATAAAATCAATAATCAACTGTCCATCTTTGCACGTAAGCCAAAGATGACTTTCATCACAATATAAGCATAAGGATGATGACAAGATATAAACATTAATTAAACGAAATCAAGGATAAATATTAAAGACTTTAAATTTATCAAGAGTTTAAAAATATCCAAATTGTCAACATGATACTGCTTTGTGGAGTAAAATTCAAGAATAATATTCACGTACCAAAAATAATTTGGACAGAAAAGAAATATATTTTTGGGTGAATAGTACCCCATGAATAGTATTCTGACAGGAAAAGTATCTTGAATACTCTAGTGAATGATACTAAAGTGAATAGTAATAAGGTGAATAGTAACTTGTGAATAGTACTCCGGCACGAAAAGTGCCCCGAATACCCGAGTGAATAATACTAGAGTGAATAGTAATCGGATGAATAATAACCCGTGAATAGTAGCTTGTAACAGAAAAATACCAAAGAAAACGATATTTCACGAGTACAAAAGAAATGATATCCCAGATTAGTATATTAGAATATACGAAACTGCAAATGAATTTTCATCTGCCATGCGGTATTCCACGTAGACAGATCATTTCCACAATTTAATAAAGAATGAATACGAAGGATCATTCACCATGCATGCGGTAATCCACATATACAAGTTATTCCAACAGAATAATAAAAAATAGAATAACTGAAGAATTCACCATGCATGTGATAGACCGCACAAACAGGTTATTCCCAATAGAATAATAAAGAATGGAACCAGGTCATGCGTAATCTGCACAGACATGATATTCCAACAGAATAATAAATAATGAAACTAGGTCATGCGTAATCTGCACAGACAAGATATTCCAACAGAATAATAAAGAACGGAACCAGGTCATGCGTAATCCGAACAAACATGATATTCCAACAGAATAATAAAGAACGGAACCAGGTCATGCGTAATTCGTACAGACAGGATATTCCAACAGAATAATAAAGAATATAATAACAACAGAATTCACCAGGCATGCGATAGACCGCACAGACAGGTTATTCCAACATAATAATAAAGAATGGAATAACAGAAGAATTTCACCATGTATGCGGTACTTCGCATAGACGAGTTATTCCAACATAATAATAAAGAATGGAATAACAACCTTATGAGTATTGAAAGAAAATAACTCTCTTCATGAATACGAAAAAATAATACCCCTTACCTCAGAAGAAGACTGGATACTGGAGTAGTGAGGTAGCAGACTTCTCTTCTTCTTTCTCTCTATAATTTCTCTCTATAATAATTACTCCATAGCTTTAGTGAATTGGTGAGAAATGAAGGAAGAATGAGCTTCTATTTATAAAAAAATATAATTTCGATAATTGCATGTTTTGGGGCTCAAAATATTACAGTATAACATCTTCCTCTTTTCCTTCATTTTTAATTTAGTCCTGCAAGTATTATCAAACTTGCACCACCTCTCCTAATAGTAAATCATGTGAATCAATAGTAAATTATGTGACTCAATAGTTCTAAACATGTAAAAAAATTAATTATAGTATAGTACCTTCAACTATACATCTATTTTTAATTTAGTCATGCAAGTATTATCAATCTTACACCAACTCCCCTAATAGTAAATGAATGTGAATCAGTAGTACACACATGTGAACAAATAGTTATAATTATATGAATCAATAGCAATTAATTGCTCATTTATCCAATTAATTTTCTGATTGGTCAATATAACCTCCAGACATCAATTATCATTGAAATAAATGTCGATTTTCATTAACACCAATAATCCCAACACAATGGAACTATCAATTTCATCTTTAATCAATACGAACTTATTCATCATTAATATTATAACTCACAATATTTAACAACCAAGTCATTCCCAGAAAAGAGGGGGCTTTCCGATAATGATTTCTCTTTATTGGCGCGCAATTAGGTGACCAAACCTCTCCTTGACAGAACTTCTAGACATTGTCAATATTGCAAATAATAATATGAATAACTTTGTCGTCTCAATTATTGATTTAATAATATAAAATATTGTGATAATAGTTGAATAAAACCGAGTGACTTCTCACGTAAGCATCAATAATCAATACAGTGTGCTACTATGCAACCACGCGTATTACTGTACTTTTATCACCGATTATTTTATGACAACTTTCTTACTTTGAAAATATTTCACATATCACCCTTAACTTTAACCTTTTATAAATTTAACCATTTACTAAATAGAATAATTATAAAAAATTTAATATTTTCATTTCATAAAATTTAGGGTCTCACAATCTCCCCTCCTTATGAAATTTCGCCCTCGAAATTTACATACCTGGTAGTTCGAAGAGATGAGAATACCTTGCTTTCTTTTCGGATTGTACGTTCCTGGTTATTTCCTCTCTAACATGATTTTCCCATTTCTCATCTCCTGTATTTCAGATATCATTCTAGAATATAGTTTCAAAATAAGGGTTAATTAACAAGCCACATATTATCCCTATACTCTGACCGACCAATTAAATATCAAATAAACTTAGGTAGGTCATATTAGCGAAGGAATTCCCCGTCTCTCCCCTCCTAGTTCTTGTCTCACATCTCAGCTAGGGATCATATCCCTAAGCTTTGATACCAACTGTGACGCCCCCAAAAAAGGTATACATCACCCATCTTGAATCGCCAGATACACACTACATAAATCAAATACAAACTTAATTATACAACTGTCGGGTAATATACGACAAAACATAATCTAAAAATTTTAATAAGAATATTGTCATCTAGACAATATCCACACTCAATGGAGTCCTCATTACATTTATTGTCACACTATTTTATAGAATAGTGAGGACTACTAAAATAACCATCTGGACCGTCAATCCGTTTCCTGACTCTTCCCAGCTATATTCTCATTTTCTAAAGAGAACAGTGAAAGAAAAGGGTGAGCTCAACTAGCCCAGTAAAAAATATTATGACTAAGATAATGCAGAATAAATTATCCTTAGCCTTCAACAGTATAACAACTGATAGAATATGATAGACAACAAGTTTTAGATCAACAACTGCAGCGGAATAAGCAATCCATTAGAAGAGTCAAGTAGAGCATGATATCTACTATCTTCTATGATTTAAAAAGTTTTTCATCAAATTTATCCCTGTAATACCCATTAACAATTCTTTATTATACCCAAGACAAAGAGAACTTTCATCACATGTCTTCACCTGAACCACCAAAGATTATAGTTAAATTCACAATTCATATTTATTATCATGTAAATCAACAGTTTCCCCTTATCACAAACGCTTAATAGAACGTTTACTCAATATCCTTACCCCAAAGGCTAAAGATATTCAAATGTAATAACAATGATCATACCAATCAGTTGTCTACCTTTGCACTACGGGTCAAAGATATTCAACTATAAAACCAATGGTCATGATCATACCAATAAATTGTTTGTCCGTGCACTACGGCCAAAGACATTCAACTGTTAACTAATGTTCATGATCCTGCCAATCACATCATCGAATTATCCATGCACTACGGGCCAAGGATATTCGTTATTATCACCAGCGGTTATGATCATGTCATACACCTGTCCATCTTTGCACGTAAGCCAAAGATATACAACTATAAAACCAATAATCAACAGTCCATCTTTGCACGTAAGCCAAAGATGTCTTTCATCACAATATAAGCATGAGGATGATGACAATAATATAAACATTAATCAAACGAAATCAAGGATAAATATTAAAGACTTTAAATTTATTCAGAGTTTAAAAATATCCAAATTGTCAACATGATACTGCTTTGTGGAGTAAAAATCAAGAATAATATTCACGTACCAAAAATAATTTGGACAGAAAAGAAATATATTTTTTGGGTGAATAGTACCCCGTGAATAGTACTTCAGGAATAGTACCCCGTAAATAGTACCCCGACACGAAAAGTGTCCTGAATACCCGAGTGAATGATACTAGAATGAATAGTACTTGGGTGAATAGTACTCCGGCACGAAAAGTGCCCCGAATATCCGAGTGAATAATACTAGAGTGAATAGTAACTGGGTGAATAGTAACTCATGAATAGTAACTCGTAACAGAAAAATACCAAAGAAAATGATATTTCATGACGAGTACAAAAGAAATGATATCCCAGATTAGTATAATAGAATATACGAAACTGCAAATGGATTTTCACCCGCTATGCGGTAATTCACATAGACAGATCATTTCCACAATTTAATAAAGAATGAATACGAAGGATCATTCACCATGCATGCGGTAATCCACATAGACATGCTATTCCAACAGAATAATAAAGAATGAAATAACAAAAGAATTCACCAGGCATGCGATAGACCGCACAGACAGGTTATTCTAACAGAATAATAAAGAAGGGAACCAGGTCATGCGTAATCCGCACAAACAGGATATTCCAACAGAATAATAAAGAACGGAACCAGGTCATGCGTAATCCGCACAGACAGGATATTCCAATAGAATAATAAAGAATGGAATAACAACAGAATTCACCAGGCATGTGATAGACCACACAGATAGGTTATTCCAACAGAATAATAAAGAATGAAATAACAGAAGAATTCACCAGGCATGCGATAGACCGCACAGACAGGTTATTCCAACAGAATAATAAAGAATGGAATAACAATCCTTATGAGTATTGAAAGAAAATAATTCTCTTCATGAAAACGAAAGAATAATACCCCTTACCTCAAAAGAAGACTGGATACTGGAATAGTGAGGTAGCAGACTTCTTTTCTTCTTTCTCTCTATAATTTCTCTCTATAATAATTGCTCTATAGCTTTTGTGAATTGGAGAGAAATGAAGGAAGAGTGAGCTTCTATTTATAGGAAAATATAGTTTCGATAATGAAGGAATGAACTTCTATTTATAGGAAAATATATTTTCGATAATTGCACGTTTTGGGGCTCAAAATATTATAGTATAATACCTTCCTCTTTTTTTTCATTTTTAATTTAGTCCTACAAGTATTATCAAACTTGCACAACCTCCCCTAATAGTAAATCATGTGAATCAATAGTAAATTGTGTGACTCAATAGTTCTAAACATGTGAAAAAATTAATTATAGTATAGTACCTTCAACTATACCTCCATTTTTAATTTAGTCATGCAAGTATTATCAATCTTGCACCAACTCCCCTAATAGTAAATGAATGTGAATCAATAGTACACACATGTGAACAAATAATTATAATCATGTGAATCAATATCCATTAATTTTTTATTTATCCGATTAATTATCCGATTGGTCAATATAACCTCCAAACATCAATTATTATCGAAATAAATATCGATTTTTATTAACACTAATAATTCCAACACAATGAAACTATTAATTTCATCTTTAATCAACACAAATTTATTCATCATTAATATTATAACTCACAATATTTAACAACCAGGTCGTTCCCAGGAAAGAGGGGGCTTTCCGATAAGAATTTCTCCTTATTGGCGCGCAATTAGGTGACCAAACCTCTCCTTGACAGAACTTCTAGACATTGTCAATATTGCAAATAATAATATGAATAACTTTGTCGTCTCAATTATTAATTTAATAATATAAAATATTGTGACAATAATTGAATAAAACCGAGTGACTTCTCACCGATTATTTTATGATAACTTGCTTACTTTGAAAAAATTTCACATATCACCCTTAACTTTAACCTTTTATAAATATAACCATTTACTAAATAGAATAATTATAAAAAAATTGAATACTTTCATTTCATAAAATTCGGGGTCTCACAGTCATGACTTGTGAGAACATAGAGTCATGACTTGTGTGATCATAAAGTCATAACTCTACAATTGTAGAGTAATGACTTAGATCGTAGAGTCATAACTTGTGGGCTCATAAAGTCATGACTTGTGGGATCGTAAAGCTACTATACTATTGTAGCACTTATTTTATTTTTTTTATTGATTCTTCTGATTTCCTATTTTATTGAATCCTACAATTGCCAATTAAATAAATTTCCTTTTTTTCATTAAAGAACCATACATGAATTCAATAAAGAGAGCTCAAGTCTAGTTAATATACCACCATTTCACAAACAAACACATAAATTTCATCAGCTCAACCACACAAAAGATTAAGGTGGGGGTTAGTTGCACCCTTCATTTAAAAATAAGTAAAAGAAGAAGAAGAGTTCGAGGGTGCCCTTAGGGTTCGACAACTTAGAGGGCACACTCCTTTACTAACTTCAAAATGATTTCACAAATCTAACTTTGGTTAAGCACAACGACAACTCAAAGAGATTAAGAAAAGAGGTGAGAAATACATTGAGACTTAGGGATGACCTCCCTCAAGTCTTTCATGACATGAAAAACTACTCAAAGGGTCAAAAATCATGACAAGAGGACGAGAAATGAGTAAAATAAACAAGAAATCATGAAGAAAGTCGAAAGAGGCGCAAACCTAAAGGGCTCCGACCCCTAGAACTCCGGTGACGCTTTTTCCCGAGAAGCTTCTCCAATTAATCTTTAGACCGATGGCACGAAAATAGAGAGGAAGGAAATCAAGATTTGATCCATGGAGCAATGATTAGATTCGAAGATAGAAAGGGCCTCCGTAAGTTCCTAGGTAGAAGACTTAGGGAGGCACCTTCAAAAGAAAAATGGTCGAGAAATTTAGATTGACGGGTAGAAGAATGGGATGATTTAGGCATCACTTTTGGCAATGAGGGGCATTTCTGGTATTTGACCTGAAGTCACATGTTAGACACATGACCCAATCATGTGTCATTCACATGACCACAAATCAAATAGACCATCACAATAAAATAGCCCCCTCATTTCAAAGGAAGAAACTTTTTTTCTCACATTCCAAGACACATAAGAAGGCTCTCTAGAGTTTTGCCACGAGTTGCTGCCTTGGTAATCGCCTACATGTTCTTCTCCCCTTTACGAACAGTAGATCATTTCTCGTACTTTTTGTAGATCTTTCTACTCTTATGTCAATTGGAAACTCTAATCGATTAAGATACAATTTTATCGCCTACATGCATTAAAGTGTTGCACTCACTTTTTAACTTATTTTCAAATAAGATAAAATAAACGTATATTTTTTTAACTAAATTTCTAATATGCCTTACCAGGGGACCTTGAAACTTTTCTTCAGAATAATTTTTTAAAATTCAAACTTAGTAAATAAAAGCTTAATTAAAAACACTTTTATGTAATTAAGAAGAAATTGTCTCTCTCCACCCATGTTATCAAGTTTCTTCCAAAGCATTCTATCAAACATGTTTCCATCATCATATAAACATTAAGGAAACCCAGCTTACAAGTTACAATACAAATTAGCCAACGCACTAATTAAATAATGGCTTAAATATGAATTACTACCTTAAAACTATAGGTCATATTCCACTTCGGGATCAAAGTATCAATTTTTTCAATCAAGTGATTAAACTATCAATTTTTTTCAATTGCAACAAATTGAGCCGCCACGTCAAAAATTGCTGACGTGACTATCTGAGTGGGTCATTAGGCAGATGATGTGTAACTAAAAAAGATTATTTTAATATTTATTTAAACATTTATTATACAGTAAAGGCAAATTCGTCAAATCACTTATATTAATCATTTAAACTAAATAAAAACAACAAAACTATTTAAAATCTATACCATCTCAGATCAAAAACAACAAAAAGGTATATCAAAGTAATTTTTCTTATTCATATTCGTATTTTAGCCTTTTATATTAAATTAATTTTTCTTATTATTTATATAAAAGGTATCTAATCGTGCCCCTCTTATCCAAAATTTCTGGCCTCATCAGTCCATTTGTGTTCTAATATATCTTTTGTATATTTTCTAGGAGCTAGTTTTGATTTTTAAAGGTAAACTTGCTGTGAAAGACATTGATTTTTCGGATCCATCAAAATCAACTGCAGCTTTAATTTTCCCTCACCTGAAAATGTGGTTCCGTTGGTAAAATCGATTGATGCTACCAAAGTGAAGCTTTACAACGCAGATCCAGAGAAAAGCTTAAGCTTGGAAACGATGCTTTCCGACGAGATCTGAGTGGATGCATTTATCAGATCTTGAACATTCATGTAGATCCTGCCCAGTATCAACCCTCATAAAAAATGTCTCCACCCAAAATGCTCCTCATCGCCCATTCCCTATGAAATGTATATGATTTTTCGATCTAAGATGTATAGATTTTGGTTGCATATCTTGATCTTCAATATTTGACTAAAAGGATTTTTTTGATGATTTTAGATTTTGTTGTTTTAGATTTTTTGTTGTTTTTAATATGAGATAGTATAGATTTTAGATAATTTTGTTGTTTTTATTTAGTTTAAATGATTAATATAAGTGATTTGACGAATTTACCCTTAATCTATAATAAATGTGTAAATAGATATTAAAATAATTTTTTTTATTTACACATCTACTAGTGATGGCTCCACTTCGAGGGCCACGTCAGCAATTTCTGACGTGGCGGCTCAATTTATTGCAATTAAAAAAAATTAATACTCTCTCTGTCCCTTGATAAAAGTCCTAATTACTATTTTGGATAGTCCCATGTTAAATGTCAATTTTCCTTTAATAACCAAATTTTTACACATATTTTTCTATTATACCCATAACATTAAATATTTCATATTTTTCTTATTCTAATTCTCTCTCCATATTTAATGACATTATTATAGGCAATTTTGTTATTTTATTCATCTTCTTAATATGCGTAAAAAATCTAGCTGAACTTTTATCTGGGACGGAGGGAGTAGTTCAATCACCTAATTGAAAAAATTGAAACTTTAATCTCCGAAGTAAAATATGGCCTATAATTTAAGATAATAATTCATATTTAAGCCTTAAATAATTAATAAAAAAAATCATACGACTTACAGTAAAAAAAAAAATTGTTACTGCTTTTTGGTATAACTGGATTCCAGAAAAGAGTTTGACTTATTTCATTAATTTTATGCATGTAAAGCAATTATCAATTCAATTAAAACTAAATTCAATCCTAACAAATTCAGAGCGGCAAAGACGAGGTCAGTCCCCCACCAGAACGTCTGCCCCGCATGATAAGTGCATTTCACTCAATTTCTTTCTATACATAATTAAATATTTTTTGTTCCAAAATTAAATATATATTTTTCATTTTAACCCATTCTAAAATTAATGATACATTTCTATTTTAGGACTATAAATGACATAATGTTCTTAATTTATCATTATTTTGTTACTATCATTTTCAATATCAAACCCTCACAATAACATTAGTGCAACCGAGTAGTAAATGTATGGAATGGGAGCATTTTGCCAAAACTAATAGACAAAACTCTCTTTTTTGAGTAGTAAAAAAGGGTGCAACATTACTTTAAACACAAAAAATGAGGCTCCATTTAGATAAACATAAATTCCCGGGCCCGGGCGCGGGCGGGGGGGGGGGGGGGGGGGGGGGGGGGGGCGGGGGCGGGGGGGGGGTGGGGGGGTGTTCAATTTCTCAATTAACCTCCCAACTTCATTTAAATAACAATATATTTTATTTAGTAATAATAGTATTGATCTCGACTAGCTATGGTCTACAAAAATACAGGCAATTTCCTTTTCATTTTTGGGTACAGAACAAGAATATATAATTATATCACAATGCAAAACCTGCTAATTAAACCTGCTCATGTAGTCTTGAACTCCCCCGCTCTTGTAAACTCCGGTGCCTATGAAAAACAAGCTTCTGCCTGTTGGCAAGACGTATAGGGTGTATCTGATAGAATGGTAACAGACAAAAACTACATTATCACGAGATTATAACACTGCGCATATGATGTTAATATCAGAATCTACTGAGATTTTACATAAGGGGGCCTACATTTTCCTGTGTGCAGGCTGGAAGAGTTTGATTAAGAGGTTACTCTTTCTGGATGGATTACTTCGTCCGGACTAATTCAAGCGGTACACTTTCCATTGTCAGCTGATAATTTGAAAACAAACAAAATCAGATACAACAGTGAGATGCATAGCTGCTTCTTTTTTCCCTTTTTTTTTTTTGAGAGTTGCATAGTTAGTGACGATCAAACTGATGCTTACCCATAGTCTTGGGGTTAGGGGATCAGATTTTGGGTGCAATCTGGATAGATCTGACTGAAAGGTAATCACTATAGTAACTTTAAACTCGATCGAAAATGGGCTGCACAAAGCGTTAAAGATGTTAACCTTTAATAATGGCATGTGAATGACTCCAAGTGAAAAAAAAAACATAATAACCTGCTAAACAACACTACCACAAAACATTCAGAAACAAGGTAAGAGAAAAGGCCAAACACTTTCCCACAAGTTAAGATAGACACTTGTTGGTTGTAAAGGATGCATCTTTTATGTAATTTTGGGTGTATTTTGTATTCTTGTCTAAAAAAGACTTATTTTGTCCCTCAATGTGGGGTTAATGAGAAATCATATTAGAACAGAAAAAATGATCTTTTGGAGTCCCTTTCACAATCACACAAAAGTAAGACAAAAAAGTAAACACTTTTTTTGCAAAACAGAAGTACCTAAAATTTTGATTTTAATAATTAACAATGCCACTTATCTTTTCAAACATTTGTTAATTGATATGAAATGTAATTATTAATTATTCAACGTGGAAGGAAGCTGTTAGCCTGTTACAATCCATCTTCAAGGTTGCGACAAAAAGGCGCATTATAAAGTCCTAAAAAACTCTAAACATTTCTAACTCTATTATCCTACCCCACGAAAGAATATTAACCATGTTAGCTCAAACATTGAAACAAGCTCTAAGCTAAAAAGATATTCATACTGCCAACCATAGTTGTTCGCCTAGGCATCCAGGTAATGAAAAAATGATACGTCGATGGACGCCTTGAGGTGGAGCTACTAAGGCGTGCGCCTTGGGGCGCCTTGGACGCTTTGATGACGCCTTGGCGACGCCTTGAGACGCCATGATGCACGCCTTAACAGCTCTGGCTCAATCAAAGTATTTTATAGTTCTGATCTATTAACCCATGACTCATCGATTAAAAACCCATGACCCATCGATTAAAAACCAGGGAGAAATGAAATAAAACCTTAAAAAACTTATTAGTAATCGGATTCGACACATCTTTATCAGACTACATATTTGTGATGGTTGGTTGCAACTTTATTTTCTATGTGGTGTTTGTTGAATTCTTCATTTCTTTTACTAATTTTTAATATCAAGTGTTTTGTTTTTGGATTGTTATTACTAAATATTTACTTAATTATGCCTTTAATGTTATTCCATAGTGTTATGTTTTGAGTTTTAATGTATATGAAATTTTATTGCACATTATTTATTTTACTTGTTAAGTAAAATAAATAATATATAAATTGCACATTATAAATGATTTGTCGTCATACGGACGCCATGACGGTCGCCTTGTCGCCTAGGCGTCCAGGCAGTCGGCTACCGTCATGACTCGCCGTGGCAACTATGCTGCCAACCAAAAGAAAGAGTTGCATGGTTTATAACAAATGCTACGTAGAACTTGTCCAACTTACCCCATATACACATATCAGGGTTGGGATGCATCACTAATTGATGCAGGAGGATCTGAGGCTGAAGATGTCAAGCTATCGGATAGCACATTGATGGCCTTGGATTACCATGAGTTGGAAGATCATCGCAAGCGTTGAGGTCATTGACGCCTTCGACTTCGGAGATTAGCTTCGGGCTCGTGGCGTCTCGAATTCGGGAGTTCGACAGATTGGTTATTTTATGATAATAGAGTTTTAGTAGGAAGTAAATCTATTATAATAAATTGTTATTGTTAGGATTTTTATTCCCCTAAATATAGGGAGTTTGTTAGGATTATATTTCCATATTTCTAGAAGTATTTTGTTTTCGTCATTTTAGGAATTCTGTTATGATTTGGGTAACATGGGTAGAGAATTATAAACTTGGGGCAGAAAGTTTGTTCAGCTATAAAACCCGGCTTGTGGGTTGGATTTCATAACTTTGATTTTGATAAGTTTTCCGGTGAATCTCTTGTTCCTTTAAGTGCGAATTTATTTGTTACCTAACCCGCAGGATAATCGTTATCCCGCCCGACGTCAATTGATATCAAAGCTCAACATCTTTCTGGGAATAGACTTCATTAGTTTCAATGGCCGGTGGTCGTGGTCGTCGAGGGCAGATTTCGGCTGAAGAAGTCCCGCACCATGATCGTAACGTCCAGGACGTGATTTTAATAAATATAAAACTCGAGTATTAGAGAGGTTTCTCTGTGTTTTCCGATGAATCTCTTGTTCCTTTAACTGTGAATTTATTTGTTACCTAACCCGCATGATACTCGCTATCCCGCCCGACGTCACTAATGCAACATGAGAATAAGACTTATGCTCTGCGTAATCATCCAAATTGATCTCTCAACACATTTTATTCATCATGCAATCATAAGTGCGCATGCCAACCAAAAACTTGGTAGCTTACCACTGAGTATCTCATCTTAATACAAGTTGGAAGTTTAGTATGCAAGAAATATAGAACCTTTTGTTTAACCTTAAAAATATGAAAAAATTTCCCGAAAAATAGAAACCGAATCTAACATTTTATGTTTCTAAGTTGGTAAATTAACTGTTGCCAAAATGTTAAAGCTCGTGAAATGAATTGTTTCATGTATGTTTGATGAAATGGGGGCAAACCCCTTTTTTATATTTATATTATATTTTTATTAAATCTAAGTATGACTACTTTATTATTAATTCTATTTATTTACTATTACTGCTGTTGTTCTTCAGCTTATTAATGATCATCATTGCCATCTTTTTATAAGTTAAACAGAAAGATTGTGCATGTACGAACTATATATTAAAGCAAAATGTCCAAGACTTTTCTATGACTTTGCAGTAACTTCCAGTGTAAATAACACTCCCTCCGTTTCAAATTATAAGATCATTATTGACTTTGAATTCAAATTCAAGATTAATAAGATTCATTAAGAATTACAAAACAATAAATCTTATCATTAGTAGTACTTTTTTGATACTTTAAAATAATCATCATTGTACTAACTAAAATTAAATAAATTTATGTCAAATTTGAGTTTAAAAATGTCTCATATGGACTTCAAAAGGTCAATAATGATCTTATATTTCGTAATGAAAGGAGTATACATTTTTCAGTTAATCATTCATGTGGAGTTGCCATTTAAGCATGCCCTTGAAGAGGTGTAATTGTCGGTACTCTGCTTAAGGAAACCACATAAGAAACTTCTGAATTAAAGATTAACAGACTGTAGGGAAACATCTCAGTAAATCAGTAACTCACCCAGCAAAAATGGTTGGACAAGTCAGAAGGCGGGCGAGTATGACGCAAATTGGTAAGGACATGCTACGACAAACATCTCCATCTGCTATCTAATAAATAAAAAAGAAATGTGCAGATAAAGAAGTCAAATGATACGTTATAGAACTACCAGTTTTAAATTTGTGAAATGTTTCTTGCCTGAGTTGTCTGAATTAAAGAGGATTCAGTTACTATCTTATCACCAACCAAAATAGACTCTACGCGAAGCAAGTGGATGTCAACGGAGCGAATAGGAACTGCAGATGCTTCAACAGTCAGCTCACCACTAATAGGATCTGACAATGAGCACTGAGTGCAAATTTTACCGGTTACCCGGAAACCACCTATTCATAATATCACCAACGTCAATGACATATGTCCGTGATGTACCTACAATCGAAACACAGAACACTTCAAATGCAACAGAACTGTGATTCTATTTTTGCTAAAGTGGAACACGCAGTCCCTCCTCTTTCTATACATGTCAATATATTTCTTAAGATGAAACATATAAAGGAAGTTAAAAAATCTTACGTTAAGTTAAAAATTAGGTAGAAAGGTGAGCAACATAGTTAAGAAGCAACCTGATTTTAGTTCAGGAAGCAAAGAATGTCTTTGTGTGTCCTGAGTAATATAAAAGATGATCATTTCAGGAGAAACTGGTTTCTCCGGAAGATTTGCTGAAGAGAACACGACAGAAATGAGAAGGCTGTTTATGTTCATAAATATTCAAGAAAATTTGACAACATATGGACCTCTACCTTTCTCACTTTCTATGATGAACTCCACCGTAGCAGACAACGACTTGTGTAGATATCCTCTAACAACATCTACAGTTACCAGATACTATAACAGTATTTATAAAATATCAAGCATGAGAATTGTATTCATCAAATACTGATGGAAATCAGGCAGAGCAAATAACAAAGATCTCTGAACAAAAGGATACCTGGAACTAATATTTGCTCCATGAAAGGTCTCATAAAATTTTTCCAAATTTTCTTCTCCTGGATGTTTCAGAACCATGGAAAATGGTATCTATTTTAAAACAAAGCAACTAATCAGTATTATTAAAATACTGCAGCTAATAGAACAAAAACTACACTAAGAAAATTGCATCTACAATGATATGGAAATTAAAATTCCCCAATGGTATGGTTGGTGCAGAAGAAAATGGAAGCATGGAAAAGGAGGATGACAGGTGGAGGGATAAGGAAATTTTCCTTTGCTTGGTAGAAAAGTGAATAGGATGAAAAGGGAAAGTGAGAGAAAGTACTTTTCATCCAAGTCAACCAATTTTCCTGTAAGTCCATATAAACCATTTTTATCGGAGTAAATTCAGAGAACAGGAGTGAAAGAAGGATAATTTTGAGGTGAAACCACACTTCAATTATTCTCCCTTAAATTCTACAAGAGATATTATCAAATAGATAAGAATTTTATATTTAAGAAAGTACTCTAATACATTTTATTATCTACTGCTCTAGTTCCTTTTTATTTAATTTTGATAAGTATCTTAAATTCTAATAACTCTAGTTAATATATGACTTATTATGCAATAATTTTTTTTAACTCCAAATTTATAGGAGTATATCGTATTATTTCATGCTCTTACATATTATGAATGATTAAAGAGAAGAATAGGCGAGGATACCTAGCATAAACCCTTGAAGAGGTTGATACCCACAAGGGTGACGACATTGAGGCAACCAAGCTTTGGTATAACTATTTTATATCTTATCTTATCGTATTTACTTTCATATACCACATCAAACAGAGAAAGAAACATCCTTCCAAGTTCCCTCCCTTTTCCTCCAATTATAGCAAACAACAGACACCCTCCCCTTTCACTTTTCCGTTCCTCCTACCAAACGGACCATTCCATTTTTTCCCTTTCCTATTCCTCCTACTAAAACGAACCATAAGGCACCACTAGCAAATTTATTATTGTGGTAACATGCCCTATGTAGGCTTAAATTTTTGCTATTGTTTGGAGGAGGAGGAGGAGGAGGAGGAGGAGGAGGAGGAGGAGGAGGGGGGGAGGAGGAGGGGGGGGATACATATGTACTTCATTTGCCCATTCGTCTTATAAGTAATGTGTTGGCCCAAAAAGCTGGAGGTCAATCTTCTTTTCACAACATTGTATACAGCAGATATATTTGTCCAAAGTTATTTTCAGGTGTTGCCGTACGTTTTGTGCTGGTGTTTTATCACATGGCCATATAGCTAACTATCTCTAAGTCACTTCATATTAACCAACTACGGATATAATGATAAGTTTTCTCGACAATTGTCAATGTGTCTTTCTTTGATTGATCAGGATGGCATGCCCACCTTCGGCACTCTTTCTTTTTAACGTACCTATAATCATGACGCAGAATATGGGAGTTAAGCAAAGGACTCAATTACCGATAAAAAAAATTAAATGGTGTTCATGGCTATGAATACTTTAGTTTGAAATATGCAGGTTACTTGTTAAACCTCTTGTAATCACTTGGGCCAAATTGAAGTTAAAGATGGAGGAACATTTTCTTCCATCCAAGTATCCAACTACAAGCAAAACTTTCTACCATGATATCTCCCTTGAGAAAAATTCTAGATCAGCTTATGAGCACAAGAACCCCAACATTGCCCTTCGAATGTGGGTTTCTTCTCTTGAGACAGCGGTTTTGAGAGATCTTTACTCATAGTAATTTTCAAAAGAGAGGACATCAGCTGGAAAACAGGAGTGCCATTTGCTGGAGCGAGAAGGAAACGGTTGACCATTTGCTTCTTGGTTGTGAGATGACAAGGGGTAAAGCTTTAAACTGTTGTCTTCTTGTCGTGCGGAATCTCTTGGGTCTCCATTCAGTGAGTGAGATGTTGCAGGCTTTTTAAGTGGGGTGAAGGTTCTAAAATATTGGAGGAGGAGGGACATGATTCCGCATAGTATATATGGAAGATTTGGAGGGAGCCAAGCCATCGTTAGTTTGAAGGCATGGAGAGACATCTTGGGAAAATCCAAGGTGTTTCTGGGTTCCGAAGTGCATTTCGTAAATTTTTGGAGGGAGTTTGTTTTAAGAGCCTATTGTAGGTAGGTATCTTCTTTTGGGAAGTCCATTTTATAGGGTGCGGTTTTGGTTTTCTTTGGACATACAAGTGCCTTTTTTCCCTATACTGCAAGTGTACTCAGGTAAGTTAGCAACACTGCCTCTAGAGCAATGTTAAAATAAACACCTCACATCCATAATTAAGAAAAAAAGGTCACTGCTACCATGTGTTTTGATTGTAAAGGTCATGGTCACAATGCTATTATTTACCCGAGCAAAAGTTCGCAATTATCCCAGTAACATCCAACTTAATTGAATTTAAACGTTTATGAGCCTAATGAAGAACTTAATGAACAGACAAAGGAGGAGCATGATTGATAATTTGGAAACACGACAGAGGGTGCTGCCAAATAAAAAAAAACTGAGGTGCTGACCATGAATATTGAAGCAAAGCCAACTGCTAGCTCTGAAGAGCGTCAAGAAGCTCCAGAAGTTGTTTGAGAAGAAGCCAGAGCAGAAGTTGAAGCATAAGAGTGTTGAAGGGCTTTGAACAACTGTTTGATTTGGTTGCAGCAGATATGCACCAAAACTTGGAGAAAAAAACATGACAAGCATGATAGAAAAGAAAGAAGTGGAAGCCAGCTGAGAAGAGGATTGAAAAGAGACAATCTCCAATTCTAGATGTAGTCAGTAGTAGATGAAGAGGACGAAATGTATTAAAGAACCAAAAAAGATTAAAATGAGCATGCGACCTGCTCAACAACTTAACTAGTTTAGAGAGGTCTATGTCAACCAAATTGCTCAAATAATTGAGTTTATCATCCCTAAGAAATTTAATCAAATGATAACAATTAAACATAAGCCATGGATTCAAGCTCAAAGTTCATGGACTTTTATACTTCAAAACTCTAGGTTGAGCTTTTCCCAACCATGGCATAGTAATGCAAAATATGATAGTTCAAGAAAAGGAGTTGATTATTACAAATTTATTTTGCTTGTAAGTTGTTTGACACCTATTAGTCACTAAGGTCATTGGAAGCTGTTTGTCACCTTCTCGTCATTAAGCAGGTTTTTCATAGATTAGTAATTTAGAAATCTCCTTAAAGTTCCTTAGCTCTTAAGAACTTTACCCTAAGGGAACTCCCTTTCGTAAGCTATATATATGGATGCAACTCTATATCTATGAAGAAATTCTTGAAAGACAGTTCGTTATATTTTACTGATGAGATACTATAAACTTGCAAGCATGGTGAGATGCCTATGGAACCCTAGGTCCGATGCCTAGTACTATCTTCTCTTATGCCTTCCAATCTGTTCAAATTCCCTTAAATTACATCACTTATCCAGAAAATTTCAACCTAAACCTGTTTCCTTGCTATCCAGAAAATTTCTGGAAATCTAGTGAGTTCTACTCTACATCTTGCCTCAACTCAACTTCAAATAAAATACTAATGATGGAAAGAATAAATTAAAAGTTTAATACTTTAAAAAAGTATCTCAAGATAAGAGCAAAAAGAGACAATTTCTTGATATGCTAAAAAGTAAACCATTTAAGTATAAGCACCGACAAAAAAGACATAAAAGTCAACACGAGAGAAATAAGGAAACAACAAAGATAAGCAATCATTTGAAACAAATACTCGATGCTGATATGTCATCTATACCTAATATTTTTAAGACAATAATTAGTAAACATAGAATAAGTGCCACTTCCCTACAATACATGAAAATCAAAACAAACAATAAAAAAAAAGGTCCAAAAAGTAGTACTCCTCTTTAAAGGTAAACATATTTACTAGAGGAAAAGTGAAAATTGACAAGAATGCATGACATGAGAACTTTAGGGAACAAAACCTGGCACATAGCTTTTAAGTTTTAGAGCACAAAATACAAGATTTTGCAAATGGAAATAGGCCAATAGCTTGTCTTCATGTAAATAAAATTTCATTAACCATCAGTGATCAGAAAAACATTTACAACACCAGAGAGATGACATAAATTTGAATCTATTTCATCATACCTCTGTTGCATTTGAACCAATCATTCCGGAAGATTGAACCACGAGACTCCTCTTCCTGTTGTTGGTGAAGAAAACGATCAAGTAAGAACAAATACCATAAATAGTAAAGGTGAGGCTCATCCACACAGAAACTCAAGCCTAAAAAGTATAAGTGAAAAAGAAACCAGATGTAGATATTCACTTTTGGATTGCAGACTTCTTACTTCTTAGTTGCACAATTAAGTTTATAAACAAAGAGTCCAAAGCATAAAACCAAAAAATATTGTACAGTAAGTAATATTTAGTTTTTCTTCAGACATGGCAAGTTTTTTAATTTTTTTCTGATAGGTACGTTCGGTCCCAAGTATGATGATTGGAACCAGTAACTTGAAATTAATATTCAGTTAAGATCTTTTTTTCAGGTGATTACAAGTTGAATAAGGATGTTAATAGATGAGATCCACATGATGTTGAGAGAAAATACCTCAGAGGAAAAAGGGAAAAAAACACAGAGACCAAATGATCTGTTAATTTGTAACATTTGGAAAGTAAGAGAAGCCAAATCAACATGCAAGGAATAAAAACTCTAGGTCATTATAGAAAAGGAAATAAATAAATTCATAGTCATCTTGTAAAATTTCCATTTTAATGGTATGTTGAATATCCGCATGTATGACAAAAATATATTGTCGTGTGTTTGTGAATGTACGCTGGTATTAATAAAGGAAGAGCAGGATTTGGTATTTCTTGGTATCTCCACTTGGGGTCTTTTATATCTATTCTGTAGTCTCATTAAGCTATTACTGTTACTGAAGGTAGCATTTGATTTGTGTAGCGTTAATGTAACATATATGTGTATGGTTTGTCCATTAAGGCTTATCAGATCATTATATAGGTAATTATTACATCAATTTGGCACATTTTCGTTACACCTTCCATTTATTTATTAGATCGTTACATCTATAATGTTGTAGGCCACAAATGACAAAACAGAAATGATTACAACTGATGTAATATTTGAACTTTTAAGAAAGAAAAAAAAATTTATTCGTCAACTTTAGGAGGTAAATGAACTAGGCAGGAATTACAATCATATACTTACAGTAATGAAATACAATTTGGTATTTGGATGCAGTAAATGTATGCAATGTAATAGCATTACAATTACAACACAATCCCAAGTACATTTATGAAGACTGTTTTTTCCGCGAAAATCCTATTAGGTGAACCGAAAACAATCTAAGAATGGAAGTAAGATTTGGCCTCTCTTATTATCTCCATTAGGTGTCTCCTACATTACTTTATAATATAATCCCTTCCACCTATATGGAAAGAAGGTCTACAAGATATTTTTGTAATCAAGGATTACATTATACAATCTAACCTCAATTCATCCCCACTTTGCTGTGCTATACATCCATCAATATTCCAGTAAAAACATAAAACCAAAGTGCTTGGATGCACTGATGATCAAAGCCCTACTAACACTCAAAAACTTACTAGCCTCCTCATTTTCTCCCTCACCTTTCTTTAACCATCCATTTCTCACTTCATTTTCAATTACTTTTGCACATTTTCTTCCTCATCTATGTCTCTATGTAAATTAAAACAAAACTTGTTCTTGGATTTGCCCCGTGCACAGTTCTTATGGGGTGAACATTTAGCTGTGAGATTATGTCAAATGTTCTAACAGATTCCGCCACCAATAATTTCAAAAAACAAACAAACAAAAAGCAAAAACATAATTTGATAGTTCATGTTAAAGTGAATAAAGAAAGCTGCACTACCCCTCAAAAAAATTTGAATTTTTTTAGCAGTCCTTAAAATTACAATTAATGCCGAATGTACAACCAAATGGGGGGCTATTTTTAAAAAAAATTAAGGGATATATATATCTATCTAATAAAATACAAATGATTTTGAATTTTCCGCTCACTCAATAAATCATCTGGGCCGTCCAAAGTTTGGGATAAATCCCACCGTTCATACATCTATCTAATAAAATACATCTATCTATCTAATAATCTAATAATAATTTAATAAAATACAAATGACTTTAAATTTCCCGTTCACTCAATAAATTATTTTGATCGTTCAAAGTTTGAGATAAATCATATTGTCCATACAGTACCGGAGGCACGGGACCCAGCTAGTATATATATATATATATATATATATATATATATATAGTAGAAATAGAAAGGGGGAGCTTACAGAATCGGGATAGGCTTGACAACACCATAAAAAGACTCGATGACTCCAGCTGACCCTCCCCGAACCTTAAAAACAACAACAACGAGGAATAATATATCTCTGTATATCGTGATTGAAACTTGAAAGTATTAGACGAAAAAAAAATTAAAAAAAGGGACTGAAAATGAAGCAAAAAATAGGACCTGCAAATTGACAGATCCATTAACAGTGAGGCGAATTCCTTGATGAGATATAGAAGAAGAAAGCTTTGTAATGATTTTGCCTTCTAGAGGTTCCTGCAACATTCAACTTTGATCAAAATAATATATGCATATAAATCCATTATACGAAAATATGTTTAAGATGCTAGGGTTTTGTATATATAAAGAGAGAGAATTAACATTAGGGCGATAAATACGGTTTGATCGGGACAGTTTGATCTCTACAGACATGGTGGGCAACAGACCGACCACGGCAAAGGAGGAGGACGGGGTTTGACCGTACAAGTGAGATGAACGCTTGGACTAAAATGCAAATTTATCCCTCCAATTTGTCGTGTTTTTGTAAATGTAATCCATAAATACTTTTCTTGACACATATCTCCCTCATAGTTAAATTAGTTGTGCATAGGCCACTTACGTGTTCTCCAACCTTTTTTGTCAATAGAAAAGTGAATTATGTTAGTTAAATATAACGAACAGTGCAAACAATCGAGTGATTACACTATTTTTGGTTCATAATTTTGAAAGTCTAATTTCGTAAGAGTGTAAACGAGTCGAACTGAAGCGAACAGAAAGCTACTTGAATTCGACTCCAAACGTTAAATTCATACTCGAATTTGACTCGAATTCAAATAATATTTAAAAAATTCTACTCAGATTCGACTCGACTAGAATATTTATTAATCGAATTAGATTCGACTCGGATCGAATTATATTCAAACTACTTGCGAACTTTAAATTTAAGCTCTAATTCGAGTCTTTACATAATAACTAGCTTTATAATAAATATAATTATAAATTGAATTTGTTATTTAAAATATATTTACTATTACACTTTACAAATATAAAATCACAATTAAAAAAAATAAAATAAAACAAAATAATAATAATTAATTAACCTATTTTGATTTAATTTTGTATATATTATAAGAGAATGTATCGAGTATCTAATCTAATCTGTATCAATTGAGTATGTATCGAATCATAATTGAGAATTTGAGTAATTTGAATATTAAATTAGTCGAGTTATAACCTTGCACAGACTCTACTCATATTTTTATCGGAACAATTTTTTATGCTCAGATTTGAATCATATTATTAACGAATTCGAAACTTACTCATATTTTTTCGAGTATAGCCCGAACTATTAAGCTCGTTTGCAGTGTGTAAAAAAAATATTTACTATTTAATTCACAGATACAACAACAGTAAAATAATAATATCAACGATACAATAGTACAGTAATTATACAATACCACCAATAAAGCAAAAACTAATACAATATCTTATCTCTCTTTTTTTTCGATTCTTTACTATATTTTGTATTTTAATATTGGCTTTGAGATTTTAGCAATGAGGGCTGAAAATTTGATAGCTCACATTATTAGGTGGTCACGCTTGGAGATGTTAGTTTGATCACATTTAACGTGGATACTTCAAAAGATGAATTGCATTTGGTCACATTAGTCGCATTGAATTTTAAAATGATCATGTTAAATACTCAGTAATATAGGTTGTTCATCTTTATAGATTTAGTATATTGGTAATCTTATATTTCCGATATCTACTCATCAAATGACTAAAAAATATGTAATAATCTGGGATTATCATCTATTGATAATCTTGAAATTTTTATTTAGATACAAATATTATTTATATTTAATAATTGAAACATAAATATCCTTGTTAATCACATAATTTACATTTATTTTTTTAATTTTTTTGTCAACATGTTTAGTTTAACTAAAATAACTAATTGTCCATACAAGTATTTGATGTTTGTTATTTATTATTATAAGTTTAATTTACTATTAATGACATACTTGAAAATTTTGTGTTTAATACTTGAATAAATCATAAATTGTTATTTTATAAACATATTAAAAAAAATTAATACGAGTTACTAAGTAATACTAAATTAATTAGTTCGACAATATTTTGATGATTGTTGATTACATTTGACAATAATCATACGGGTGAATCATTTAATTAAAATCAATACAAGGATATTTTAGTAAAAGATCAATAATTAGAAAAAAATTGTTAAAATATATTATCTTAACATAAAATCGTGATTCAAAAAGCTCATAATAAAATTGGTAGATATAAAAATAAAAATTCTTTTAAAAGATCATTTTCCCGTAAGAGATATAAAAACAGAAGACACTTTCATTTTTCCTAAAATGTTAGGTTTTTCTTCTTTTTTTTTGAATTCTTTACAATATATGGAAATTATTTAATTGTTTCATGTATCATTTTTGAGTTGTTTATGTATCCATTAACTTTTGTTAATATCATTACTAATGGAGCGAGAGTATGTTATGCTTTTAAAATTACAGGTAGTCGAAAGTTCACTCTTAAACTACATGAGATTATAAGTAACTTTGAATAAACCATAGGTGATTATTTATAATTTACTCACAAGAAAATGATCCGGTACATAACATAATC
Organism: Panax japonicus; assembly: GCA_020205505.1. Lineage (NCBI taxonomy): Eukaryota > Viridiplantae > Streptophyta > Magnoliopsida > Apiales > Araliaceae > Panax > Panax japonicus. The sequence continues at coordinate 67,349,039 of CM035095.1, read as the reverse complement.
TATTCTATCCCAAACATAAATCCTTAAAACAAAGGCATAGACAAAAAGAATAAAAATTGGGTTAAGAGGAAAATGTGTATCTTGAATATAAACCTATAAAATTCAAGTTCGTGCATAAGATCAAATAGACTTGAAAAAATACATATAGTACTCGACGTAGAACCAATGTTTGCATTAATTAGATGATAAGTGATGAGTGAGTTTTATACCTACGAATCGAGTACATTTGAACTTTAATCTTTGATTATTTTCAAGTGTTTTGTATACTTTTGATACATTTGTGTGTGTTCTGTAGGTTATATGGTGTAGGACAAAGGAATTGTTGGATTAGGTGTGCAATAGCAAAAGAAGCATAAAAAGCAATTTTGACAGGAGTCTTTGCGTGGCAGCGCCAGGAAGAGTTAGAGAATGGCGCAGAAACGCCCATTGCCAAACAAAGAAGAGCCTTCTCTGGATTCATGGCGTGGCAACACCAAGACGGCTGCTTAGTTGTCCTAATTTTTCAACTTCTGAAGTTTTTGATTAGGGTTTGGGCTGAGTATATCTTAAGGGTTTAGGACTTAGTTCCGGGGGGGATATAAATACTTTATTTTAGAGATATTGGAGAAGATTGTTAACCCTAATTTGAAGAAAGATTCAAAGGCATGAAGCAACATAGAGATCATGAAGGAATAACAACATATATAAAAGGCTAAAGAGGAGTTCGAAAATTGCGTCACACTAGGTTTTCTCTCTTCTTTTACTTTTATTTTGTAATTCATGGATGATGTTTAACTTGTGGATAATGATTTTTAATTCAATTATGAACTAATTCCTTTTTAAGATTGCAATGGAACTTGATGCATAGTTTTAGTTAATTGCTTCTTTGTTAGTTATTGTTGGTTATGATTGGATTGTCTATTCTATCTTGCACTTTAATTGATTAATTGCCTGGTCAACAATTAGCATGGTAATCTATATGAAATTGAGAGATGAATTATAGATTTAGATATGGATTTAATAATATATGATTGTGATTTATGCTTAAGTTGGGATTCATGATTTGTGTATAGGATAGAAATATACTTATATGTTGTGTGTAATCTTAGGAGAGCATGATCTTGATATCTTTTTTAATTGTAATTCATATAAAGATATAGTGAGTTAGCTAATTAGGGTGTTCTTTCTAATTTTATCTTTTGTGAATTTAGGAAGATTTGTTTATAAGTCATCAAGAGATGTTCATAAATACTAACGAGTTCTTAGTTAACAATCCAGTATAATTGACGTAACTTAACAAGAAGTGATTTAATTGAAGTAAAACATTAAAGGAAATTGTAATATTCAGTATTTAAATATGAATTAAATTCTTGGTAGTTAGTAATTAGTTAATTTAGCTTACTTTGTTTTCAAAATGTTACAACTTGAGATATTTGTTTAATAAAATTGATTTAATATAAATTTGGTAGTTGATAGAATAAATCACAATTCTATGTGGGACGATACCTTGCTTGCCATTATAATGCAAATTTGATCGTGTATACTTGCGTAGATTTCCTAAGTAATAAAATTAGACAAACAAGTTTTTGGCGCCGTTGCGGGGGGATTTGTATTTATTTCTGTTAATATTGATTTCAATTAAATAAATCTTCGTTAAACACTCATATATTTTTTTATTTTAGGTACTCTTGATTCGCGTATGCACACTTGATCGAAACAATAGGAATTCTTGCCATACGAGGACGAAATTGAAAAAAGGTTTCAACGATTGCTAAATTTTTGTAAAGAAACAAGAGAGAATGGCAAACGAGGATCAGAAATCTATGCGAGACTCCACAATGCTAAAAATGGATGAGATTAAGTCAAGCATTACAAGGCCTGCAATCACTGCCAATACTTTCAAAATTAAATCATGTACAATTCAAATTATCAAAAACTTAGTTCAGTTTGGAGTATTGACTAATGATGATCCGAACGAACACTTTGTAAGTTTCTTGGATATCTGTGATACATTCAAATATAACGGAGTCACGAAAGATGCAATTTGGCTCCGGTTATTCCCTTTCATACTTAGAGATAAAGCAAAGAGTTGGCTAAACTCAGTTCCACTAGAATCAATCATGACATGAGATGACTTGGCCTAAAAATTTCTAGCAAAGTTTTTTCCACCAGCCAAAACTACAAAGATGAGAAAAGAAATCGCTACATGTACTCAACCTAATTCGGAGTCATTATATAAAGTTTGGGAAAGGTTCAAAGAATTATTGAGAAGGTGTCCACATCATGGACTTCCCAAATGGTTACAAGTACAAACATTTTATAATGGGCTATTTAGTGGTACACGGACAAGCATTGATGCAACAGCTGGGGGGCATTGATGGCGATGAATTTTGACGATCCATACAACTTGTTAGAGACCATGGCAGTCAATAATTACCAATGGCCAATTGCGAGGATGTCACAACCTATATCAACAACGGTACTGGAGGTGGATGCAGTTACAACTATATCGACGCAGATAACTACACTTGCAAAGAAAGTCGATGCACTTGGGGGGAAAACATGTAGAATGTGGGGGTAGTATACGAGTTGTATGCTGGAGCACATTCGAGTGACCAGTGTGAAATTAATCCAGATTCGGTGCAGTATATGGGGAGTTATAATGGAGAACAAAACAACAATTAGAACAGTTACAAACTGGGGTGGAGAAACCATCCTAACTTTTTATGTAGCAACAATCAAAATCAACATCCTGCTCCACGACAAGTATATTCGCCCGGATTCCAAAATCAACACCAACGCTTTCCATAGCCGAAAAATAGACCAATTTGGAGGAAATCTTGGTGAAGTTCATGACACAGGTGGATGTGAATTTAGAAAGTCAAGCAGCATCTATTCACAATCTTGAGAATCAGATGGGACAAATGGCTAATTTGATGAATAGTCGACCTCGGGGTGATTTGTTGAACAACACCGAAGCTAATATTAAGAATTATGGAAATGATTAGTGTAAAATTGTCACATTGCGCATTGAAGGAGCCAAATGCTGAAAATCTAAATGAGGTACTAAGTGAAAAGGAAGAAGTAGTTGAGAATAAGGATGAAGAGGTGAAAACGGGTGACGAACCAGTTGTGTGCTCAAAAGATGAAAAATATATTTCAATTGTTCCACCAATATCGTTCCCTCAACGATTTCAAAAATAGAAACTGGACAAGCAAGTTTCCAAATTCATAGAGGTATTTAAGAAATTGCAGATCAACATCTCATTCACAGATTCATTAGAACAAATGCCTAACTAAGCTAAATTTATGAAGGATATCTTATCAAGATATAAGAAGCTAGGTGATTTTAAAACAATGGCTCTTACGGAGGAATACAGTGCGATATTGAAAAAGAAGTTACCACTAAAACTTAAGGATCTGGGTAGCTTCACTATTATTTGCACTTTTGGGAGCTATTTTTTAATCGGTGCTTTTGTGATTTGGGGGCGAGCATAAATTTGATGCCTTTATCGGTATACCAGCAACTGGGTTTAAAGGAGGCAGTGCCTACTAATGTGATGTTGAAGCTAGTAGATTCTTGACTTACTCAAGGGGAATTATGGAGGATGTACTCATCAAAGTGGATAAGTTCATATTCCCAACAGATTTCATTGTGTTGGACTACGAAGAAGATCGTGACATTCTGATTATCTTTGGAAGACCATTCTTGGCGATGGGCAGGACTCTTATTGATGTGCAAAAAGGTGAATTAACAATGCGAGTCCAAGACCAAGAGGTAGCTTTCAATGTGTTCAAAGCAATGAAATTTTCCAAAGAAGTGGATGAATGTTTCTAAGTGGACATGGTGGAAGAAGCACTTGATGATGAGCTAATGGACATACTTGGTTCTGATCCTTTAGAGACTTCATTATTTGTTGACACAAATTTGGATGACTCGGAAGTGTTGGAATACATACAAGTATTAGATGCATTACCAAGGTTGAGCAAATTCAATATACCATTTGAGACCTTGGACTATTCGGGAGATTCTATAATTCGTGCCTAAATATCATTGGAGGAACCCCCAATCTTGGAACTCAAACCTTTGCCCAATCATCTCAGGTATATATATATATATATATATATATATATATATATATATATATATATATATATATATATATATATATATATATATATATGGGTGATTCATCTACTTTACCTATTATTATTTCCTTTTCACTTAACGACTTTCATGAAAGTAATCAGCTAAGAATTCTCTGAGAATACAAGTCGGCTATAGGATGGACCACTACATATATCAAGGGGATAAGTTCTTCATTTTGTATGCATAAGATCCTCTTAGAAGATGATGCAAAACAAATCATTGAGCAACAACGAAGGCTAAATCCAATCATAAAGAAGGTAGTAAAGAAGGAAATCATCAAGTGGCTCGATGCAGGAATAATTTACCAAATTTTTGATAGTGCATGGATGAGCCCGGTATAATATGTTCCCAAGAAGGGTTGAATGACGGTGGTGTCCAACGAGAACAACGAGTTGATACCAACAAGGACAGTGATCGGATGACGGGTGTGCATGGATTACTGAAAACTCAACAAGGCTACTTGCAAAGATCACTTTCATCTTCCTTTTATTGACTAGATGTTAGGCCGATTGTCAAGGCATGAATACTACTGTCTTTTTGATGGTTATTCGGGGTATAACCAAATTGTCATTGCACCCGAAGACCAAGAAAAGACTATTTTACCTTATCCATATGGAATGTTTGCATTTAAGAGGATGTCTTTTAGACTATGCAATGCACCGATTGATGACTTTCCAAAGGTGTATGATGGCCATTTTTTCTGATATGGTGGATCGTAACGTGGAGGTATTCATGGAAGAAATTTCTGTATTTGGAGATTCTTTTGACTTATGTTTGGAGAATCTGGTTTTAGTATTAAAAAGGTGTGTGGAGACCAACTTGGTACTAAACTGGGAAAAGTTTTATTTCATGGTTTAAGAGGGGTGATTCATAGGGCACAAGGTTTCAATAAAAGGAATTGAGGTAGACAAGGCCAAGACCGAGACAATTGAGAATCTACTGCCTCCGACGTCAATCAAAGGAATATGAAGCTTCCTGTGATATGCGGGTTTTTGTAGAACCTTCATTAAAGACTTTTCAAAGATCATGAAGCATTTGACATGCTAAAAAAGAAGTTGACGACCGCCCTTATGATAGTTGCACCGGATTAGACAATGTCATTCGAGCTCATATTTGACGCTAGCAACTTCGCGATTGTTGCAGTTTTAGGCTAACGCAAGGATAGAATCTTTCATGCCCAATTAAACTACACCACAACTGATAAGGAATTACTTGCAGTTGTTTATATATTTGATAAGTTCCGTTCTTACCTCAACGGAATTAAGGTTATTGTCTTTATGGACTATTCTGCAATCAAATACCTGATTTCAAAAAAAGATGCGAAGCCGAGGTTGATTAGATGGATTCTTCTACTTTAAGAATTTGACTTGGAAATTTGAGATAAAAAAGGGTACAAAAAATCACGTAGCGGACCATTTATTGTGATCGAAAAATCATGAGTTGTGATGCCCTCAAATCCGGGTACTTGAAACCTGTACTTGGTGCTCTACGATAACATTCATTCAAACTACTTAATATATTAATTAAGTAAAAATATTATATCAAAGTTGTTTACTTCCCCAATTCTGATAACCTTTAAGTAACATTACATAACAAATAGTAAATTATCATAATACATAGCTCTATATATTACAAATAACACCTTATGACTTATCCCTTCAACTTTCCCTTTCCTTTGTCTTTGCCAGAACCTTCTGGTCGATCAAGCTTAGTTGAAAATATTTAACTTTAAAGCAAGAATGGGCATTTAATTTTTCAACAAGTAATATCAAATAATAAACATTAGCTGAAAGAAATAAATGTTTTCTTTCAACTATATTCTACAACGAATCAATAGTTGTGAAGTAAACTAAAACAGTACTAGACAACATATCAAATCGTTTACATTTTTGAAACTACGTACTGACTATGAATGCTTAGCGGTCAATAGACCATGAACTTTCATTTTTAATTTTTGAAAAGGTTTGTACAAAAATTCATCTGCAAACCGTCATGACTTACGGGAACGGAGGGTGATCAGTCCGTTATGCCCTATATTGATCAACACTACACGCTGGAACGATAATTATGTTCCTCATATCCGCCTTTGGCGCACAAAAGTTTCCCAATTTTGGGATGTTCATACTCTGTCTGGAGTCCGAACCAAAATAATTCAGTTGGACGACTCTAACAAAAACTATCATGTTCAACGATATATTTTAAACTATGTCTAGCCGATTCAAATAGCTTAGACAACTTTTAATCATGTATACATACCAAAATTCAATAAGTATGGATCAACACTTGTTCAAATATAACCATTATCCAAGTGAGGACACTTGCATAACCAAACTTAGCTCATAACGAATAATATAAATCTTAATCGTATATGGATCAATTGAAGACAATGATAAGATACTGGTAAACTGTGAATAAATAGAATTCGAGAACTTGCGTGAATGCAAAGGTTTAGATACATGCTCAATATAAAGCAGAGTTAAGAAGTTTGCACAATATAGTTCAGAAACTTGCATAATCATATACTTGTTTGCACAAAATAAAAGTAGTGCGTAAGGTTTAGATACTTGCTGTTGGGTAAAATCTAATTACGCACAACATGCAAGAATACGTGGTCAAAAAGTAATAAAGTGTAAATAGAGTATCGTTCCCACGAGGAATTGTTTAATAAAAACCACCAAGTACTAACCCGTAACCAACTCAATCTTATCTAAACGAATGAATTTCAAATTATATAATTAAACTACTATTAAATTCCACTAGTTAAATTAGGATTACGGAGATTTAAGATCACAACTTCACTTATTACTTCATTTAAGTTAACATACTTCTCATCAATTATTCTCTATCCTGAATTGTTAATCAAGAGCACTAAAGCAGATAAAACCACCTCTCGATGCATAATATCCATACTCACTTAAATCAACAGATGATAGAATTAAGCAAGACACCCTAATTAACTAATCCACTATATCTCTATGTGAATTATAATTAAAAAGGATTTAAAGCACAAGTTCTCTATAAGATTACATATAACATAAAGGCATATCTCTATCCTAAACACGAATCATGAATTTCATCTATGCAGAAATCACAAACACATGCTATTATGATCAGATCTAAACCTATACTTCATCTCTTGAGTTCATATAGATTATCATGATAATTGATGGCCAATTAATTAAACAATTAAGTCCAAATCACAATAGACAACCCTCACAATAGAACATAGTAATTGACAGTGAAGCATATTAAAATAAACTACACAATAAGATCCATTGTAATCTCAAACAAAGAATTAGTTCATTGAATTAAAACTAAGAATACACACTTGAATACACATTAAAAGACAAAACTAAGAGTAAAGTAAAGAATAAATCTGTTGTCAGCAAATCTCCATCTTCCTCAAGCTCCTGCTCTTGATCTTCAATGGTCTCCAAGTTGCTTCAATCTCCCAATCTCATAAGAACTAGGGTTTTGCTCCTAATCTACTCTACTCTAATTGTTGGGTAAAATCTAGTTACGCACAACACGCAAGTATACGTGGTCAACAAGTAATAAAGTGATAAGTTGAGTATCGTTCCCACAGAGAATTATTTAATAAAAATCACCATCTACTAACCCGTAACCAACTCAATCTTATTTAAACAAATGAATTTAATGTTATAAATTAAAATATTTAACTAAACTAATTCTAATTACCACTAATTAAAAATCAGATTATGGAGATTTAAGATCACAACTTCACTTAATGCTTCATTTAGGTTAACACACTTCTCATCAATTATTCTTTATCCCGAATTGTTAATCAAGAACACGAAAGTAGTATTAACCACCTCTCGATGCACTAATACCGTATTAACGTCAATCCACAATTAAGATAGAAATCCGTTAAACACCTTAATCAACTAACCCACTATATCTCTATGTGAATTACAATTGAAGAAGGTTAAAGAATAAGTTCTCTACCCGATTACATATGGCGTCAAGCATATCTCTACCTTAACACTCATCAAGTTTAAGCTACTAACAAAATCCTGAACACATGCTATCATGATTAGATCTAAATCAATACTTCATCTCTCGAGTTCATATAGATTATCACGGTAATTGATGGCCAGTCAATTAAACAATTAATTCCAAATCACAATAGACAATCCTCATAATAGAAAATACTAATTGATAACAAAGCATATTAAAACAAACTATACAATAAGATCCATTGTAATCTCAAACAAAGAATTAGTTCATGATTATTGAATTAAAGCTAAGAATCCACAATTGAATAATCATTAAAAGACAAAGATAGAAGAAGATGAGAAGAAATAACCTATTGTCTATAGATTTGACGCTCCCTCCTTGCTCCTCCTTTGAATCTTCAATGGTCTACAAGTTGCTTCAATCTCCAAATCTCCCAAAAACTAGTGTTTTTCTCTAATTTACTCTAATCTAATTTAATAGAATACTCTCTAATCTACTAAAATTCCTCTAATCTGTGTTATTCCCCTCATTTTATAAGCCTTTATAGATGTCTTTAAGTCCTCTTGGAAGTCCTTGAATCAAACAACTCGAAAACAATCCTTTTCGGACTCAAATTCGGACAAAATCAGCTCATTTTCGCGTATACCCAGCCCCGGCTGGGTATTTGCCTTGTAAATATCCATCCCCAGCTTGCTAGTGATCTGCTAAAGCTCCCAGACACCCAGCCCCGACTGGGTCCTAAGGCTAAAAACGCCCAGCCCCGGCTGGGTACCAATCTGCCAACAAAATTTTCTGCTGGAACCTCCTCTGCTAAAACTGTTATAACTTCTAAACCGAGAGGAGTTACGAGTCCCGCGACCTATCAAATCGAAGCTACGAGATCTACAACTTTCATTCTTTGAGCTTTGAGAAATAACGAACGCATGATGGTCGAAATTGGACTAGAAGTGACTGCTATGAAAATCACCACCCAAAACGGTGAAGTTCAACGTCCGTCGGTAGAAATGTCATAACTCTTTCATCCGAACTCCGATTTGAATGATTCAAGATGTTCCGAAAAGCTAAGAAAACGCTCTACAATATAGTCCAAGCTCTAAGACAAGAACATGAAATGAACATAAAAGCATAAACGATGTCCGGCTTTGTTTTGTTTGCATTTTCCGTGCTTTTCCTTACCAATAATCGCTTACATCGCTTCCGAACGTATAACCTACAAAACGAACACAAAATGCATGAAAAGTAACTAAGACACATGAATAAAAGCAACTAATTCAAGTTATAGATACCGGATAAGTAGGTATAAAACCTACTTATCAAATACCCCCAAACTTTAACCTTTGCTTGTCCTCAAGCAAAAACAAAACAAAAATGCAATGCAATGCAATGCAATGGAATAGAACTAATCTATATGCCTACGAATTCAGCAGTATTGATAGAATCAAATCTATTCACTCGGCCTTAGAGCAATCAAGCAAACACGATAATACTTCATATCAAAACCAATCAAGAATTTCCTACTTAATCATCAAGTCTTAAACTGTTATCACTGATATAGTGCGTGTGTGCTCAACAGACATGCTAATTGATATGAAATTAAATTTAACACATAATAGGTCTCTTTAAAGGCATCATACAGTGAAAACTCACAAAATTCACGAACAAGCTAGATCCAACTAAAGTCAAACATCCACCAAGTTCAAGAGTCCAATCCGGGATACTTATGCTTTACTTTTCATTACGGGGGCTTTTTGCTCTTTTCCCGTTTTATTATTTTTTTTTCTTTTTTTTTACTTTTTAACCATGACTGTGCAATGTCTCATTCCATTAGGCTAACAGTGCTACCCCTTAGCGAGCTTTCGACCAACGACTCCCAGACCATATAAGACCTTAGGGCGCTAGGTTTTAAGATACCCCTTCGGGCGTACTTGCTCAAGTAATAAAGGCCCCAAAACAAAACTAGCCACGGTATATTTTTTTTTTCATTTTTTTTGAAGCTTATATATCCCAAAAATTTTTCCCGAACTTAAGTTTTTATCGAACTTTAGTCATCACTACTTATGCTTCTCATTCTTTCATTCAAACTAGCATTATCCTTTAGAGTCCCATTATGTATCAATTTAAACTCAATCAATCAACAAGTTGTTTTTATTGTGCTATCCTTATTATACCAGTTTCAAACAGAAAAAAAATTCAATTCATAACAAGAAATCACATCAAAGCTCTAATAGTCAGTACGCTACTTGTCTACTCGATCCCAATCTCATCATTGGCCAAAACAAACTGTAAATATCAAACAGCTGGACTCATGCAAGATAAACATAGTAACTAACTATTATTTTTGAAATTTTTGATTTTTTTATAATGAACCTAAACTAAATTAACAACATATGCAAAATAACATAACATAAACTAAACATGCGATAATGAATTAAACTAAACTCCCCCAAACTTAGCAATTACAATGTCCTCATTGTAAGAATATAACGATAAATAGAAGAGAACTTCCCTGTAATTAGCTAAGCGTGAGTTGATGGTGGCGAAGGCGGCGACAATCATTTTGCTATCCATTGGACCTCCAATACCTGCAATGAAGAGAGACAACATGGATTAGATTATAAGAGAACTTAATAAGCAACTTAATTCCTATCTACTAAATAAACTAGTAAAGCATAAAAATATAAAAAAATCCTGGGTTGCCTCCCAGTCAGCGCTTGATTTATAGTCTTTCAGCCTGACTTTTTCTGGTCAATGCTATCCAATTCCTCTTCGAAAGTTGAGGAACCCTCCATCCATCGGAAATAATATAGCTTTTGGTAGGTTCCCATTTGTGATAGCCATCAAGTTAAAGTCACCTAGCATGCTTTGTTTATATAAGATTAGATTGAAGAACGTCCAACATCTAGGCATTTTCTCCATTGTGTCTGCGAATATATTCTGGCATTGAGGCTTGTCAGACACAACAATCTCTTCTTCTATCTTCTCCAACTCATCGCACCATGGCTTCGAAGTTGTACTCGCTTTTACGTCACATGGAGTATTGCCAATGACATGACTACCAATTGGACAAGGTTTTGCAAATCTAACCAGATTCTTGAAGTGTGGAGGAGAAGTCACTTGAGGCATAAATAACATCGGCTCATCATCGTTGGTTCTCACAATTAGTTCTTCACCGACCTTGTTGTCATTATCCCTACTTGTTTCCTCTTTTTCAACATCTCGAGGCTCATCTAGTTGTAGATTTGGTTCAGGTTCTTCGTCAATTTTGTCATCCATGTCATAAAACCAAGTGTTTGGAGGAAGGTTGCTTACGACTTTGGTCATTTGCTCTATCTGATCCGCAAGATTTTGAATTGACCTCGCTTGATTACTCATTCTCTCCTCATTTGATGCTATGAACTTGGACACCAATTCCTCCAACCTTGACTTTTCTTTTTCAGTCTCGGAAGCCATGTATTGAGGACCATTGGTTGAGGTAGTGAGGAGTTGTTCCATTCGATTATTAAAATTTTGGGTTGATAACTCCTGACTCATTATCATATCTTCTTTTTCTGCTATAATCCTTAACATGAATTCCTTGAAATCTGAATTGTCTTCTTGTTGCATTGGAGGTGGATTTGAGAAATTTGATGGATATGTTGGATTTGGAGCAGAGTATTGGTCATGATAGTTGTAGCTCCATGAAGAATCCGGGTGATACCCCAAAACTTGATGGTAATTATCATATGCATACTGGTTGAGGTATACACCACCTTGTTTTCGCCGCCCAAAACTAACGGTGCATTAATGACTCGGATGGTTGCCAGCACAATAGTCACACATGATTGCTATCCTTTGACTCTGTTGGGCTGCGATAACGTCCAACTTCCTCGAAAGTTCTTTAATTTGTGCTGACATTGCGGAAAGTGTCGCGAGTCTGTCAATCTCCTTTTCTTTTGGTTGAGTCATGTTCGTGTATGGCCATTGATACGCAAAGTCATCCATGGTACCTGAAAAGAGAGAAATATAGGAAGAGAATTAAAAATAAAAAAAAATGTTTAAATTAATTAAGACTAATTTGATTGAAGCTAATATTGGTAAAATTGTATTAAACTAAGTCCCCGGTAACGACGCCAAAAACTTGTTGGGTAAAATGTAGTTACGCACAACACGCAAGTATACGTGGTCAACAAGTAATAAAGTGATAAGTTGAGTATCGTTCCCACAGAGAATTATTTAATAAAAATCACCATGTACTAACCTGTAACCAACTCAATCTTATTTAAACAAATGAATTTAATGTTATAAATTAAAATATTTAACTAAACTAATTCTAATTACCACTAATTAAAAATCAGATTATAGAGATTTAAGATCACAACTTCACTTAATGCTTCATTTAGGTTAACACACTTCTCATCAATTATTCTTTATCCCGAATTGTTAATCAAGAACACGAAAGTAGTATTAACCACCTCTCGATGCACTAATACCGTATTAACGTCAATCCACAATTAAGATAGAAATCCGTTAAACACCTTAATCAACTAACCCACTATATCTCTATGTGAATTACAATTGAAGAAGGTTAAAGAATAAGTTCTCTACCCGATTACATATGGCGTCAAGCATATCTCTACCTTAACACTCATCAAGTTTAAGCTACTAACAAAATCCTGAACACATGCTATCATGATTAGATCTAAATCAATACTTCATCTCTCGAGTTCATATAGATTATCACGGTAATTGATGGCCAGTCAATTAAACAATTAATTCCAAATCACAATAGACATCAAATAGAAAATACTAATTGATAACAAAGCATATTAAAACAAACTACACAATAAGATCCATTGTAATCTCAAACAAAGAATTAGTTCATGATTATTGAATTAAAGCTAAGAATCCACAATTGAATAATCATTAAAAGACAAAGATAGAAGAAGATGAGAAGAAATAACCTATTGTCTATAGATTTGACGCTCCCTCCTTGCTCCTCCTTTGAATCTTCAATGGTCTACAAGTTGCTTCAATCTCCAAATCTCCCAAAAACTAGTGTTTTTCTCTAATTTACTCTAATCTAATTTAATAGAATACTCTCTAATCTACTAAAATTCCTCTAATCTGTGTTATTCCCCTCCTTTTATAAGCCTTTATAGATGTCTTTAAGTCCTCTTGGAAGTCCTTGAATCAAACAACTCGAAAACAATCCTTTTCGGACTCAAATTCGGACAAAATCCGCTCATTTTCGTGTATACCCAGCCCCGGTTGGGTATTTGCCTTGTAAATATCCAGCCCCAGCTTGCTAGTGATCTGCTAAAGCTCCCAGACACCCAGCCTCGGCTGGGTCCTAAGGCAAAAAATGCCCAGCCCCGGCTGGGTACCAATCTGCCAACAAAATTTTCTGCTGGAACCTCCTCTGCTAAAACTGTTATAACTTCTAAACCGAGAGGAGTTACTAGTCCCGCGACTTATCAAATCGAAGCTATCGACGAGATCTACAACTTTTATTCTTTGAGATTTGAGAAATAACGAACGAATCATTGTCGAAATTGGACTGGAATTGACTGCTATGAAAATCACCACCCAAAACGGTGAAGTTCAACGTCCATCGGTAGAAATGTCATAACTCTTTCATCCGAACTCCGATTTGAATGATTCAAGATGTTCTGAAAAGCTAAGAAAGCGCTCTAAAATATAGTCCAAGCTCCAAGCCAAGAACATAAAATGAACATAAAAGCATAAACGATGTCCGGCTTGCTTTTGTTTGCATTTTCCGTGCTTTTCCTTACCAATAATCGCTTACATCGCTTCCGAACGTATATCCTACAAAACGAACACAAAATGCATGAAAAGTAACTAAGACACATGAATAAAAAAAACTAATTCAAGTTATAGATACCGGATAAGTAGGTATAAAACCTACTTATCACTAATCTAATGTAATCCTCCAAAACTAGCCTCCCAATCCAAGTTAAAATCAAGTATTTATTGTTCTAATAGACACCCAAGCAAGTTAGGCAACTAAGAATCCTATTCTAGCTCAAATTGGACAACATAACACCCAATTTAACTCTCCTCCCACTGACCAGCGCGCCCCGCGCCGTTCCTAGGCCATTTTGGACCCACCCCGCACTACTGTAGCAGAAATTCCGATGGCTCGGTGCGCCCCGCGCTGCTCTATTTCTTGTTGCGACATCCTTTAGTAAAACAGGCATAACTTTTGATTTGTTAGAAGTTACGGGGGTTTCTACCTATCAAATCGAAGATATCGACGAGATCTACAACTTTCATTCTTTGAGATTTGTCAGATTTGGGCTGGATAAAGATCGAAATTAGGCTCGAAGTAGATGATATGTAAATTGCAAGCTTGACAACTCTTAGTTTTGATCTTTGTTGATAAAAAGGCCATAACTCTCGCATCCAAGCTCAGATTGGGATGATTCAAGATATTCCAGAAAGCTTAGAAGTAGATCTACAATAAAATCTAAGTTTCAAGCCAAGAACATGCATCCAACTTGGTGTTAAAAGTCCTTCAATATTCCCTTCTTGCATTTGCTTGCGTATTTTATTCCAAAAGATGTCCGAATTGCTTTTTCTTGCTTCTTCATGCCAATGCCATGTCATAGCCTATAAAATAACATAAAATGTATGAAATGAACATACAATGCATGCAAAGTAACTACAAAACATAGGTTTAAGAAACTAATTCAAGTAATAGATATCAAATAAGTAGGTATAAAACCTACTTATCAAATACCCCCATACTTAAACAGTTGCTTGTTCTCAAGCAAAAATACAAAACAACAATGTTATGCAATGCAACTAATCTACATGCCTATAAATCCAGCAGTAATGACAGAAACAAGTGTATTCAATCGGCCTTAGAGAAATCAAGTAAACATGATAATACATCATATCAAAACAAGTTATTAACCCCAATCAATCATCAAATCTTAGACTATTATCACTAATATAGTGCGTGTGTGCTCCATAACAATGTTAACTGATATAAAATCAAATTTAACAGATAATAAGTCTCTTCGAAGGCATCATATAATGTAATCTCAAGAAACCCCAAAACAAGCTAGATCCAACTAAAATCAAACAATTACCAATATCGAGGGTCAACATGAGATACTTATGCTTTATTTTTCATCTACAGGGGCTTTTTTCTCTTATTTCCCATTTTATTCATTTTTTCTTTTAGTTTATATACATATAGCTATGCAATGTCTTATTTCCTTAGGCTTTTTAATACTACCTTAACGAGCTTTCGACCAACAACACCCAGACCATTAAGACCTTAGGGCGCTAGGTGTAAAGACAATCCCCTCGGGCTTACTTACTCAAGTAACAAAGGTCACAAAACTAGACAAGCACGCCACGGTGTTTATTCATACTTTCTTTTTTTTCTTTTTTTATAGCTTATATACCCCAAATATTCTCCCAAACTTAGGTTCTTGTCTAACTTTAGTCATCACTACATATTCTTGTCATTCTTTCATTCAAACTAGTATTATCCTTTAGAGTCCCATTATGTATCAATTTAAACTCAATCAATCAACAAGTTGTTTTTACTGTGCTATCTTTATTATACCAGTTTCAAATAGAAAAAGACTCAATTCATAACAAGAAATCACATCAAAGCTCTAATAATGAGTACTATACTTGTCTATCCAATTCCAATCTCATCATTGGCCAAAAAAAACTATAAATATCAAACAGCTGGACTCATGCAAGATGTACTAAATGCTATATAAACATAGTAAATTAATTACTATTTTTGAAAATTTTCAATTTTCAATTTTCAATTTTTTTATTTTATTTTAAACAAAAAAACTGAATGCAAAAACTAAATGTAAATAACCCCGTAAACATAACGAACTACAATGTAAATAACTAACTATATGAAATACGTCACTAAAATGCTCCCAAACTTAAACTAGACATTGTCCTCAATGGCTGAAATAGAAAAAAAGTAAAGCATAGGACTTCCCTGAAAATATAGCAATCCTCCTCCTTGTCCGCTAAGTTTGGAGAATAGGTTAGGCACATTGAACAAATTGGGCACCACACTTGAATTTGTCTTGAATAACCTTTTCATAATCTTTTGCCTGTCTATTGAACCTCCAATACCTGCAATTAAGAGAGACAACATGGATTAGAATAGCACTTGGATTGGTAAGAGAACTTAATAAGAAAATTAATTCCTATCTACTAAATAAACTAGTAAAGCATATAAATATAAAAATTCCTGGGTTGCCTCCAGTTAGCGCTTGAATTACAGTCTTTCAGCTTGACTTTGTCTGGTCAACGCTATCCAATTCCTCTTTGAAAATTGAGGAACCCTCCATCCATCAAAAATAATGTAACTTTTGGTATGTTCCCATTTGTGATGGCTATCGAATTAAAGTCATCTAGCATGCTTTGTTTAAATATGTGCCTAATTGAGAATGTTGAATAACTAGGTACTTTTTCGTCCATTGAGCCTATGATTCGATTGGGGCTTTAAGGCTTGGCAAGAACAACGGGCTCTTCTTCTATCTTCTCATCCTCATCCCACCATGGCTTTACATTTGTACTAGCTTTCATGTCATAAAGAGCCTTGACGACGACATGACTACCAAGTGGGCACGATTTGCAAATCTAACTGGACCCTTGATCTTTGGCAGAGAAGGAACTTGGGGCACCAATAACATCGGCTCATCCTCGTTGGTACTCATAGTTAGTTCTTCATCGACCTTATTTTCATCATCCCCACTTGTCTTCTCTTTTTCAACATCTCGTGTCTCATCCAGTTGTAGATTTGGCTCGGGCACTTCATCAATCTCGAAATCCTTGTCATAACACCAATTATTTTGTGGACAGTTGTTCAAGGCTTTGAGCATTTGATCCATCTCGTTCTGCAGATTTTGAATTGATATCTCTTGATTCTGAATTGACCGCTCTTGATTAATCCTCCTCTCCTCATTTGATGCTACGAACTTGGACAACAATTCCTCCAACCTTGAATTATCTATCTCAGTTTTGGAATCCATGTATTGAGGACTATGGGTTGAAGTAATGATGAGTTGTTCCATTTGGTTCTGAAAATTATGGCTCGATTTTTCTTGACTCATCATCCTTTCCTCTTAGTTTGTTATGAGCTTTGACAATAATTCCTCCAAATTTGACTTTTATTCTTGTGGCAATGGATGTGGATATGAGAATTCAGGTGTGTACGTTGGATTTGGAGTGTGGTATTGCTCTTGATAGTTATAGCTCCATGAAGAATTTGGGTGATACCCCCAAACTTGATGATAATTATCATATGCATATTGGTTGAGTTAATTACCCCCCATACTGGACCGGCCCAAGACTGATGGTGCATTAATGACTCAAATGATTACCAGCACAATAATTGTACGTAACTGCTACCTTTCGAATACGTTGGGCTGCAACAACGTCCAACCTCCTCGAAAGTGTCTCAAGCTGCGCTGATAATGCAGAAAATGCATTGAGACCATCAATCCCCGCTACCCTTGGCTGAGTCATTCTTGTATACGACCATTGATAATTAAATTCTGCCATGGTACCTGAAAAGAAAGAAAAATAGGAAGAGAATTAAATAAAAAAAAATATTTAAATTAAGACTAATTTGATTGAAGCTAATATTGGCAAAAATATATTAACTAATTCCCTGACAACGACGCCAAAAACTTGTTGGGTAAAATCTAATTACGCACGACACACAAGTATACGTGGTCAACAAGTAATAAAGTGTAAGTAGAGTATCGTTTCCACGAGGAATTGTTTAATAAAAATCACCAAGTACTAGCCCGTAACCAACTTAATCTTATCTAAACGAATGAATTTCAAATTATATAATTAAACTACTATTAAATTCCACTAGTTAAATTAAGATTACGGAGATTTAAGATCACAACATCACTTATTGCTTCATTTAAGTTAACACACTTCTCATCATTTATTCTCTATCCTGAATTGTTAATCAAGAACACCAAAGCAGATAAAACCACTTCTAGATGCATAATACCCATACTCACTTAAATCCACAGATGATAGAATTAAGCAAGACACCCTAATTAACTAATCCACTATATCTCTATGTGATTTATAATTAAAAAGGATTTAAAACACAAGTTCTCTATAAGATTACATATGGCGTAAAGGCATATCTCTATCCTAAACATGAATCATGAATTCCATCTGTGCAGAAATCACAAACACATGCTATCATGATCAGATCTAAACCTATACTTCATCTCTCGAGTTCGTATAGATTATCATGGTAATTGATGGCAAATTAATTAAACAATTAAGTCCAAATCACAATAGACAATCCTCAATATAGAACATAATAATTGATAACGAAGCATATTAAAATAAACTACACAATAAGATCCATTATAATCTCAAACAAAGAATTAGTTCATTGAATTAAAACTAAGAATCCACACTTGAATACACATTAAAAGACAAAATTAAGAGTAAAGAAAAGAATAAATCTGTTGTCAGTAAATCTCCATCTTCCTCAAGCTCCTGCTTTTGATCTTCAATGGTCTCCAAGTTGCTTCAATCTCCCAATCTCATAAGAACTAGGGTTTTGCTCCTAATCTACTCTAATATAATCTAATGGAATCCTCCAAAACTAGCCTCCCAATCCAAGTTAAAATCAAGTATTTATAGTTCTAATAGACACCCTAGCAAGTTAGGCAACTAAGAATCCTATTCTAGCTCAAATTGGACAACATAACACCTAATTTAACTCTCCCCCCGCTGACCGGTGCGTCCCACGCTGTTCTTAGGCCATTTTGGGCGCATTCCACGCTAGGGCTGAGAAAGTAACCAAATTGGAACCGAAACCGCATCAAAAACCGCACGAACTGCACCAATTAAAACAGCACCAACGGTTCTGGCGTATGTTGCGTTTTAGGTGGGTTGAATAACAAAATTTACGATTTCAGTTTGGGTAATAGCCAAAACCGCACATATAAAACCGAAACTGCACCGTGTGTGTGTATGTATGCATTATCTCTAGTAAATTCTAAAGTTACTTTTCACTTGAACACGATCAGAGAAAACCCTAGTCTTGCATTGTCACTTTTTCACCAATTAAAAGAAGATTGTTAGAGGTTATAAATTAAAAAATTAAGCATTTGGATTTTGGAATTTTGGATTTGTTTGATACGTTACTGGAGGGGGTTATAGTTGAAGGGCCACATTCGTTGGTTCAAGCAGTTGATGCATTGGTTAAGGTCTATGTTATAGTAGTAATAGTCTAATAGATTATTTTTTAAATTAGGTACAGTTAGGATATTATTCTATAAGTCCTCTCTGCAATATATTTCTATCTCCCGTATATACTTATAATTTTTTGGGAACTAGATAAATTTTCTTGCTTGTTATTGACTATATGGTCTCCGTTGTTTTATATAACGCATGTTTTAGTTTTAAAGCAACATTCCTTTACTATAAACTAAAACTATTTTACGTGTCTCATTGTTCTATGATTTAATGGTGAATTTGACATGTTTGGCAGAAGGAGTTTTGTTTATATGCTTGATATAATTCTCATTGCCGATTCTTTCACTAAGTTAATTGCTCGATGTGATCTCTATGTTAAATTTTATTGAAGGCTTAGACCTTTTTGTTCTTTCAATTGGTTTTGGAACCGAAATCGCACCAATTGAAACCGCACCGCACAGTTTAAAACCGCATCGCACCAATCATAAGTAGTTTCGTGTGCGGCTTGAATTTGTCAAACCACACCTAAGCAGTTTCGGGTGCGATTTTGACTTCAAACTGCACTATGCTC
The DNA here is from genome assembly GCA_020205505.1 of Panax japonicus. NCBI lineage: Eukaryota > Viridiplantae > Streptophyta > Magnoliopsida > Apiales > Araliaceae > Panax > Panax japonicus. The sequence continues at coordinate 67,329,132 of CM035095.1, read as the reverse complement.
ACCCCTACCCCACGCTATTGTAGCAGATATTCTGATGGCCCGACGCGCCCCGCGCTGTTTCTGGCGCTGTTCTGTTTCTTGTTGCGACGTCCTTTGGTAAAATAGGCATAACTTTTGATCCGCTAGGAGTTACAGGGGTTGCAACCTATCAAATCGAAGATATCGACGAGATCTACAACTTTCATTCTTTGAGATTTGACAGATTCGGGTCGGATAAATATCGAAATCGGTCTTGAAGTAGATGATATGTAAATTGCAAGCTTGACAACTCTTAGTTTTGATCTTTGTTGATAAAAAGGCCATATCTCTCGCATTCGAGATCCGATTGGGATGGTTCAAGATGTTCCGAAAAGCTAAGAAGTATATCTACAATAAAATCTAAGTTCCAAGCCAAGAACATGCATCCAACTTGCTGTGAAAAGTCCTTCAATATTTCCTTCTTGTATTTGATTTGGTATTTTAGTCCAAAAGATGTCCGAATTACTTTTCTTTGCTTCTTCATACCAATTGTGATGCCCCCAAAATAGGTATACATCACCCATCTTGGGTCGCCAGAAAATACACTAAAAAAACTTCATTCATACAACTGTTGTAAGACTCCAACTTTTTTTTAATAAAGATGATTTTTCTATAAATATCATTTTTAAATATTATGGAATGAATTTGATATAATGTTATAGTCGTGGGTAATATTTATAAATTTTGCAAAGTACGCAAGTTGTTATATAATACTCGATTGGTCGGGGGAATATTTGTTTTAACAGGGAATATTCGTACGACGGCACAATCATTGGTGGACCCCACAACAGAATTATTGTCGGATTGAGAAAACGACAAAAATATTTTATGAAAATAATAGCAGAAGTTTTACCGTTAATTGTTGAAACACACAGTGTTAAAAGTACATGAATACGCGTGGTTGCATAGTAGCACACGATATTGATTATTGATGCTTACGTGAGAAGTCACTCAATTTTGTTCCATTATTACTTCAATAATTGTTGCATAGTATCTCACGTTATTTGATTCAATTATTGTCGATAATTTATATATTATTAAATCAATAATTGAGATGATAGAGTTACTAATATTATTATTTGCACTATTAACGATGTCTAGAAGTTCTGCCAAGGAGTGGTTTGGTCACTTAATTACGCGCCAATAGGGAGAAATCCTTATTGGAAAGCCCCTCTTTCCTGGGAATGACCCGATCGATTAATATTGTGAATTATAATAATGATGATAAATGTTGTTAAATATATTGAGGTGTCTTTTTATGAAGTCACGAAAGTTTATATATATATATATATATATATATATATATAAATTTTTTTTGTTTTATTAGTATTATTAATGTAATAAAACAGAAAAGCTTTCTATATAAAATAGAATACTTTTATAAAGTTATTTGTTTTATTAGACTATAAATAGAATATATTATATTCTATTATGCATAGTATTTTGCATAGTAAAATCTTTTTATATAAAACAGAATACTTTTATAAAGTTATTTATTTTATTAGATTTTAAATAATATATATATATATATATATATATATATATATATATATATATATATATATATTATATTTTATTGCATAGTATCCTTTCCGTTTTCCTATAAATAAGATGATTTGTTAGAATTGAAATCACACCAGAAATTTAGAGAATTCTCTTCTATAATTTTGAGCGTATTTCTTTAGAGTTTTAAGAAGCTTTGAGCGTAGTGCAAGTTTTCTTAAAGAATATCTTCGCCCTACCAGTCGGAATACTCTTCTTTTACGGTAAGTGGTATTATTTCTTTCGTATTCATGAAGAGAACTTCTGTTATTCCATTCTTTATTATTCTGTTGAAATAACCTGTATAAACGGACTACCCTATACTTGGTGAAATTCTTCTGTTATTCCATTCTTTATTATTATGTTGGAATAAACTGTCTATGCGAAGTACCGCATACATTGTGAAATTCTTCTATTATTCTATTCTTTATTATTCTGTTAGAACATCCTGTCTGTGCGTTTACGCATGACCTAGTTCCGTTATTTATTATTTTGTTGGAACACTTGTCGGTGCGAATTTTGGCTGACCTGGTTCCGTTATTTATTATTCTGTTGGAATATCCTGTCTGTGCGTTTACGCATGACATGGTTCCGTTATTTATTATTTTGTTGGAATAACCTGTCTGTGCGGTCTATTGCATGACTGGTGATTTCTTTTGTTATTCCATTCTTTATTATACTCAGTTGGTTAAAGTTTTGGCTTTTATACTCCATGAAATTAGTGGAATATCCTTGATATTTGCGCTTCATCCAACATCTTTTCATGGAAATATTCTTCTGAGCATTCTTGAGTTTTACCCCACAAAGCAGTATCATATTGACAATTTGGACGTTATTGGTTCCTGGATAAATTAATTCTTGATCTTGTTTTATTGAATTCTTATATCATCGTCATCATCCTCATGTTGATATTATGTTGAAAGTCATCTGTGGCCTGTAGTGCATAGATGGACTTGGTATGATTATGACCAGGGATTATTCGGTATAATCATGACCATAATGTTACAAATGATGTGGTAAAAGTCCTCATTGGCCCGTAGTGCATTGATGGACAGTTATTGGCATGATCATTACCATTGATGAATACACGAATATCCTTGGCCCGTAGTGCATGGATAATTTGTGGTCGTGATACTAATGAAAATCCTTGGCCGTAGTACAGGGATGATGTGGATTATTTGTTATGCTGAGTCTCAGCGATAAAAATGATGAAAACCCTTTTTAAACCATAAAAGATAGTAGATTTTATTCTCTACTTTACTCTTTTAATGGATTGCTTGTTCCGCTGCAGTTAAACTTGATGTTTGTTATATTTTATCAATTTAACACTGTTGAAGGCTAACAATAATTTATTCTGCATTATCTTAGTCATAATATTTCTTACTGGACTAGTTGAGCTTACCATTTTGCTTTCATTGTTCTCTTCAGGAAATGAGAACGTAGAAGGGACTAGTTGGGGAACGGAGTGACGGTCCAGATGATAGCATTAGTAGTCCTCACTATTCTATGAAATAGTGTGATAATAATTGTAATGAGAACTTATTCTGAGAGTGGATATTGTCTAGAAGACAATATTTGTATTAAAACTCACAGCTCTTGTTGTATATTTAAGATTGTATTTGTATTCTGTACCATGTATTTGGCGATTCAGAATATGTGATGTATACCTATTTTTGGGGCGTCACAAAAATCTTTTTATATAAAACAGAATACTTTTATAAAATTATTTATTTTATTAGACTATAAATAGAATATATTATATTTTATTATGCATAGTGTTGCATAGTGCCTACATAGTATTTTGCATAGTAAAATCTTTTTATATAAAACAGAATACTTTTATAAAGTTATTTGTTTTTTTAGATTTTAAATAATATATATATATATATATATATATATATATATATATATATATTTAGAATATATTATATTTTATTGCATAGTATCCTTTCTATTTTCCTATAAATAAGATGCTTAGTTAGAATTGAAATCACACCAGAAATTCAGAGAATTCTCTTCTATAATCTTGAGCGTATTTCTTTAGAGTTTTAAGAAGCTTTTAGCGTAGTGCAAGTTTTCTTAAAGAATATCCTCTCCCTACCAGTCAGAATACTCTTCCTTTACGGTAAGGGGTATTATTTCTTTCGTATTCATGAAGAGAACTTCTGTTATTCCGTTCTTTATTATTCTGTTGGAATAACCTGTATACGCTGACTACCCTATACTTGGTGAAATTCTTCTGTTATTCCATTCTTTATTATTATGTTGGAATAACCTGTCTATGCGAAGTACCGCATACATGGTGAAATTCTTCTGTTATTCCATTCTTTATTATTCTGTTGGAACATCCTGTCTGTGCGTTTAGACATGACCCGGTTCCGTTATTTATTATTCTGTTGGAACATCCTGTCGGGGCGAATTTCGCCTGACCTGGTTCCGTTATTTATTATTTTGTTGGAATATCTTGTCTGTGCATTTACGCATGACCTGATTTTGTTATTTATTATTCTGTTGGAATAACCTGTCTGTGCAGTCTATCGCATGCCTGGTGATTTCTTTTGTTATTCCATTCTTTATTATACTCAGTTGGTTAAAGTTTTGGCTTTTATACTCCATAAAATTAGTGGAATATCGATATTTGTGATTCATCCAGTATTTTTTCATGGAAATATTCTTCTGAGCATTTTTGAGTTTTACCCCACAAAGCAGTATCATGTTGACAATTTGGACGTTATTGGTTCATGGATAAATTAATTCTTGAACTTGTTTTATTGAATTCTTATATCATTGTCATCATCCTCATGTTGATATTATGTTGAAAGTCATTTGTGGCCCGTAGTGCATAGATGGACTTGGTATGATTATGACCAGGGATTATTCGGTATAATCATGACCGTAATGTTACAAATGATGTGGTAAAAGTCCTCATTGGCTCATAGTGCATTGATGGATAGTTATTGACATGATCATTACCATTGATGAATACACGAATATCCTTGGCCCGTAGTGCATGGATAATTTGTGGTCGTGATACTAATGAAAATCCTTGGCCGTAGTGCAGGGATGATGTGGATTATTTGTTAAGCTGAGTCTCAGCGATAAAAATGATGAAAACCCTTTTTAAACCATAAAAGATAGTATATTTTATTCTCTACTTGACTCTTTTAATGGATTGCTTGTTCCACTGCAGTTAAACTTGATATTTGTTATATTTTATCAGTTTAACACTATTGAAGGCTAACGATAATTTATTCTGCATTATCTTAGTCATAATATTTCTTATTGGGCTAGTTGAGCTCACCCTTTTGCTTTCATTGTTCTCTTCAGGAAATGAGAACGTAGTAGGGACTAGTCGGGGAATGGAGTGGCGGTCCAGATGATTGCATTAGTAGTCCTCACTATTCTATGAAATAGTGTGATAATAATTGTAATGAGGACTTATTCTGAGAGTGTATATTGTCTAGAAGATAATATTTGTATTAAAACTCACAGCTCTTGTTGTATATTTAAGATTGTATTTGTATTCTGTACTATGTATTTAGTGACTCAAAATAGGTGATGTATACCTATTTTGGGGGCATCACAACTGTCGTGCAAAATACGACAGTACATATGCTGTGAGTTTCAATACAAATATTGTTACGTATATAATACGATAATATTCATACTCAAATTATTACAATGCCATCTAAAGTACATCAACAAATATTTCAAGTTCCCAAAGGAACACGAGAAGATTTCTGTCCTCCTCATTCTAATGGACTGCATTTTTGACGCTCCCAAATTCGAGTTCGCTCCCTATTATTGTTCACCAAAATTAATTATTAAATAACGTATAAAATATGTCACACACATTTTAAATTCTCAGTACAGTTATTATACCACACCGTTTCATAATTTGATTAGGCTCGTGACTAATTCGTATCACCACTTTATACCTATGTTCTCTCTGCTAGTCCCATCTACACTTTTACTATCTGAAAGGGGTGGTGAAGTAAAAAGGTGAGGACAAATAGCCCAGTAAAGAATATCATGACTTAAGATAATTAAATTATCAACAACCTTCATCAATAATAACTCAGATATTTAGAACATATGGTAGAAGATAAAAGTTTTCAGCCATAATAGCAGCGGAAACAAAAATCCATTAGAAGAGTCAAGTAGAACATAATGTCTACTATCTCCTCTAGATTAAAAGTCCATTGTTAATATTTCATTCCTGTAATACTCATCAACAGTTTTTTGTTGTACCCAAGACAAAGAGAACTCTCATCACCTGTCTTCACCTGAACCATCACAGATTATAATTAAATTCACAATTCATATTTATAATCAGGTAAATCAACAGTTCATATAACTGTAAAACCAATAACCAACAGTCCATCTTTGCACTACAGGTCAAAGATATACAACTGTAAAACCAATAACCAACAGTCCATCTTTGCACTACAGGCCAAAGATATACAACTATAAAACCAATAACCAACAGTCCATCTTTACACTACAGGCCAAAGGTATACAACTGTAAAACCAATAATGCTGAGACTCAGCTTAATAGTATCACGACCACTAATTATCCATGCATTACGGGCCAAGGATATTCGTGTTTATAATTATGGTAATGATTATACCGAATAATCCCTGGTCATAATCATATCAATGTCATCTATGCACTTATGGCCATAGATGACTTTCAACACAATATAAACATGAGAATGATGACAATGATATATATAATGAATAAACATACATCATCAGAATAATAAGATAACATAGATCTTAGTGATTTTCAACTTAATTATCCAGAGTCCAAATTGATAACACAATAATAGATGAATCACAAACTATTAAGGATATTCTAATCCTTTCAGGACTTTTCACCATTTAATGATAAACTGAATAAACGAATAATAATATCTTACCATAATATGGAGTATGAAAGAAAATGATATTCTTTTTACCATAAAATGATACCCCCTTACCACAATAATGATATCCCTTACCTTAGCATTGATTTGATTCTGCTTTCTGTGAAATTGATCAACTTAAACAACGCTTGCATTCCTTATCTACACTTGGAGTAACATTTCACTCAATAGAAATACTCACAATATTATACTCATAATATTGTAGTAAAAAAATTCTATATTTTTAGTGTAGTGATGGTGTGTGTTTAGTTGCTCAACCGAGCAACTTATTTATACTAAATATTTAGTAAACAACTAGCACACCTGCTTTGACAAAATAACCAAATGAGGTATATAATAATGGTAGTGGTGGAATTTATGGTCCCACAGAGAAAATTGAACCAACTTGTACACGTTTTAATAAAATTTGTTCAATAATAGAGTTGTGGTCCATACTACTTTAGAAAAAGTAGAGTGTCGGCAAGTCCTGCCAAACTTACTTTTGTAAAAATAATAATAATTAAACAAACATTTGTATATCATACTTATCTTGAATCAACAACCTTTCAATCTTTGAACCATTGTTCACAATTATTAACATAGACTCTCAATACTGCCAACTGGTTTAATTATATCATATCAAATAATATGACTCACTATGTAATAACTACTGTGGCAATTATTGAAATAAATACCGAGTGACTTCTTACGTGAGAATCAAATTAATACCTTACTTATAAACAGATCAACATCAAATCATATTTATCTCGAATAACATATAAACCAACTAATAATTCATTTTTCATTTAAGTTGTCTTTATTTATCGCATAATATCAATATATTTAATAATATTCATGTTTTACAACTTATAATAACATCCTTTATCGTCTAAAACATTACAAGTTACAAACGTGCATGATCGACGTCCTCTGATTGCCTCTGAATGAACATCAGTCCATAAAATAGCCATTTTAGGCCTTGATACTGACCTCAAATTTCAAAACATAAAGAATGAAAGTTTTAGGTCTACTCGTTATCTTTCTGAATCATCCTGAATCACCTCAATCGGAGTTCGTATGAAAAAGTTATGCCCAATTTACTAAAGGACGTCCGGAAAGATTTTGGCTTAACACTAGACCAGTGCCTAGGCGCTCAAATTTTGCCTTGGGCAAGCGTCTAGGCACCCAAAAATAGATTCTAAGCGCCGAGCCTAGCGCCTAGGCGCTCGACCCTTGGCACTTAACTCTAATTTTTTAGATTTTGTAACTTTTGACGCACATACTTCAAATCTTCATAACTTCTTCATCCGTTATCGGAATTAGTCCATTTTTGAGGCTATGGAAAGCTTGTAACATACTCTACAAAACTACCATGATTTCATAAATTTTTAGATTCATTAATTATTCCGAAATTTGGCTCCAAAGTCTCCCAAGACTAAGTTTTTCACCGTTTAACATGTTTTACGAAAACTTTCATCACAACTTCAATTTAAATCATTTTTAGTTCTTTCAAATTAGAATATTTTCATAACTTCTTAATCTATAGATCCTCCTCCTCCTCCTCCTCCTCAGATTTTACACATAAATCAACCATCAACACTTTTACAAGTTTGATTTAAGTCCTCAACATAACTTTTATTCATCCTCAAACACATGCCTAACTTTTTGATCTTAAATTTGATTATGAAATGGAATAAACATAAAATCATCATATACTTCATTATTACTTTGGATCCATCATGATCCCCTATAACCCAACCTTCAACAAATCAAACTCTTAGGAAAATTAAAGAGATAAAAAGTTTTTGTTTTACAAAATCAATTAATAAACTATTTTTTTTGAAAATTTTCAGATTTTGTTCTTCTTTTAATTTCTTGATTTCTTTCCTTTGATTTATATTTTTTGTAAGTTTAATCTATCACATACCAACATCATAAAACTTAACTTCTATAATGAAAATCAAAGGATTAATCAAGGTTTTATTCATTACCTTTAAAGATTTTATTCCTTCATTCTTCGTCTCTCAGTTTCTCTTTCCTTTCTCTCTTCTCTCCTTCTCCTAAACATGACCGCGGGAGGATGGAATGAGGGAGAGGGCTGATGGCTCTTCTCTTTTTTTTTTTCTCTCTCTCTCTCTCTCTTTCTTCCTTCTCTTCTTCTTCTTTTCTTCTTCTCTCTCTCACTTATTCTTCCGTGAATGATTTATTTTTGTTTCCTTCCTTTCCCTTTCTTTCTTTCTTCCTCTTTTTCTTTTATCCACATGTTCCCCCCATTAATAAATTAACCAAATAATTTTGGTGAGACAAATGTGAAATGGCTTGGAAGTAAATGAAAAATAATTTCAGCATATTCCTCACATGGCTAAAAATTATATCCTTTCCTCTTTTATTAACTCAGTTATTCAATTAAATGTTCGTTTGATCAATTATCAATTTAACATTTTAAAATTTTAGAATAATAAACATAAATTAAATTAGTCTTTTATTTTATAAAAGTCGGGGTTTTACACCAATGCCATGTCATAGCCTACAAAATAACATAAAATGTATGAAATGAACACACAATGCATTCAAAGTAACTACAAAACATAGGTTTAAGCAACTAATTCAAGTAATAGATATCGAATAAGTAGGTATAAAATCTACTTATCACTTGCACAATAAAAGAGTATAGAAACTTGCTTACAAAGATCCATTGCATAAAGTAAATTCTAAGTTTAAGATACTTTTCTGGTTTGCTGCTTACTCCTACATAACTTAGTTCTATCTTTTATACAAAGACCTATTATTAATAAGATTATTCTTTCAATTAGAATAATACATCATAACACATAATACTGCTCTTTACAGTCATCACATAACTTAAGCATATTGTCATATATTTATATTAGTCATTAGAACATATACAACCACTTATTAGGTCAAATTATATAAGTACGGATTAATTTCGGTATCAATTCGGTGACCCGATGATTTTATTAGATAATTATCGAGTTTATTTTTAATTAAATTCTATTTAAAAGCTTCAATATTAGATAATTTAATTATCATTTATAATATTTTTCGGAAGCTAATAATAATTTTTAAATAATTATTATCAGTTATCATGATTTTTCAAACATTAATATAATTTATAAATGATTTAATTATAAACTAATCCCATTGTCATTAATATTTAAATAATTAAAAATATTAATGAAATCCATGTCAAAACATTAAAAGTTATTTATTATAACTTAAAACATTTTTAGAATCTTAATATCACCTTTAAATAATTTTTAAAGTATTAAAATTATTTTTAATTAATTACCATTAATATTAAAATATTAATTTATTGCATGTCAAAATATTTAAAGTTATTTGTAAGACCCCAACTTTTTAATAAATAAAATTAAATTTCCTCTATTTATTATCTTGAAATAGTAAGGTGATACTTTGATATAATACAGTGGTTATGAGTGAAATGTGCAAATTTTGCAAAGTAAGCAAAGTGATTATAAAATATTCATTGTTGTCGGGGAATATTCGTTTGGTCGTGGAATATTCTTGTTATCGGGGAATATTCGTACAACGGCGCAATCATTTGTGGGTCCCATAACAGAATAACTTTCGGATGAAGAAAACGACAAGTTTGAGTTTTTATAAATAATGATATAATTGTTACCGTTAACACTGTTGCATTACCAGGTGGTTAAAATATAGTAATACGCGTGGTTGTATAGTAGCACACGGTATTGCACAATATTTTTGAATTATTGATTCTTACGTAAGAAGGCACTACTCAATAATTGTTACAGTAATTATTGTTCAATATTTTATTTTATTGATTCAATAATTGCCACATTGATATTTTATATTATTGTTGTTTCAATAATTGTCACTGCACAGTATTTCTCATTATCATATCAATAATTCATATTATTTGAATAATAATATTAGATAGCATTATTGGTAATGTCTAGAAAGTTCTTTCTAGGAAAGGGGTTTGGTCACCTAATTGCGCGCTAGTAAGGAGAAATCCTTATCGGAAAGCCCTCTCTTTTCTGGGAACGGTCTGGTTGTCATTATTGTAATTCTGTAATATTATTTGTGAATAATTAATTATTGATTTATATGATAAGAAAATATTTATTTTATGTGGATATAAATGAAGGAAATATTTATTTAATGTGGATAAAAATGGAGGAATTTTTAGAAAAGTGACAATTGTTGAAAATTGATATTTTATCTTTTATGATAAAATAAGTCATTCAAATATATTATTATATTACATTATAAATGTATAATGTGATAATATAATAATGGTGATATTTTTTACACTAAATTCACGGTATATGAATAAAATAAGGTGGAAGAGAGAAAATGAAATTATGATTTATTTTTAATATTTATAAATGTTTATATATATATATATATATATATATATATATATATATATATATATATATATATATATAAACATTTGGTGGGTGGAGTTGTCATTTTTGGTAGGCTTTGAAATTTCAATGAAGGAATGCTGCAGAGAAGAAAAAAAAAGGACTCTGTATGTATTTTGTTGAAAAGAAAGTGTGAAAAAATAACCCGTATATGGATTTCGGACATTTTCTATTTGGAATTTAAAAAAACTTAAAACTACAAAGTTGTAGAGAATTTAATTTCCTATGGAAAGGACATAAATTCATATTTTTCTGATAAAGGGGCTATTTATTATGAATTATTGAAGTTTCAAAAAATAAATATTTTTATTAAAATTATGGGTGGGACCCACTTTTGTTTTTGGTGGAAAAATGTGCTGAATTAATTTTTCAAATGTGGCGGGCTGTTCAAAGGCATGCGTAGAAGAAAGAAAAATAGTACTATTATTTTATTAATTTAGTCTCCTTTGGCGTTCTAGCATTTTCCTATAAATAGGGTGCTTAGTTAGAATTGAAAATCACACCAGAAATAAGTTTTTTTTCTCTCTCTATATTATCAAGCGTATTTTATGAGTATTTAGATACTTTGAAAGTTGCTATTCAGTGCAAGTTTCCTTCAGCTTTCCTTCGGCTATTCCAGTCAGAAGTACTGTTATTTTGACGTAAGGGATGTTATTTTCTTCGTAAATGATATTATTTTCTTCAATATCATTATGCTGAAATATTGATATAAATTTTATTGTGGAATTTTTACTTTTTTGTGTCAAAGTTACTATTCACACATACGACACTATTCACAAATACGACACTATTCACCAAAAAATAAAATTTTCTCTTCTTTGTCCTAGATGTCTATTATGGTTACTATCTTTGATTGTATCCATATTTTGATCTTCATTCTAGAATTTTACTCCATTATGGTTTGTTATGGAGTATTTTTAAACTTGAATTATCTAAAGTACGAATATCTAATCTTTGTCCTTTTATCTCACTTGATTCGTTCTCTAAAATGTTTTTCATCATCCTCAGTCTTTAATGTTGATACTTGATGAATATCTTTGGCCTGTAGTATAAAGATGAATGATTACCTGATGAATATCTTTGGCCCGTAGTGCAAAGATGAACAGGTGTTGAGATAAACATGATCAACTGGTGATACAAATGAATATCTTTGGCCCGTAGTGCAAAGATGAATATTTGATGCAAGATGTATATTAATCGATGTTACAGGGATAAAATATTGATGATGGACTTTTAAATTCATGGATGATAGTAGATTTCATTATATACTTAACTTTTCTATTGAATTGTTATTTCCACTACAGTTGTTGATCTAAAACTTGTTGTCTATTATATTATATTAGATTTTTCCCTGTTGAGGACTAATGATAATTTGTTGTACATTATCTTAGTCATAATATTCTTAACTGGGCTAGTTGAGTCTACCCTTTTCCTTTTTGTTCCATTTTTCTTCTCAGGAAGTGAGAATATAGCGGAAAGTAGTCGGGTGTGGAATGATGGTTCTATACAGTTGTTTAGCAGTCCTCACTATTTTGTAAAATAGTGTATCAATAATTGTAATGAAGACTTTATCTGAGTGTGTATATTGTCTAGAAGATAATATTTGTATTTAAACTCACAGTTTATATATTGTCGTATTTTGCACGACAATTGTATTAATGAAGTTGTAGTTATTTCTGTACCATGTATTTGGCGACTCAGAATGGGTGATGTATACCTATTTTGGGGGCGTCACATTATTTATTATAACTTATAATATTTTTAAAATCTTTATATCATTTTAAATAATTAAAATCATTTTAAAATAATTTATTTAATATAATTATTAAATAAATTTATTATCATTAATATTGAATTATTAATAAAATTTATCTCAAATATTAAAAGTCATTTATTATAACTTAAAATATTATTTAACACTTTAATATCACTTAAAATGATTTTTAATATATAAAAATCATTTTTAACTAATTTATTTAATATAATTATTAAATAAATTTAAGATCATTATTATTTAAATATAATAAAATATTAATGAAATTTATGTCAAAATAATAAAAGTTAATTTTTATAACTTAAAATAATTTTTAAAACTAATTTAGGAATCTTTAATAATTATTTTCTATTTTTTCTATTTATTTAAATTAAATAAATAATTTTCATTAAAAGTGTTACTAAAGAGTCTTTAGTGACAAAATCTGTTGCGATAGGTGTTCTTCATCAACGAAGAACAGTTTTGGTCAATGCCTTGGGGGCTAGTTTGACCATTAATAACTTCCATCTGATGATGTTTTTGGGAATGAGAGTGTATCAATGGTGTTCTACTAGTGTAATACTACAAGTCTATATCAATTCCTGGGTCTAACTATACCATATGAAGAAGATATAAAGGATCAAAGATGTTGTCAGATATGTTCTTCATTTTCTGAAATTTCCAGAAAATGAAATCAATATGAGGGGTCAATTTGTGGCTTGAATAATTTGAATTCTGGGCATGGTTTGAGTGATCCAATGTCACACTTTTGTAGTATAGATGTCAATTTTCAAAAGTGTTACACTTATCAAGCTTAACAACATAAAAAAGTAAGATCTGGCTTGGTCAAAGTACCTGCCAGAACTTGTTCTTGAGATTTCTAGAATATTTAGAAACTCATATTTGCAGTTTGGTCAACCCATATTTGACCATTAATAACTTTGATTCTGGTCATGATCTATGTGTTTTAATGTCATGGTTTAGTAGTCCATATGTCAGAGTATAAAAGCTATACACCTACACGGCTTAACAACTTAACAAATGAGAGATCTAGGCTCTACAAATCCTTGTCAAACAACTTTTTGGGTTTCTGGGTTTTCCAGAACTAATTTTTCATGACTGGTCAACAATGTTTAACCATTAATAACTTGAGATCTAGACATGGTATGGACTTGATTCCACTTCCAGTCTACTCTCCTCATGGCATACTATACCTGACCTCATTTTTAGGGTTCTTGGAAATTTCTTAAATCTTGATTTTCATGCATTTAAATGTTATAGATCCATGACTTATCATAATAGATCATCATATAACAAATCATAGCACATATATAAACATCAAAACACAAAATCTACCTAAGCATACAAAATCTAAGCTAGGGTTAAGGTTTATACCTTCTTGAGCAAAGTTTTGATTTCTGCCCTTTGATCTGTTCTTAGATTGTGTATGGGATGAATCTCACTTAGCTTTTGACTGATTTCCTTAAGAAATTTTGTGGCTTATGAGAGAGAGAGATTTGACTAAGCATAGAAGCAAAAGTAAAGGATTTTTCTTACTTTAATCTTCTAAGTTTTTGATTCAATGTATATGGATAGCACATGTGGCAAGATTTGGCTGATTGGAGAATATATTAAGCACATGGTGAATCTAGAGTGGTGACTCACCAAGATTTACATATATCTTTTACTTAAAACATAAGTAAAGGGGTATTTTGGTCATTTTGCATATAAAAAGGTATTTTCATAATTTCCTACATAATTTTAAGGGTAGTTTAGTCATTTCATATATTTCCCTTAAACTTTAACCCTTAGGGTTTGATAATCACCATTAGGGTTTGCTAATCACTATTAGGGTTTGCTAATTAAAATTAGGGTTTGAAAATTAGGGTTTAAGGTTATCGATTAGGATTTAAGGTTTACAAATATGTAATTAGGGTTTCTAACTAATCGTTATGGTTTGCCTAGTTTGGTTTACAATCAATAACATTGTCCTTAATAACATAAACACAATTACTTATCATTCTTAAATTCTTATTTGATTTTTAAATTAGGGTTTTCTAATGCTACGCTATAACTAATCAACAATTAACATTACTCATATACTGTACATACTTATCATATAGTGAAATACAATTAATATTGTATTAATATTCAAATCCTTATTGAAAATCCATATTAGGGTTTTGAACAATATCCGTCGTAACTTTCATTCTTGGTTAACTTATAAAAATTAAATTGACTAACCTGCTTAATTCATATCCCATATTTTCCAAAAATTATTACTAATACCAATATTCATAATAATTAATAAAATAAAAAAAAATTATTCGTAAAAATATAGATATAATTGTTTAAAAATTCTCGGTCCTTACATGAGTAGGAAAAGGAAGGTAAGACAATGATCAACGAGTTTTTTCCAGATGAGCAATTGTTCGCTATCATAACAGAGGTTCCATGGTGTGCATATTTTGTCAACTACATAGTTAGTAATGTGTTTCCTCCGGATTTGACAAGCTAACAAAATAAGAAATTTCTACATGACGTAAGACGTTAAATGTGGAATGAACCATTCTTGTTCAAGAAATGCCCATATTAAATGATAAGAAGGTGTGTTCCACAAGAAGAGATGGAAAGTATCTTACATCATTGTCATGCTTTGTGACGCCCCCAAATCTGGGTTCCTTCAAACTCGAGTCCGGTGCTACATAGTGCTACAACATTTATATAAATCTAACTATATAAGCTTAATGACATGAATGTAATCAATATATTATTACATCATATCCGTTCAATCCTAGATTCTGTAACCATTACATGTTTATATTCTCATAATATTACACATTAGATAATAATATTAATCTATTACAGGATCTTCTATCCTTCTTCATCTTTCTTCCTTTAACTTAATTCTTCAATAAACTCTTCTTTAACTGAAATCATATATTGTTTAAGCAAGGATGAACATTTTCAACAACAAAATCAAAAATTATATGATTTCATTCAACAACTAAAGAATAGTTGTGAACTACTTCGAAAAAACTAGAATAACACACATGATAAACCAAAATGAAACTTTTCATCACTCTAAAACATTTTTAAAATGACATAATGGTCATTTGTAATAAGATGGTTATAAGACTATGAACTTTCTTCATTCATATTAAAAAGGATTACTCGGTTAATAAAATCGCTAATCTGTTATCACTTACGAGTACTTTTAAGGGATCAACCTATCGTACCCTATGTTGTATAACACTACTCCGTTAAACATATTTACGTTTAATTTTGACACCATGCGCGTAAGTCGAAAACACGACTAAAAACAGTTGTTTGTTCAATTTCAAACTTACCGTTGAATCCACACCAAAACAATTTGGTTCGGACAACGCTACTTTACTAGGAATAAACATGTGAATGTTATTCCTTTATTCATATATTTTGATAACGAAGATGATGAAGTTAATGAATGAATATGCAAATATGTCTGCATTGATAAAAGCTGTAAAGTCCTTAACAGATGATAGACAATATGGATAAGGACTAAATTGAAATAATCAAATATGTTAGGTTGATCCAATATGAATGAATAGTTTTGTAAAAGTCCTTCAAAAGATCATGATGTACAAGGACTATGGATAGAAAGATCAAATTTGTTAGGTTGGTCTATTTTGAGATGTAATAGATAGGCCTCAACAGAATCGTAGTCTGACGAGCCAGCTGAGAGATTGCAGAAGCCAAGGTAAAATCGTGGAGTATCGAAAAAGTTGCTTCAGAATCGTAGTCTGTCTTCGAAGCCACACTCAGAATCGCAGAGATAATTTGAGTGCCTGCTAAGCCAAGTTAAGAATCGTAGTCAGCTCTCGAAAATGTGGAGTCTGCAAAATGAGCAAGTAGAGATCGTAGTCTATCAGAGCTCAAGAGAAATTGTAGTGTTCTTTTCGATCAAGGTTGAATCAAGCATGAGCATGACAAGACACAACGATCATGGTACAAAGACAATAATCATGGTGTCTCTCCAGTCAACATCAGAAGCACCAAGTTTCTTCTATTTGATGAAGGAGGAAGTATAACAAATTAAGAATGGCTTATAGACTTTGACTTTTTGGGAATCCCAATGATCGAACACTCATCCTTAGTATGTATCGAAGAAGCATATAGAAGAAGCTAAGGAAAAGACTGTATGCCTACTAAAAACACCTTTTCAGGTGTTAGGTGAGATAGAAGTCTGCTGTGTTAGTGGGCCAGACGGTAGAACAACAGATTTCCAGGAAGTCAACATCAGTGCTCAGAAATGTCTGAAGCATTAAATGCTACAATGGATGCCTTCAACGGAAACATTTCAAAAGCTCCTTCACAAGCACATCAAACAGAGATTCAAAGTGAAAGCAAGAATGAAAAAGATCAAGAACACTCAACGTCCAAACTCTACAATTAAGAAAGAAAAGCTTGCGCAACTACTCAGTTCTTTCGAACATATGCTTAACTGCAACTTAGTAGCATAACCCAAGAACTCAACTCTCATCATAAGCCAATGATCGTAGTGTAGACTACAACGATCACAGAGTTTGGAAATTAGCAGCAGAGTCTAATGAAGCACCTATAGAGACAAAGGTAAACATATAGAGGACAAACGAAGAGGATTGTCTATGCTCAGCCTCACCATAAAGAATGATCAAGAGATCACAAAGTAGAAAGTCAAGGGAACTTAGCATGACTAATCAAAAGGGTCACACAGACCAAACGAATTAGGTAGTCAGCCAATCCATTAGTTCTTAAAGCAAGGTAAGACAAGCATGATCGTAGAAGAGACTGCAAGAGCGAAGTACAAGATGGTACAACATTGTCAAAACACAGAGCTCTTTGGAAACCGAAGAAGTGTCAAAGTTAATTCAATCCACATGTTCACAGATAAACTGCGATCGAGTAAATGAACGTCAGCATCGCGACCGTAGAGCTCATCTGTCTGGTTATCGAGACTTAGCAATGTCCAACTATGAAGACTGACATGAGAACGTTGCTAATTGAGAGTCCCAATGTAATATCACCAACATCCTTGATCTGAATCAAAGAACCTAAAAGAAGCATAAAGGTATATCCCAACTGGTCTGACTAAAAGCGACTTCACAGAAGTGTTAGGTAAGAAATCAGACTGCTGTGTCAGTCAAGTCAAAAAGGTGTTGTCACATTAAGCAAGCATGTCTACATCAAAGTCTTCAGTATCTCTGTAGCATTAAATACTTCAGAGAAAGCTCTTCAACGAAAGACTTTTAACGGCTATGTTCCAATGGGAAGTTAATAGATGAACCTATAGAAAGTCGATGCTTTAAAAAAGAGAGAAGTTGTTGACCTGAGACGATGCAAGTCATATACAGCTTAACAGAGAAAAGTTCCCTGTGATACTGAGACCACCACAGAAGAGTGAAGCACAACTAATAAGAGTTCTACAATGAAAAAGCTTCACTCTATACAAAGGAGTATGACAACGAAGTGGCATCTGTACTGAGAGTCGGAAGGCCAAGAAGACAACAACTTGAGTGGAAAATTAGAAAGTAGAATACTTGAGTCACTTTACGTTTCACCATGAATACACTAAGATGAAGAGAAGAAGATACAGAACCGAATCTGTGAACAAGACAACCAATGTTCAAGGAATTCTAAGTACCCAAAGAAGTCAAGCTGATATGCAAAGACTTAGTAGTACCTCAACAGTGATGGTGTGCAATGCTGAATATCAGATAAAGACAAGCATCAACAACAAAGAACAACAACACCAAAGGATGAGTCAGACTACTAAGTACCAACAAGATGTTAAGCTGAACGTATATCTTAGCAGTCCATTAGATGTGATCAAACACCAAAGTTGAATGCCCAACGATCACTAGGAGATGCTAAGTACCAGAAGATGAACAAGCTGAATGTTATCTTAGCATCTCAACAACAACAAATAACAAACAACAACCAAGCAACTAGGGCCTGCAGGATCCTTGTCTTAGTGACTCAACCAAAGTCAAGTTTACTGAGCTTGCTGAGTACTAGAGGGTATAAGAGATTCTAAGTCCATCGGGCTTAGTCTACAGTTTCCAAGGCTGCTGATCTTAAAGAGTTCTTAGTGAACTAGTATTCCAAGACTGCTGGTCTTGATGTAATCTTAGTGATTTGAAGTTTATCAAATCCTTAGTGGAATCCCTGTTTGTTGAAGCAGAAGAGTGGATTAGAAGCATTCAGTCTTTGAACCACTTAAAACCTCTGGTGTCATTTACTTTATATCTTTTACATTAAGTACTATAACTGCTTTATCTGCTTGCAAACAAATCTATCATTAGAACTGTGTTTAATGTTATATTCTTGAAGGGAATCTTAATCTATTCTGCTGTGCATAAATTGATTCTTCTATTCATTATCTGGTTATCACTTAAGTAGTTAAAAAGAGTAAGGAAAGTTATAAAGGATCTATTCAACCCCCCTTCTAGATCTATTGTGTGACCCTGAGAACTAACAATTTGTATCAGAGCAGGTTCTCACGTTGTATTCAAAAGCTAACGCTTTGAGTTTGATCCATGGCACTCATAAGTTCTAAGCTTAGTATTAGTTGTAAGTCACTCATGAGAAAAGATGAGCTCACTAGTTGAAAATTATTTGTGCATCTGCATCTCCAATGAAGGAATTAGAGAAATTCTTCAAATGTACTATTGACAAGATACATGAATCTAAATAAGAATTAGAGAAATTCTTCAAATTGTCTGCTTCTATCTTTGTAAATCTCTTCTGTAAACACTTATATATATACACACTACAACATATCATGTTTTAACTGGTAGATATCGAGTCTAGAGGCGCCTAAAGCCGTTCGATAGCCAATCTCGTGCCAAATTGTAAGATCTTTTTAGATCTGCTTCTTTTTCTATCTTTACTATATATATAAGTACTATATATATATATATATATATATATATATATATATATATATATATATATATATATATATATATATATATGCCTCTGCGTGACAGACATTTAGCTTTTTGACCATTCATTTTGTGTAAATAGTCAATATTTGCATTGTATTGACTAGATCTGTACTAGATCTAGCCAGATCTATTTATTAGCCGGTTCAAAAGTTATAAAACTGGAACTTGGAAGATAGAATGTCTTAAGATCTGTATAGATCTAGTTTAATTTCTAGTTTTATAAATATTTAGAATCCACGTGACCCTAGATCTGTATCTAGAGGAAACATGAAGCTTGTTTACTCGCGTACAAGGATTTTTTCAATAAATCCCTTATTTAGCGAAGTTTTAAGTTATTCATACATATTAATGTTTAAATATGTATTTGGCAAGCTTTAAATATTTATGTGAGCTTAGGAACTACAAAGGGTTGATGATCCAATCAATGGATCTAGATCCGGTTCTGAAAATGGACTTGTTTAAGTTGTAAACACCAGCTTGTAATCCTTTGTACATGTAAATCCAGGGCCTTAAAACAGTTATCCAGATTTAAGGCTCTCAAATAGTGAAAACATGTATGTAGTGCTCGGGCTTACTTTGATGGCTTCCATGCCTATAAGGAGCCCGACCCTTATATTTTCTAGTTCATTTCGTCACTCAAAATGATTTTCAAACAAAATTAACAAAGATTTTATATAATATAAATCGCATCAGGATGGATATGCTTAGGAAAAAAATCAAGCCATTAGAATCCCAAGTTCTAAACCACCCCCAAAGATGCCTCGCATCTAAATAAAATCAAATGAAGCCGCTTCTACAATCAAAATATAGGCTTAATACAAGATCGAAGGAAGAAAGGCCTCAATTCCTATTTGAGTAAAAGGGTTTAAAAATCAAATTTCAAAACCTCACTTTTATATTCTTCAAAATCTATTAAAACTGAACTTTTTAATAAATCAAATCCCTTCGTATATAGGTCCAAAGAGGCATAACACTACTTCCAAATAAGGTACAAAATATCTTTTCAAATCAAAAGCTTTCAACACACACATACACAATGTATAGGGAATGAAAAAGTAGCGGTAATCGTGTTTCACGGAAGTCAGAATGTTCGTAACACCTTCCCCTTGCTTAAGTAAGCCCCCAAACTCTATGAATATTAAGTTCCAGAATAGAGTCACATATTGGGCCATATTGAGAAAATCTTTCAAAACTCGAATGAGTTGATGCATCCGTTTAAAAACATATCAATTGGCGGCTCTGTCTAATTCGGCCTAATCATTAAAATCAAACTTTTTAAATCGTCAAAATTTATGTCGGTCTTTTCTAAAAATGCACCCTTGCAAGATAAGTCAACATAGATCACATAAAGGGTAGTAAGCAAACAAATAGAAAAGGGAAAAACATGGCGTCGACATGTGGTGACTCTGCTGGGGACAGTAGAGGGCTTAAGCCGCATTTCAATCTTTTCAATTCTCTTTTATCTGCATGTGTATGAATGTTGTCTTTACATTGAATGGATGTGAATGAATGTTTTATTTACAATGCTTTACATTATTGCTTCACACAATGTCATCATATTGCATATGGTGAGATGCGATGCATGTGAATGTATGTTGTGTGATTCCTCCACCAGGAGGCAAACCCATCAGTGGCTGATTAATGGACTCAAGAGAAGCGTAATCTCGCGAGGCTAAGGAAATGTGCCACTCAGATTCGCTCTAATTGAAAGATCGGATTAACTTCCCATCTAGTAGATTGCGATGATCTGGGAACCTTCATGCCGAAAAGCTCGTGAGAGTAACCTAAGATAGGTCAACCTCTGATAAACCAAATGTGAAGGGAAGTCTCTTCACGCCTTTCCTTTCAATTCCATGTCAAATATTAAATGTCAATTCCATGTCAAATATAAATTTCATGTCAAATATCAAACCCTGTCATGCTATCCTGTCATCAAAACAACTAACTTTTATTTTACAGGAAAACATTAAAAAAACCCTAAAAACTGATATATTGCATAACATGCATACTATTAGTGTATGTCAGGACTAAACTACATACCCTTTTTTGTAGGCAAGATTGGTACTACTACCAAATCAAGGTCTAAAAAGGCACAAAACCTATCTTCAAACATGGCTTCAAGTGCCCCATCTGAAACTAGTCCTGTATCTCGAGAAGAGTTCGAGGGACTTAAAAATCAGATAGCAGAGTTTGCTATCCTACTGAAAGAAAAGTGTAAAAATACTCGGGGTTAACAAACGCCCACTCAACCAGAGTCCTCTGCATAAGGAGGCAGTCAGGTTACTAATAAAAAGATGGAAATACAGATACCTGAACCTCAGTCCAATGAAAAAACCAATAAAACCCCGAAAATCATCAATCTCAAATATGACCAAGAAACTAGGTATATTAGAAATAAAGTCTAACAAATTCCAAGTCCCAAATTTTGAAAAGTACAACGGATTAAGAGATCTGTATACCCATTTGAAAGTGTATATTGGAGAACTCGGATCCTATGAAGAGGAAGAAAAGCTGAGAATGTAGTTATTCCTGAAAAGTCTGACTGGAGAAGCCAGAGCATAGTTCGCTCGACTTGATAACTCCAAAATCCATAACTGGGAATAGCTGACCTATGCCTTCCTAAATCAATACAGTTTCTAGTTATAAATGGCTCCTGATAGATATCTAGTGGCCAAAGTTAAAAAGCAGAATACTGAGTCTTTTCGAAAATATGCACAAAGATGGAGACGTATGGCAGCACAAGTCATTCTTCCCATGACAGAAACTAAAATGGTGATGACATTCATCGACATACAGGAGAAATGGCTAAGAATTGGAAAATCTTTCTAAAAAATGATTAAAAATGGAGAAATGGCTAAGATGGGGTTGAAGTCAAGAAAGATCAAAGACCTCACTGCTTTAGAGGCAGTGGCTGAGCACATTCAGACTGAAAATTATGGGACTAATCCTAGGAAAACCCATAAGAAGAAGGAAGAAGATGTATCCTTGATACTTCAGGGTCAAACCGGTGAGGCAGTCAGAACCTGCCCATTCAAAAGTAGAATAATTACTCTTCATTCCAAACATCAGTCAAGCCTCCAAATCCTCTATTTCAGAAAGTAGGAGAAGTTAAACACAGAAGAACTTTTACACCCTTAGGGGATTCACTTGAAAACATACTGAAGCTTTTGAAAACATAGAAGAAGATCACTCAACTCCTTCCCCTTGCAAATACAAATGGAAAAAGTTTTGACCCAAGCAAAAAGTGTGCTTACCATTCCGGGTCCCCTGGCCATTATATCCAAGAATGCTGGTCTCTAAAACACAAGTTCCAAGACATAATAGATAGTGGTGAGATTGGGGTGACAACACCAGAACAGCCACATGTCCAAGACAATCATCTGCCTCAGCATAATGAGGAAGGAGTAAACATGATCAGCATGGGGAGGAGAAGGTTCCAAATACCTCAAGTATATTAGAGAATCTTTAACTAAAAGTAACCTCGCAAAGATAAAACAACTTTCAATAGAGTAAAAGATAAAGTCCATCAAAGAATAAATTTATCAATTGGCAGAATGAATGGTATATCAACATCAAGTCACTCAACAGTTGAAAAGCTAGATCGACCAGAGTCAAACAAATATCCTCCCTATTTCAAGGAAGGATCACATTAAATTCCAAGAAAATGAAACCTTGGCGAAGAAAGTTGCAAGGAAAGAAAGATTTTATGCTCGTAGAAAGTTTGCATCTAGAAGAAAGTTCACCCCTTTAGGCCAACCAATGGAGGATGTAGACACTCGAAAGTTTGCATTCCTGTTACTAACCCTGCAGGAGGGAAAAATCGTCTTCTAGAGATAACCTTGGAAGTCAAATCAGCTCAATCCTAAAGATAACCTCGGGATACTCAGTTTTTAATCTTGGAGACAGCCCCGAGATACTCAGTTCCAATCTTAGAGATAACCCCGGGATGCTCAGTTCCAAACCTCAGAGATAACCCTGAGGGAAGCAGTTCCAGTTCCAGAGATAACCCCAAAATAACTAGTTTCAACCCTGGAGACAACCTCGGGACACTCAATTCCAACCCCAGAGATAACCCCAGGAGGTCAAGCACACCTCATAGATAATCCTAAGGACATTCAGTACTCACAGCAGTCAAATCTCAGAGATACCCTTGAGCAACAACTGCTACGTCTGCACAGAGCCGGAGATGACCCCGGTGAGGGGCAAAATCACCATTTTTCCACCTCGATACTACATTCACGCCTTCTCAACATCATTTCATCCCACATTTCACACAGAAGTGTCCCAGAAGAACCATAGCTCAAAATCTTAAGTGACTACTACATAAGACAACACACCATATAGAATTTGAAGACTTGAAGATCTGGTCATGGACCTATCTTCCCGGCTTCGTACAACCTCTTATCCCATGTCATTGTGTAGCTCTCGATAACAACATTTTTGGAAAGGTACAACACGCCTTAATCGGATGCCCAGATTAAAAGTTATGAAGGTTTGAGCGGACAACACGTTGTATGAGTGCACGTTCTTCAAGATGGTAGGACCCACATGGTCCAGGTCAACCCGAGCAGTCGTAGGTAGACTCGCGGCTGCTGCAGGTAGACCCGCGACCAATTGGTCTATAAATAGTGGCCTTGGGGTGGCCATTTTAAAAAGAAAAAGAGTGAGAAAACCCTGTCCATTTCAGTTCATAAACACATCTAGATTGCTCTAAACTGAGTTATTCTTTATTATAAACAATTATAAGCTCATGTTTTACTACATACTGAAATTTAACCGGTGGAAACCGATTTTTTAGACGTTAAAAGCTATCTGAAGTCTTCTTGGCAGCCCATTGTAAGATATTTCATATTTTTAAGCTTTTTATTACATATATATATATATATATATATATAGAAGTCTTGCTCCGTGTGGGTATGCCTGGATCATCGATCCGTGGCTTTTTCTTGCTTATATATATATATATAAATACTTATATATATATATATATATATATATATATATATATATATATATTGTTATCAAGCTATGTTTCGATTGAGCCCGAATATAATATTCAGAGCATTTACTACTTATATATATATATATATATATATATATATATATATAGTCCGGATCCAGTCAGGGATCCTGGACTTTATAAAAATACGAACCTTTTTTTTTTGCTTTTTTTTAAAACAACTAAAAAAAGTTTAATAATTTATGGAACATGAATTTTTATATAATACAATGTTTTGGGTGTGATTTGGATACATATAACAAAACATGTCTGTATAGATTGTTTTACAGATTGTTTTTTAGTTGTTTAAACTTTTTTTTAGTTGTTTTTAAAAAAAAGGAACAAAAAAAAGGTCTGGATTTTGGTCGGGTCCGGGAGTCCGGACCTGATCCTAATTCTATATACATATATATATATATATATATATATATATATATATATATATATATATATATATATATATATATATATATATATATATATATATATATAAATACTTATATATACTGTAATCGAACTCTGTTCGATTGAGCCTATATATAATATCAGATGCGTTTATTGCTTATATATATATATAAATACTTATATATATATATATATATATATATATATATATATATATATATATATATATATGTCTGGCCTAGAGATCACTTCGTGGCCTTTTACTGCTTTATATATATATATATATATACATTTCAAGTCATACCTGGAGTTCACTTCATGGTTGTTGATTGTTCATATATATATATATTTACAGCTTTTATATATACATAACTATTTATCAGTCTGCGAGTTAGATTTACCTAAATCTGGCTATTTCTCACTTTAACCAGTTCATGGTGACTAAACTGGAACCATTGAAGCTGGAATACTTAGATTTACTCAAATCTAATTCATTTTCTAGCTTTTGTTGCGGGCTATATTTGTCTCAATCTGGCTATTTCTCACTTTAACTGGTTCCTGATGACTAAACTGGAACCGATGAAGCTGAAATGATTTAGATTTATTCAAATCTAGTTCTTATTTTAGCTTTTATATATATTTCTTTATCATGTGAGCCTAGGAATCATGTGATCACATATTCAGTTCCTGAATCTAGATTCGGTTAAAGTGATGGACATTTTCAGCTGCAGCCAGCTTGTAAATTATTCACGGTGTCTGAATTTTCTTAGATGGATTTCATGCCCATAAGGAGTTCGGTACTGCTATGTATTTTATTTTCTCGAAGATACCTTGCATCTCAAAAATAATAAAAGTAATCAAGCCGAACACTTAATAAAATGGAAGTATCAAAGGCCTCAATTACTATTGAGCATAAGGGTTTAAAAAACCTATTTTACAAAACATCACTACTATATCTTGTTAAAATTGAACTTTTATACAAAAGTCAAGCCCTTTGTATATAAGTGCAAATGAGACATAGAACTACTTCCAAAGAACTGCACATATATCTATACACATACACATTCAGATAAAAGTTTAAATTGAAAAGTGGCGGTAACCGTGTTATCACAAAAGTTGAGGGGTGCCTAACACCTTCATTCCGCTTAATCAAGCCCCCGGACCCTAATAAATTTTGGTTTTACAGACCAATTAAACATTGTCACATCACTAGGTCTTTATGCAAACATTTTCTCTGTTAAGTTGGTGCAACCATTTAAAAATAACCAACTGGCGACTCTTACAATCAAATCGTCGACATATACATGTCGGACCTTTTCAAACTTATTTTTTTCAAATAAATCTCTCCTAACATGAGAACACCAAAAGACAAGTACAGAAAGGGACAAATAAAAATCCCAACTTCGATAGGTGGCGACCCTGCTGGGGATCCAGTAAGATGGCTTAAGCCGCTATTAAAAGTTTTTTAAAACTTTTATCTGCTTGTGTGTGGATGTTACATTTATATTTGAATGAATGTGTATTAATGTTTTATTTACTGCACTTAGTGCTTTGACCATATCTGCCTGTGATATTAGTGCTTCGCACATCTTATCATTTCCATACGGTGAGACGCGATGTATGTGAATATATGTTGTGTGGTCCCTCCATCAGGAGGCTATCCCATCGGTGTTTGATTACTGGACTCGTTAGGAGACTAATTCCACGAGGCTCAGGAAAGGCACCACCCAGATTCGATCTAGTTAAAAGATCGGATTAACTTCCCATCGAGTAAATTGCGATGATCTGGGAACCTTCATACCAAAAATCCGCGAGAGTAGCCTAAGATAGGTCAGCCTCTGATAAACCAAACGCAGAGGGAAGTCTCTTCTTACCTTCCCATTTCAATTACTTGTAATTTCATTTCTATGTCCATCTCAATGTAATGGAAAATATAAATGCAAAATGTGAACATGCATATTAAAACCTGTCATGCTATCCAATCATTAAAATAGCTGACATCCATTTTGCAGGATAATACTCCTAAAAAATGGACACATTACACAGCATATAACATTTCCACGTTTTCCTAGACTAAACTAAATAAGTTTTGTATAGGGAAACGATTGGTCCCGTTATCCGTTCAAAGTCCAAAAAGGCACTAAGCCTACAGCCAAACATGGATACACTTGGCCAGCCTAATCATACTCCTGTGTCTCGCGAGGAGTTCAAAGGATTAAGCAATCAAATTACAGAGTTGGTTTTTTTGCTCAAAGAATTGTACAAATCAACTCAGGGACCACAAATACCCATCCACTCAGAACCCTCTGCACATGGAAGAATATAGGGTCCGGACAAAGAAGTTCCAGTACCTGAGTATCAGTATGATAAAACTAACAAAACCCCTAAAATCACCCATCTTAAAGAAGATCAAGACACCAGTGATATTCAAATAAAGGTTCTACAAATGGAAGAGACCATTTGGTCCATCAAAGGGATTAGAACACTAAAGTGTTTTATATTCAGACCTTTGCATATTCTCCGGGGTTCATTATCTAGAAAAATTTAAGACTCCCGATTTTGAGAAATGTGATGGATTGGGAGATCCTTATACCCACTTAAAAGTGTTCATTGGAGAGCTCAGATCCTACACCGAGAATGAAAAGCTCAAAATGCAGCTATTTCAAAAAAAGTCTGACTGGAGAAGCCAGATCATGGTACACCAGATTGGATAACTCCAAAATTCATAGTTGGGAGGCGTTAGCCCATGCTTTCCTCAGTCAATATAGCTTTCAAACTCAGATGGCTCCAGACCGGTATCAAATTACCAAGGTTAAGAAACAAGTCAATGAGTCATTCAAAGAGTATGCCCAAAGATGGAGGCATCTAGCTGCTCAAGTTATCCCATATATGACAGTCTGAAATGGTGATGACCTTCATAGATATTCAAGAAACTCCATTTTATGAGAGGGTCCTAGCTGGAATAGGAAAGCCATTCTCAGAAATGATTAAGCACAGAGAAATGGCAGAAATGAGGTTAAAATCAGGAAAGATTCAAGACCTTGCCGCCTTAAAAGCCGTAGATGAGCATATCTAAACTGGAAGTTATGGGAATAACCCCCGAAGGGTTCATAAGAAGAAAGAAGAAGATGTTTCCTTGATACTGCAAGGACAAAAAGGCAATCAAAATTTGCCTATTCAAAGGAAAAACTATTCCCCTTTTAAAGCTCAGTTTTCAAACCCTCCCTTACTAAAAAGTGGAGAAGTCAGACGTAAAAAAGTGTTCACACCATTAGGCGATTAACTCGAAAACATTCTCAAACTTCTGACAGATCAGAAGAAAATCACTCATTTCCTTCCACCAGGCAACCCGAGTGGAAAGGGTTTCAACACAAGCAAAAAGTGTCCTTACCATGCTGGAGCTCCAGGACATGACACTCAGGATTATTGGGCCCTTAAACATAAGATCCATAATTTAATTGACAGTGGTAAGATTGTAGTGGCCAAGCCCGACCAACCACATGTTTAAAACAACCCTCTCCCTTAATACAAGGAAGATGAGGTTAACATGATCAACGGGGGCAGTGGAGATAACTCCAAATACTTCAACAATATGGGTGGTTCATCCCAAATTAGCAAGGATAATTCCAACAAATGGTATGATTCACAATTCCAGTTCATGGTGGAACGGTAATTGAAGTCTCTTGGCGAACAAGTCAATCAATTGGCAGAACTGGTGATTCATCAACACCAAGTCACATGTTAGTTGTTTAGTCAGGAGCATGCTAGTGATGAGTGGGATTTATACCCACGAATCAGATACTTTCTGACTTAAATAGTTGCCTGTTCTCGTATATTTTATTTGGTTTTATATAAATATAATGTTATTGCGCTTAACTGATGAATTACAGGGCTTTACAGTACTTTTCCAGCTTTAAAAGGGTAAAATGGTCATTATTCTCACACTCGCGCCGCGGTGCCAATGCCAAGCTTACTGGTCGCGCCGCAGCGCCACCCCATGGGCCTTGCTGATATCACCTTCACGCCACGGTGCCATTGTAGCTTATTGAGCTCGCGCTGCAGCGTGAGCTTCGTGTCCCTGATTTTAATGTGGCGCTGCAGCACTAACTGCAGCTTGGTAGCCCGCTCCGCAGCGCCACCTCCAGTGCCCAGGCAGAGAGAAATGATTTTTTGAACTAGCTTGAAGAGATGGAGGCGTATATAACAGAAAGAAGCCTCTGCATTTCATATATATCATATCAGACATCCTAGATCATATTTTTGGAGTAGTTTAGCTTAGGATTTTATTTTCTTATGTAATTTCTCTTCCTTTCTCATAGTTGATGTCTGTAAATATAGTTAGCTTAGATTAGGGAAATGATTGGGTTTCTTTGGAGAATCAAGAGCAGTGAGCTACACGGACTGAAGAGCTTTATTCGAACAGAATGCTTAGAGATTGAAGGGCTTTGACAGAGTTTCTTCTTATCTAATTATTGTCTCTGATTTTGTAATCCATAAATGTTATCTTTATTGCTAATTGTATTTTATTCAATAGCTATGAACTGAATATTTTCTCTAAAGTTATAATGGAACCATTTGTTATTTAAATTGCCTATCTTATCTCTTTGGTTGGCACCAAATAATTTGGTTCGATATATTTATGCTTAATGATTCTCGCTAAGACATTAGTGATGATTTTGGTAATTTACTTGATATCGACAGAAGAATTATAGATTTACACCTGAATATATTGGCATATGATTGTGGGTTTCGACTACATAAGTTGTGCATAGAATAGACATATATCTGTGCACCACGTGAGACCTAATTGATAGCTTATGCTTATATCCATATTCTATTCAATTCTTATAGACATATATAGGATTGTATCTAGCTTGGGCGTTCTTTTCTGTTCTATTCCCTATCGGGTGGATCTGGAAAGTATATGTTCGTACATACCTCGACATAGGTGTATGATCACTTGTGTGTTCTCGGTCAAAAAATTGTCATGACCATTATGACCAAAGAGAGAAGGGTAGCTAGTTTGATGAAACACAACACGCCAGGTGTTCGACAGAATGTTTGAGTGGGGTGAAGTTGTAACCTTAGCTTCTTATTCCTTAGATTACCATTCGTTATCCATTTACTTGCTTTGATAATTAGTTATGCTTAGATTAATCACACTTTCACTTAATGTTGTTCGAATAAGATTTTAGTGATACAAAGTCGATACTTGGTAAATATTAGTGATAGTTCCTCGTGGGTACGACATTCTACTTATAACTATATTACTTGTTAGACTGCGTATACTTGCGCTTATTTAGTGATCGGTTTTCCGACCAACAAGTTTTTGGCGCCGTTGCCGGGGAACTGTTATTCTAATATTGTCCAATATTGATTTCAATCAATTTAGTCTTACTTTGAATGTATATACATATTTCTTTTATTTGTTTGATCTTCCTTTTTTTTTGTTTTTAAGTTTATAGATTATGGATGATCAATGTTATCAATGGACTTATGAGTGGACGACGCCACCAAGCTCGGAAGAAGGACTTGAGAAATTGCAAGTTCAAATTGCCAATGCCTTGAGGTTTTCTGACAATTTTGACTGTCAGTCCACTTAGAATGCCTACTGTTAGGAGCGAGCTAACTTTGAACCGATCTCCTATCATCCAAACTGCAAGGGTTATCCAAACTCTTGGGACTACAATCAAGAGCAATATCATGATCCGAATCATACCTCTCAATTTGAATATCAGTCTCCGCCGCACTATGAGTGGACATCTCAGCCGAACGAGAACTTTTCTGAGTCCTCAACACGTGAAGAAGAGAACCGGCTTGAAAAGCTTCTCACCATCTTTATCGAAAGAAATGAGGTTCAGATGACAAGCCAATAAGCTGTATTGCACAGCCTTGAGAATCAATTAGGGCAACTCATCAATGCCATCATAAATCAATCACAAGGCAATCTTCCGGTCTTAATTGATCTCGACGATGAAGCAATAGAGTATTGCACAGTGGATACGCAAGGAAAATGCGATGAGTCTCGCACAATTGTTGAGGGAGATGTCATAGTGCAAACTAACCAATCGGTGGAGTCTGAATTTGAAGACAAACGGAGAAATAGTGGTTGTATAGTCATTACTGATCCACAATCAGAAACCACGCTCCCGACTGTGAAAATCCTAGAGGGCCCAAAATAACATAAGGAACGCTTTCAACTTGATGACAAAGGTGAATTAGTGGATAATTCTAGTGACGAAAGATTCTTTGTGCCAAATGATGACTGGATGGATGAAGGATAGATGAATGGCCAAGCATCGATGTCGGCCAATACTTTAAAGGAATTGACGAATAGGCGACATGAAAAGGTCATTTTTGCCTATGAGCCAGATTGAACGGCATCGGTGTAGTCAAGCCGACGACTTTAAAACAAGCGTTTGGTGGGGAGGCACCCCCATCTCGGTATAAATTTTATCTGTTTTCTTTACTTATGTCTAGTTTATTTTGTGTCTGTTTGCTTAGGTTGTTAACACAGCTTCCAAATTGTGCATTTATGTTTTTATGTCTATCATATGCAGGCGGCATGTTTAGTTTAATGTATTGCATATTATAATAGTGTTTATGAGGTTTTTAGTAATGTATGATAACCTTTGTAGTGTAGTTTTATTTTTTGTCTTGACATGTGCAGATAACAGATAGGAAATCTTAGAAATTGAACCTTTCTCCGCGGCGCCAACCAGTGTGCTACATCTCGCGCCGCGGTGCCATGAGCTTATCTTGCTTTCTGCTAACTCGCGCCACAATGCCATCCAACAAAGGCCATCTCGAGCCGCGAAGCCACCAGCGAACCCCACTTACTGTTAACTCGCGCCGCGTCGCCAATTAATAAAGAGCATCTCGCACTGCGGTGGTAGAAGTGTGATTCAGTTTTTAAAATGCACAAATTGGGCAGCACTCAACCCATTACTTCCCATTCTCTTGTCACTCCCAGCCCCTTTTTTTCTCAACTCTCTCGGCAGCCTAAGCGTAATTGAACCATCACAAACCTCTAGCCCTCGATCAAGTTTACCTACAAGAACACAATTATTTCTTTCTCCCTTAAGATTCCAGGCCAGTACACGCAGACATTGGAGGTAGAATCAAACTAGGGTTTTCAAGTCAGGTATTTTTTGTGGATTTCACTTAGGCAGACATTATATTTCGTTTTGATTGTTGGAGTTTTTGCAATTCTTGTTATCTATTGGTTTGTGTGATTTCCACCTAGAGGAAATCTGGCTAGAGCTCTATTAAGCAAGGTTTGTCCAAGTTGATTTTGAAGAGCGCATTCCAAGTGTTTGATAAAATTCCTAAGAGAAGAACTTGACTGTTTTGGGGCTGTTTGGCATAGGCTATTTTTGGGGTCTACTTGGCCTAAGTTTGGGGGAAGTTTGGGCATTTTTAGGACTGTTTTTGTATCAACTCAACTGAAATTTTGACATGGCACCAATGAGGCAGCGTCTTAGTGTCGGAGGGTCTTCTTCATCCGCCGCACCACCACCCATGAATTGGGACAGAGCCAAGTTTATCAATGAGGAGGCCCGAAAAAGGTACAAAAGTTCTTTTGGCTCACGAAATCTGATTCCTGAGCAGGGGTTCAGGTAGGACAAGAAAGATGGTGAGCGAACCACCAAGATACTAGAGCGAAAATGGACCAACTTCACAAAACTGCCTGCGTCAGCTGTTGTTTCTGTGGTTCAAGAGTTCTATGCCAACACCAATTCGGAAGGCCCTGCTGTAGTTCAAATTCGGGAGAAGCAAGTGGCGTACAGTAGTCAAGCCATCAATACCTTGTTCGGCACACCCAACTATGCGGGCAATTATTATATGCAGTCGGGACTCTGCAGTTATGATCTTGAAGATATCATTAGGCGGCTCTGCAAACCCGGGACTATGTGGAAGAAAAATGATTACACGGGGGAAAAGACCAGTTTCTCGGCTTCAGCACTCATTCTCTACGGGAAGGCGTGGTTTGGCTTCATTTGTGCCAACATAATGCCAACCCGTCATTTAAGCTACGTGACTAAGGATAGGGTGATCCTGTTATTTGCCATTGTCACGAGCCTACATGTGGATATTGGTGTGCTCATTCATGACTCCATTCGGAAGGCAATTAAATGTAACGTTGCTGCTGGACTTCCTCATCCATCATTGATCACCACATTGTGCAAGTAGGAACGTATCCAGTGGTGGCCCGAGGAGATAGCCTCGCCACGGATGACTGTCATTAACCACCTAAAAATCAAACACTACTATGAGTGGGACGGGACAGAGTCTCATGTCAGAGGCGAATGATACAGGCCACCTAAAATGCATCCTCCTACATCAGAGGCCGAGCCTTCAGACGCCGACCCAGCTTCACAGGGCCTACTGACTGACATTATGGCATCCCTCACCCTGCTGCATCAAAAACATGACGCCGAGGCGCAGAGGCAGCGGAGGCACTTAGCAGTAGTGACTCAGAGGTAGGAAATTACGATACAGTACCAGGCTGAGCTGGTAAACACTATGCAGAGCATCTACACTGATTACTATAGCGAGAATGCGGAGTTCACGCCATACCAGTTCCTGGAGCCTCCTGTCTTTCCACCTTACCCTCCACCATCACCGCCCGCCGAAGCCGATCAGGACGCAACTGATGAGGATGAAGCCGATGCCACTGCGGAGTGAGTGATCTTCAGGGAATCCCTCTTGTATCAATTGTGTTATGTTAAGCAATGAGGGCATTGTTCACTTTAAGTTTGGGGGTGTTTTTGGATTTTATCTGTTTATTTTCGTACTGCCATGTTAGGTTGCCAGACTTTAGTACTATTATTATGTTTTTATTATCAGTTTTGTGGTGCAGTCATTTTTGAACTACGAGATTATGTTTGAATTTTTTTATCATTATGAATGCCATGAACTAATTTTTGGTTTTATTTATTAATGCTTTGATTATTATTAGCATGATTGTGGTCTATAGCCATCTTTTTGGGACTTATACATATTTAGATGCTTGTGCCATATGAATGGCCTTTTCACCCTGTTTTGAGCTGCTATTTAGCGAGGGTGTTATAGTTATCATTAATTTTTTAGATGATGGCTGATGACAAACACCAAGTTTTATGGTCTATCTCTTAGAGTCGTGTCAAGCATGTATAAGCTAGGGGTTTTTTAATTGATAAGTTTAGACTGTTATTGATCCGGCCTTCTAGCAGGCACCGACCAACTGTGTTAACTAGTAATTTTTCAAAATTTTGTTCGCGTGTTTATTGCTTTGAGCATTTGTTCACTCTTATAAATTTTCATTTTTACAAGGTAATAAAAGGCTTAGACGTTTATACAGTTTTGGTTCTTGGATTCGTTCATGTTTAGATATATATATATATATATATATATATATATATATATATATATATATATATATATATATATATATATATATATATATATATATATATATATATATAAATTATTATTGAAGATTGAATTTCGAAAGTCTTGCGGTGGGTCGAGATGGAGCATAAAACGCACTCGCCCATAAAAGCAGGACCGATATTGAGATGGAGCATAAAATGCGCTCGCCTAATAATCTTCATTTTCTTTGTAAAGTCTCGGTTGGCTTATGTTAATTACGTGGCCTTTATTGCTCGAGTTACTAGATTCTTAGGGGTGTTCTACACCTAGTGCCCTAAAGTCGTCTGTCTTGGGAGTCACTGATTAAAAGCTCATTAATGGGTAGTTCTGATTAGCCTAAGGTAATTAAGAACTGTTCGAGTCAGATTTTACTATTTTCATGCTAGAGTCTTTTGATCCGTTACTGTACTTGTGTCTTATTCTTAATGCTTGTTGAATGTTTAAGTTGCGAAGTGTGCATATTAATATTAACAATCGATTGTGCGAACTTATTTGAGCTATGATTAGTCAGGACGGTTGGTTTCCACACACACACACACACAAAGAGAATGGATTGAATACAGTCTTATGCTTGAAATTGAATGAACCCTTATCCATATCTGTGTTTATCCTGTTCTCCGGGAGTAGCTTTAAGCTTTGAAGCCATGATACTATATTACAGTTTTATTTTTTCTTTTGCGTGTGTTTTACTTTTGTTAATATGTGATAGATAGTTTGCTCGAGGACAAGCAAAGACTTAAGTTTGGGGGTATTTGATTAGTGGGATTTATACCCGTGAATCGGATCCTTTATGAATTAAATAGTTGCCTGTTCTCGTAGATTTTATTTGATTTTATATAAATATAGTGTTATTGCACTTAACTGATGAATTGCAGGGCTCTACAGTACTTTTCCAGCTTTAAAAGGGAAAAATGGTCATTATTCTCACACTCGCACCGCGGCGCCAATACCAAGCTTATTCGTCGCGCTGCAGCACCACCCCATAGGCTTTGCTGACATCACCTTCATGTCGCGGCACCACTATAGCTTATTAAGCTCGCGCTGCAACGCGAGCTCCGTGTCCCTGATTTTAATGTGGCGCTGCAGCGCCAACTGCAGCTTGGTGGCCCGCGTCTCGGCGCCACCTCCGGTGCCCAGGCAGAGAGAAATTATTTTTTGACCTAGCTTGAAGAGATGGAGGCGTATATAACAGAAGGAAGCCTCTACATTTCATATATATCATATCAGACATCCTAGATCATATTTTTGGAGTAACTTAGCATAGGATTTTATTTTCTTCTGTAATTTCTCTTCCTTTCTCATAGTTGATGTCTGTAAATATAATTAGCTTAGATTAGGGAAATTATTGGGTTTCTTTGGAGCATCAAGAGCAGTGAGCTACACGGACTGGAGAGCTTGATTAGAGCAGAATGCTTAGAGATTGAAGGGCTTTGACAGAGTTTCTTCTTATCTTATTATTGTCTCTGATTTTGTAATCCATAAATGTTATCTTTATTGCTACTTGTATTTTATTCAATAGCTATGAACTGAATATTTTCTCTAAGGTTATAATGGAACCATTTGTTATTTAAATTGACTGTCTTATCTATTTGGTTGACACCATATAATTTGGTTCGATATATTTATGCTTAATGATTCTCGTTAAGACAATAGTGATGATTTTGGTAATTTACATGATATCGACAGAAGAATTATAGATTTACACCTGAATATATTGGCATGTGATTGTGGGTTTCGACTGCATAAGTTGTGCGTAGAATATACATATATCTTTGCACCACGTGCGACCTAATTGAGAGCTTATGCTTAAATCCTTTTCTGTTCAATTCCCATAGACATATATAGGATCGTATCTAGCTTGGGAGTTCTTTTCTGTTCTATTCCCTATCGGGTGGATCTGGAAAGGATATGTTCGTACATACCTCGACAGAGGTGTATGATCACTTGTGTGTTCTCGGTCAAAAAATTGTCATGACCATTATGACTAGAGAGAGAAGGGTAGCTAGTTTGATGAAACACAACACGCCAGGTGTTCGACAGAATGTCTGAGTGGGGTGAAGTTCTAACCTTAGCTTCTTATTCCTTAGATTACCATTTGTTATCCATTTACTTGCTTTGATAATTAGTTATGCTTAGATTAATCACACTTTCATTTAATGTTGTTCGAATAAGATTTTAGTGATACAAAGTCGGTACTTGGTAAATATTAGTGATAGTTCCTCGTGGGTACGACATTCTACTTATCACTGTATTAATTGTTAGACTGCGTATACTTGCGCGTGTTTAGTGATCGGTTTTTTGACCAACAGCTAGCCTCCTTTCTCTCATCACAAGTACTCCACCACTTACTCAAGAAAGAGAAATGTTTGAGGAAAAGCTTGTCAGAAAAGCAAAAGCTAAAGCTCGTCGGGACTTCTCCAACAACAGGGAATTTACCTATTTAGGCCAACCGATGGAATAAATATTGCAAATGTTGATTAATGAGGGAAAAATCACAGCACTGCTACCTCCAGTCAACCCATGCTCAAAGCGGTTTGATGCTAATGGAGAATGTCAATACCACTCCCACTCTCGCGGTCACAACACTGAAGAATGATGGGCACTCCGCCATCTTATTGAAAACATGATTGACAGGGGTGACCTACAAATGGTAGATAATAATGCCGTATCATCTGACAGTGGGAACACGTTTCCTCCTGAATGGAAGGAAGTTGTAGCAGTTATATCCTCTGAGGGAGATTTGGCTGCCACACCACTCATAATTCAACCAATTCAACTCAAAGGAGTTGAAAATCCTTTGAAAGTGGCTGCACCAAAGCCAATCATATTGCCATTTAGGCCACAATATCTTGTCATCAGCCTCAAGAAAGTTGCATGGAATTATGGAGAGGCTGAAGGATCAACATCAAACACAACTGCTGCAGTGTCTAAAGAAAATCCACTGTAAAGTCCTCAATAGGTGATGAAGCCTATCATCAGGTTTAAGGGGAAAGTTCCCAAGGAGAAGATTGAAGAATTCCTCTGTTAGATTGGACACAATGAAGCCAAGGTGGTTCAAAGCTTGAAAGAAACTCCACAACAGATCTCTATTCTGGACTTTATTTTCTCTTTAGAAGATTACCGGAAGGTCTTACTGAAAATATTAGAAGAAGCCCACTTGCCAAAGACAGTGGATGTTGAAAAGTTCCATCATCTGGTAGATCACATCTTCAATAGCAATGTGATATCCTTCACTGATGATGACATACCTCCCGAAGGGACAGGTCATTGCAAACCATTGCACATAGCGGTTATATCTTCTAGATATGTGGTCGGAGGAGTGTTGATAGATGTAGGATCATCCTTAAACATATGCCCCTATGCCATATTGGGAAAAATAAACATCAATCTCAATAGGATTCGAAGCAGCCATATAATCATCAAAGCCATTGATGGATCTCAGCGAAATGATGTCGAAGAGATTGAACTACCCGTGGAAATTGGTCCACATACATTCTACATATCCTTCTAAGTGCTCAAGATCACTAAAGGATATAACTTACTGTTGGGAAGACCTTGGATTCATATGGCGAGAGCCGTCCCATCCACTCTTCATCAGCAGCTCAAGTATATCATCAACACTAGTCTAGTCACTGTCAATGCTGAGCCAGAGTGTCATGTTCAAAGTGATATACCACTTATCAGTTTCAATGAAGAAGTTGAACCTGTTAGCTTCCAGGCCCTTGAGGTGAGCAACACTCACTATCAACCCATTGGGGCGCCACCTCTGAAACCCAGAGTTTTTGCCGAAGTAATGTCGGCAAGTCAAGAAATGATATCTTTGGGTTTTTAACCTAGACATGGGTTAAGAAAGGATCACCATGGAATCCAATGCCCAATTCAAGTTCCTAGCTAGACAGGGACATCCAGATTAGGCTACTCTTTTGGGACTAGTTACAGGAACCCTCACAAGCATACACCGGTTCCTTCATCTACAAGGCGGTTGCCTAAACCTACAGGTGCTAACCTGTACAGCCTCTATGGAAATTTCCAGCCCCTATGGTAGCCATGTTGTTTCCTAAACCGATACCAGTTATAGGAAAGGAAGTCTTGATTCCAGACCCAGAGGCAAAAAAAAGGAATCAAAGGCGCAAACAAGAAATAAAGAGACATTTGGCAAACATGCGTGTCCTGTTCCATACGGAGGGTATGAACAGAGATATCCAAGATGATGATTTTCTAGACATCATGGTCATCATTCAAGAGAAGGACAAAAATAGTCCCTTTATCACAACTGTCCACCCGGACTTGACCCTTGGCAATTGGAGCAACACTCCTTGCATTTGCCGACAAGGGTAAAAAGGGCAGAAACTCCCTCTACCCTGTAGATAATAATAACTGCTTACTTTTGCTGCACAGTATTAACAATTGTTTTTGTCATTTTATGCTAACACTTTGTATGATTAAGCAGTTTCATATTTTAAGTGAAAGAATTTTGTTTCAGGACTCTAAAGTTAGATATGCCTAAACTTGCTAATAAGGTGCCTATTCTTCACGAGGATTACAACTTTGATGTAAAGTTGGACTTTAAGTTGATGGAGATTGAACAAGAGAACTATGAGATACCTCAGGAGATCAAAGAACGGGTCGAAGACAAACCCATGCCAAATCTTAATCAAACCACCACTTTTAACCTTGGAACCTCAAAAAACCCCAAACAAATCCAGATTGGTACAGACCTTACTCCCAGCCAAAGGAATGACATGGTTACTCTATTGACCCAATTCCAAGATGTGTTTGTATGGTCTCATGAAGACATGGTCGGGTTGTCAACTGACATCGTCATTCATCTCCTTCCCATTAAAGAGGGATTCAAGCCAGTCAGGGAGAAACTCAGGCGATTAAAACCTGAGTGGAGCTTAAAAGTCAAAGAAGAAATTGTGAAATAATTTCGAGCTGGTATCATCATGGTGTCAACATACCCTTAGTGGCTATCCGACATAGTCCCCGTGCCTAAACCCGGAGGGAAGGTGCTAGTTTGCATGGATTATAGGGATCTGAACAAAGAGTGTCTCAAAGATAGCTTTCCCGTACCATTCATCCACATACTCATCGACAATACAACTCAGTATGACATATACTCCTTTGCTGACTGCTTTACTGGGTACCATCAAATCATGGTTGCTGAAGAGAATCGTAAGAAAACTGCTTTCATCACTCCTTGGAGAACCTTTTGCTATAGACGGTTGTCATTCGGCCTTATCAATGCTGGATCAACCTATCAGCGAGCCATGATGGCTCTTTTCCATGATCTAATGCACAAAGAGATAGAAATCTATGTGGATGACATCATTGTCAAGTCCTAGAGGAAGGAAGACCACCTAGATCATCTCAAAAAGCTCTTCAGCCGGTTGTGTAAGTACAATTTGAAGCCGGACCCAGCCAAGTGCGCCTTTGGCATTAAATCAGGAAAGTTATTAGGATTCCTAGTTAGCCACAAAGGGATTGAGCTGGATCCTGTAAAAATCCAGTCCATCACGGAAATGCCCATACCCCAAACAAAGAGGGAAATACAGGGATTTTTGGGAAGAATCAACTTCATCAACCGATTCATTTCCCAACTCACAGCAACGTGTGAGCCTATCTTCAAATTGCTAAGGAAGAACTCCTCCATGAAATGGAATGATGAGTGTCAAAAAGCCTTCATTCTCATCAAAGAACAGCTAATCAAAGCTCCTATTTTGGTACCTCCCAGGATGGTGTTCCCCTGTTTATGTACCTGTCAAGAAATGACAATGCCATGAGTTATATGCTGGGATAGAAAGATGATAGAGGCTAAGAAAAAGCTATCTATTACCTCAACAAAAGATTCAGCAGTAGTGAACACAAGTACACTTTGATTGAGAAAACTTGTTGTGCTTTACATTGGGCTTCCATGAGATTACAACATTATTTCATGGCCACACAACCCATCTTATATCCCACGTGGATCCTCTCATGTACGAATTCAGCAAACCCATGTTGAATTATTGGCTGTCCAAATGGAAATTAATCCTACAACAATTTGACATCATCTACGTGACTCAAAAGTTATCAAAGGTCAAGGCATTGCGGATCAACTAGCCTCCGCACCTTCAGGGAATTTCAAACCTTTGGAAACATACTTCCCCGATGAAGGGGTAATGACAGTTCAGCAACACCATCAGGGAAATACACACCGACCTTGGAAGATGTATTTTGATGGAGCTGTAAACATGGAAGGTTTAAGAGATGGAGCAGTTCTAGTATCCACTTTAGGGGAGAAGTTTCCCGTTGTCGTCAAATTATAGTTTGCCAACACTAACAATATAACTGAGTATGAAGGCTGTATCATGGGGTTGAAACTAGCCCAATCCATGGGTATCAGATAGTTAAATATCTTTGGAGATTCTGAATTGGTAATCAGACAAACCACTGGGATCTATCACACCAAAGAACTACATTTGTTGCCTTACCATCGGCAAGTTATCCAGACGGCTTCGAAGTTTAAAGAAATATCCTTCCTCCACATTCCTCGGAATAGGAATGATTTTGCAGATGCACTAGCAACTTTGGCCTCCTTGATCAATATACTTGACAAGGAAGACATGCCAAACATCATATTTGCCCAGCAAAAGGCACCAGCCTACGGGAACTACATTGGAGAAGTATCGGATGAGCTACCTCCCATCCAATACCCTTGGTATCAGCATATCAAGGAGTATCTAAGAGATGGATCTACACCCGTCGAGGCGAGTCAAGCTGAAAGAAAGTGGATCCATCGAATGACTATGAAATTTTACCTGAGCGGAGATGCACTCTACAAAAGAGATGCAGGACTAGGTCTTCTCAAATTTCTAGACAAAGACCAAGCTCAGAGGCTCATACATGAAATCCATGGTGGAGTATGCGGCCCACACATGAGCGGCCCTCTACTTGTCAAGAAAATCCTAAGAACAGGGCATTACTGGCTCTCTCTCAAGGCTGACTGTGATGATCAGGTCAAGAGATGTTACCAATGCCAAATTCATGGGACCACGCCCCTCCAAGGGAGCTCCACAATATGAGTTTTCCCTGGCCCTTCTCAATGTGGGGAATGGACGTGATCGGTCCTATCGAGCCCAAAACCAGTAATGGTTATCAGTTTATCATCACCATGATCGACTACTTCACGAAGTGGGTAGAAGCATCCTCTTCCCCCAGGGTTACTAAATAGGTGTGTCGACGTCGAGATTTTTATTTTTCCCTTTTTTGTTCTTGTTCTTTGGTGTTCTCATGTTAGGTGAGATTTGTTTGAAAAAACAAGTGAAAAAGGTCCAACATGTATATGTCGACGATTTGACTGTAAGAGTCGTCAATTGGTGTTTTTAGCTGGTTGCACCAACGCAACTAAGAAAAGGTTTACACATTGACCTAGTGATGTGACACTGCTAAACGGGTCTGTGAAACCGAGATTCATTTGGGTTCGAGGGCTTGATTATGCGGAGGGAAGGTGATAAGCACCCCTCGACATCCGTGTTACCACAATGACCGCCACTTTTCAAGAAACTGTTATATGAATGTGTGTGTGTGTGTGTGTGTGTGTGGGTCAATGTGTTATTATTTGGAAGTAGTGCTATGCCTCGTTTGCACCTATATACACATGGTTTGAATTTATACAAAAATTCAATTTTAAACAAGATATAGCAATGAGGTTTTGTAAAAGTGGTTTTTCAAACCCTGTGCTCAATAGTAATTGAGGCCTTTGATACTTCCATTTTATTAAATGTTTAGCTTGGTTACTTTTATTTTCGAGATGCGAAGCACCTTCGAGAAAATAATATATAGCAGTGATGAAATC
Source organism: Panax japonicus (assembly GCA_020205505.1). Classification (NCBI taxonomy): domain Eukaryota; kingdom Viridiplantae; phylum Streptophyta; class Magnoliopsida; order Apiales; family Araliaceae; genus Panax; species Panax japonicus. The sequence continues at coordinate 67,286,853 of CM035095.1, read as the reverse complement.
CTCATGGGCATGAAAGCCATCTAAGGAAATTTAAACACTGTGAATAATTTACAAGCTGCTTACAGCTGAAAATGTCCATCACGAGAACGAAATCTAGATTCAATAGACTGAATCTGTGATCACATTATTCCTAAGCTCACATGATGTCGCAGTTTATATGAAAAGCAGTAAGCAGTTATATATATAAAAGTTGTAAATATATATATACAGACATGATGAACCACCACGAAGCACCTCCATGGGTGATCGTAAATATAAATATATAAAAGCGCTAAATATATATATATATATATATATATATATATATATATATATATATAGACATGATCAACCACCACGAACCACCTCTTTGGAGGATCAGAAATGTAAATAAAGCAATAAATGCGATCAACCACCACGAAGTAAACTCCAGGTGGGACTGAATGTAAATAAAGCAGTAAAAACAATCAACCACCACGAAGTAAACTCCAGGCGGGACGGAATGTAAATAAAGCAGTAAAAGCGATCAACCGCCACGAAGTAAACTCCAGGCGTGGCAGAATGTAAATAAAACAGTAAAAGGCTACGAAGTAAACACACTGGATATAAAATCCAGGCTCATCGAACGGAGTCCGAAAATAGTTTATATATATATATAAGTAGTAAACGCTCCGGACGTAAAATCCAGGCTCATCAAACAAAGTTCGACAACAGTTCATATATATAAGTGTATATATATATATATATATATATATATATATATATATATATATATATATATATATATATATATATAAGCAAATAAATGCTCCGACGTAAGTCTAGGCTTAATCGAGGCATAACTCAATAATGTTAGTCCATATATATATATATATATATATATATATATATATATAAGTATATATTTACAAACAGAAATGAAAACCACGGACCGAAGTCCAGGCATACACTCACAACACGACTCTCAACGTGAAGAAGAGTGTGTGCAAAGATGAAGAGAAAGGCTTTAAAGTGTTTATGAAGGCTTATAGTGGACTGCCAAAGAAGACTTATATAGCTTTAAGTGGATGAACACTTGTTGGTCAGAAAATCGAACACTAAACACGCGCAAGTATACACGGTCTAACAAGTAATACAGTGATAAGTAGAATATCATACCCACGAGGAACTATCACTAATATTTACCAAGTACCGACTGTTAGGTTTGTAATATTCACGAACGCAATCAAATTGCACAAAATTAGCGGAAGCGTGGAAAATCAGAGTTTTAAAATTTTACAAACCATATACCCGGATCACCCTTTATGCACAATTATTAATTAAACGAAAAGATAAAGAATAAAATCATACCCTTGAAGATCGAGCTTCCTCAGGTACAAGTTCACCTCCAATCCTTTTCGCGTTCAACTTGAATCCACCTGGTTGGGTTCCTTCCTTTGATCAACGTTAGCCACCCAAGTGTTTGGCCTCTAGAGGTGATCCACCAAGGAAGAAGAAGAATTCAAGAAGATGGGTATTTGGCTCAAACCCTAATTTTCTATCTCTATAGAAAAAAGGGGCGTACTCTCCAACAATTGGAATAACGTATATCTGATATCTGATATAAGACTCCTCTTATAAAGATATCAAGTAACCCTATTAAAAATAAGGTATTATTTATTTAATTAAACTCTTTTAATTAAATGGGCTCCCTAATCTTATTAGGGATAATTAATTAAACTCCTTTAACTAATTTTCCCTCCTAATTCTATTAGAAATAAATGAGAGTACTTATATTAAATTAATTCCTAAACTCTTTTAGAAATTAAAATAATAATAATTGTAATAATATTAATAAGACTCCTCTTATTAATTTATATTTAATATTTCTAAAATATTAAATAATAAATATTAAGCTATTTAATTTATTCTATCACAATAGATTAAATTAAATATACTTAACATATTATTACGATTATGCCATTAACTTCTTAAATAATTATTCTTCCTTTTATGGTGTGACCCTTTAGGTTCTCCATATTAAACCGGTTGTGAATAAATCAATTAGAACAATTCTAATCTTATTTAAATAAATAAATTAAACTATTAATTTATTTAAATAAATAATATTTATTCTACAATAGGGATAAGCCTCCCTAGCGATCAACGACTTTCCAGATAATATAGATTTCAACATTAATCATAAAAGAACATTTGAGTAAATAGTTACCGTACAATTCCATCCTTCCACCATACAATGTCCCAATTAAATATAAGACATGGAATTACTGTCAAGTCTTATTTTATTTAATTATATGTATTTCGACTCTTAAATGCACAACTCCAAATAATGCAAATTAGAAACTCCTTTCTAATTTCATTCTGCCTTGGCCAAGGACTACTGGGTTGTCATTTATCGAATCACATAGGACATTTCTATTCTTTTACTAGAAGTGGTAGATTCTTTATTGATCATACATTATCTCCATATACAACTTATTATACCCAAGCATACCCTTTGATATACCCTAAGGGTCTTAAGGAATAAGTCAAAGTATAACTCATCATACACAAGATACTATGATGATCTCAAGTCCAAGGATCACTTGTACTACTATCACTATAGGAATTCCTATTGACATGCAAGTAAAACTCCATTAGGTATTCCTTAGCGAGTCACGTTCAGTGAACTTATTCTCTAATAAGCACCTACATACTTGCTTTAGTGTCTCCACACAAATGATCATGAGATCAATCATCCTCATCCAATGAGCAAGCAACGTATATACCAATCTATCCGGATTCACTAATCCCCAATTTAGTAATCCAACGATTGGGAACTATTTTAGTTTTAAGCTTTCTAAGAATTTAGATCTCATTAGAATAATCATCATCATTATTCTAAAAGCATTGCTTAAAACTATGGGTTTATCACATATTATAAAATAGCATCTTGTAGATAATTTAAAAGCCATTAATAAATTAATACCTTTTATTAATAAATGAATAAGATTGTTACAAAGTATATGCTTTATCATCAAACATGATTGGCTTGTATGCATACTACTTTCAATCTCCCACTTGCACTAAAGCCAATCGCCATGGTATCTCATACTCTTCTTCTCTAAGTGACGATTATCCTGCTGTTGGATAAGCTTTAGTTAATGGATATGTAATTTTGTTCTTGAGAGTTCACTATCTCTATAGTGATTTCCCATCTTTCAATGATTCTTATAATCAAATGAATGTGCCACAACACATGTTTAGATCTAAGATGAGACTTAGGAACTATTCCTAGTTCTGTAATGAACTTTTCATCCAAACAATCAACTTGTAGCTTCATTTATAGCAATATACTTTGTCTTTATCACTAAACCAACAACTCTTTGTTGTTTGGAACCTTTTCAATTCACTGCACCACCGTTCAAGGTAACCCTTTACCTTAAAGTGGATTTTCTGTCGTCTTGGTCTATCTGAAAAACTTGAGTCTGTTAAGCCCTCTAGTTTTAATTCAGACCCGACATAAATTTTAATCACATCCTTAGTGGCGGTTAAGACCTTTAAGATGTTTTTCACTGACTCACAGTGAACTTCTCCAGAACATGATCAATCAACATCAGGTCGCGTATATTTCATTGCATACATGATTGTCACTCATGCGATCTCTCTTTTAGGAGTCTATGGGGACTATTAAGAGAGATACACTCCATGACTCATCAACATGAGACATCTCTTGGAGTTTGCCATGCTAAACGACTTTAACATCAAATGAATATACGTTCCTTGGGTTAAGTCAAGCTCTTCCCAAATCATTCATGGAGGAATGTTTAGACAACTTTATCTTTACTGATTCTAGCATTGGCATGTCATTCCGTATCCATAGTATATCAACATATAATACTAGGAATGTCACGACGCTCCCACTGACCCTTTTGTACACACTAGGTTCATTCTAATTTTTGATAAAATCAAACTCTTTTGATTATCATATCAAAATGAATGTTCCAATTTTTGAGAAGATTGCTTCAATCCATTTCTCTGAGTGTCTACAACTCTTACCTCATCGTATGTAACTGGATCATCATCTTCTATGATACGTACCTCATCATCATCATTCATGATGAATCCATACCTCCTAGGTATCTTCGGTACTATTCCAGATTTACGATTCGGTTGTGGTACAATAGGTCTATCTATAGGTTCCTCTTATTTGACTTATAGTGATTTGTGGATCTTGAACTCTTCAAGATCTATAATCCTCCCACTAGCCCCTTCAATGATAAACACCTTTATCTTATAAGGCAGCGTGTTTCGCAACGAACACCTTTTGCTAAGTAGAATTATAGAACATATAACCTAAACTTACTTTAGGATGTCCCACAAATTGACACTTATCAAATCTTGTCCCAATCTTATCCTTTGAAACCTTTTTCACATAAGTTGGACAACCCCTTATCTTAACATATTTAAGATTAGGAATCCTCCCTGTCCATAACTTTTATGGAGTCTTGGGGCCGGATTTTGAGGTTACCTTTTCCGTAGATATGCAGCCATTTCTAGGACATTACCCCAGAAGGATACTGGAATGTCGGTAAAATCATTATGGACCGCACCATGTCCAACAAGGTACGATTTTTCATTCAGATACATCAATCAATTATTGCGTATCAGGATGTGCCCATTATGAGAAAACCATTTGAGATGATCTAAAAACTTATTGCACAAGTATTTATTCCTTGATCTAATCAAAGAATCTTAATACTTTGTCAATTTGTTTCACTTCTAAATTCTTTGAACCTTTCAAATAATTTACACTTGTATTTCATCAAATACACACATTTAACTCTTTGAATGTTCATCTCCTTTTCTTATACTAGTTTGTTCAATTTGTAAAATAATTTTTTACGTAAGTCAAGTATACAAAATATATTAAGTAATATTCCAGTTCTATACAAAACATTATTATTATTATAAATAGAACAACAATTGTTCTTAAATATAATACCAAAGATTTCATTGTCCAACAATAAAATAGAAATAATGTTTCTAACAAGAACTGGAATACAATAACAACTTATTGACTTAATAGATTTGCCCGTAGGCATTGCTAAACTATAAGTTCCTATGGCTAATGCAGCAACCTTTGCTTCATTTCCCACACATAGGTTTATTTATATTTGTTTAGCTTTCTACTTCTACTTGGTCCCTTCATAAATCTATATTTATGATAACCAAAGTCGGTATCCAATACCCAAGTAGAACCTTGACTTAAAGAAAAAATTATTTTAAATCATGAACAAAATTGTATTTGTAACCGAAACTTCACTAAGCTTCTTTGGTTAGCCTCTGCTGCAAGATGCTTTTCGCAATTTCTTTCCAGTGCCCAGGCTTATTACAGTGGAAGTAAACTCCTTTGCTATCCATATCAGTTTTGTTCTTATTATCCTTTGTTTACGCCTTTCTATTTACCTTCTTTGAATCATTCTTCTTTTCAGAAGATCTTATGGCCCCTACCAGTAAGACATAGTCTTTCTTGGTTGGAAAGTGACTCTCAACATTTTTCAACATGTTAAGCAAATCAGCGAGGCTGATATCTAGCTTGTTCATATGAAAAATTCACAACAATTGTGAAAGGAGTCCGGGAGTGAGTGCAAGATCAAATCTTGGCTCAACTCTCCATCCATGACAAAACCAGTTGTCCTAATTGTTCAATCAAATTGATCATGTTATGGACTTTTATCTGTACTGTAATGTCATCGGTCATTCTAGATCGGAAGAGCTCCTTAGATATCTGATATCTATCAGTCCTACTTTCCTCACCATCAACTACTTGATGTGCAGGAATATAGTAGGAGCATCCATAGTTTCATGCTGACGCTGAAGCTCGTTACTCATGGATACGAGCATGATGCATTGAGCCAACTATGCATCATCTAGCCACTTTCTAAAAGTAGCAATATCTTCCTCAGAGGCATTGTCTGCAACCATTGCAGGGATAGGCGTATTAAGGACATAAGATAGCTTTTCAGCCATGAGAACTATTCTCAATTTCCTTAACCAATCCATTTAATTTGGTCCGGTTAAATAAGCATCTAATATGCTATGCAGTGATACTAATTTAGACATTGTAAAATTCTGTAAATGAATTTGTAATTAACAACATTTTAGCATACATTCTTTTATTAATTACCAAAATAAATTAGGTCTTATTTTAAATTGGTATCTCCCACTATTTTCTTCAAACTATATTACCCTCACTTATATAGTTCGGCAAAATCCAATTAAAGATATGCTAGTGAGAATAAGGATCCCATTTCAAATGTATATAGCCTTGTGTGTGCACAACAAACTATATATAAATAAATAGGTAGACAACTCTTGTCAATTACATCAACTATGTAACTCCTTGTATTTTGCCTCTTAAATCATAATGGTCAAGTGTGTGCACATCCGAACTAAAATGATTTAAGTTAAGTCAGACCCAGCATTTCAATATAAGTGAAGAGAAAACTACAGCCCTTGTGTGTGCACAACAAAGCAGTAATGTTCAATTCCTTATAAACATCATATGTAATAAAAACAACATCTTAAATATTTAATACTCGCCTTGTGTGTGGACAACAAACTCATATTAAATATTCAATACTCTATTGTTTCTATCATGCTAGAAGGCGACGTTCGATATTCCAAATATCTTTGAACGTTACAACTTAATATAAAATATTTGAGGGGTTTGTTATTAATTTGTCTCATCTTGTTTAGCGCGCATGCACACACACACACACACACACACACACACACACACACACACACACACACACACACATATATATATATATATATATATATATATATATATATATATATATAAAATACGCGTCATATTAATGAACATGCGAAGCATGTTTGCATAATATATAATATATATATAGTATAAGCATGCACATATAGAATACTATATTCTACCTGAATTGATTATGGACTTTTATTCTAGTTTGGTTCACTAGAGCCACCAAGTGAACCAAAAGGTCAAACCTAGAGGTGCAAGAATTAATATTTAAATATAACTATTACATTTAAACCCGGACTTCATTATAAACGGGTCTTCAAGCGCTCTTGGCTCCTTGATCTCCAATTCTTCAAAATTAATTCTAACTATTCCTATTACAAAACTATTTAAAATAAATAGAAACCTTGATCAGCAGTCAAGGGGAAGTACATAAGAGGGAGTTAGAATTTACATTAAGAAAAATTAGAGAAGACGAGGTACGCAGACCCCATTTAATAAAACCCATACATTCATGCATCCAACTAAAATAAAATCCAATCACATTGGTCAATAGTCCATAATCAATCCCATTTATTATCATACACATCACCATATGCATCAATAAATAACATTCATCTCATGAATAATAAACATTTAATATATATATTGATATCATTTAATGGGCAAATTTAGTTAGTATAAAATCTAATTTTGAATCAAAATAAACTCCTTTATTTTAATCCAAATTTAAATCAAAATAAAACTATTTTATTTTAATTTATCCAATTTTGAATAAAATAAACTATTTTATTTTAATCAAAATAAACTCATTTATTTTAATTAATTATGGAATCCAATTCCATGTAAAAAAAAACTTTATTAAAGGAAACACAGATTTTCTTTCCTATTCAAAAATAAACTCTTTTATTTTGAATAATATGAAATCTTATTTCATATCTAAATAAACTCTTTTATTTAGGGAAATTAGGATTCTCTTTCCTATTCACAAATAAACTCTTTTATTTTGAATAATATGAAATCTTATTTCATATCTAAATAAACTCCTTTATTTAAGGAAAGATGGATTCACTTTCCTATTCACAAATAAACTCTTTTATTTTGAATAATATGAAATCTTATTTCATATCTAAATAAACTCCTTTATTTAAGGAAACATGAAATCCAATTTCAACTCCAATTAGTTATCATGGAATCCAATTCCAACTCTAATTAGTTAGCATGAAATTCTAATTTTAAAATTAAAATAAACCTTTTATTTTAAAATTAAAATAAACTTTTTATTTTAAGATTAAAATAAATTTTTATTTTAATTATAAAATTATTAAGAATTAATATATATGTTAACCGTATATATATATATATATATATATATATATCATATAACATATATATAATATATAAAATATATAACTAAACCCATGATATAAAACGTTAGTATATATTATTTTGAGAATCTGTACCACGTATTCTTGGAATCCATGAAATCACATGCTCCCTTGAATCTCCTTTATTATTTCAATTTCCGTGGAGCAAATATCAGGAATTCAGTGACTAATACACGTGATCCTCTTTAAAAATTTTTTGACCCAGATAATATATATAAAACGTTATCACCACGGAAATCATGAAATGCAAAAGGCAGGATTCGCGAATCAAAGGGTTTTTGTTTTTTTTTTTATTTTTAAATTTTATAAAATAAAATTATGCCCAATTAAATTGTTCTAAACTCATATCAATATACATATCAAATCTGAACAATTAATAATTTGCATAAAGGTTTGGCTTTGATACCACTGTTAGGTTTGTAATATTCACGAACGCAATCAAATTGCACAAAATTAGCGGAAGCGTGGAAAATCAGAGTTTTAAAATTTTACAAACCATATACCCGGATCACCCTTTATGCACAATTATAAATTAAACGAAAAGATAAAGAATAAAATCATACCCTTGAAAATCGAGCTTCCTCAGGTACAAGTTCACCTCCAATCCTTTTCGCGTTCAACTTGAATCCACCGGGTTGGGTTCCTTCCTTTGATCAACGTTAGCCACCCAAGTGTTTGGCCTCTAGAGGTGATTCACCAAGGAAGAAGAAGAATTCAAGAAGATGGGTATTTGGCTCAAACCCTAATTTTCTATCTCTATAGAAAAAAGGGGCGTACTCTCCAACAATTGGAATAACGTATATCTGATATCTGATATAAGACTCCTCTTATAAAGATATCAAGTAACCCTATTAAAAATAAGGTATTATTTATTTAATTAAACTCTTTTAATTAAATGGGCTCCCTAATCTTATTAGGGATAATTAATTAAACTCCTTTAACTAATTTTCCCTCCTAATCCTATTAGAAATAAATGAGAGTACTTATATTAAATTAATTCCTAAACTCTTTTAGAAATTAAAATAATAATAATTGTAATAATATTAATAAGACTCCTCTTATTAATTTATATTTAATATTTCTAAAATATTAAATAACTAGTAATTACCCGTGCCTGAAGGCACGGCATAACGAAAAAATAGATTAAAATTAGAAAAATACTATATTACCTAAATACTCTTTTTAACTTAAAATAACTTACGATCAGACATAACAATTATCATAATTAACCACACTATCACAATAATTAATTTTCCTTTAAAAATAGATATCAAGAAAAATATAAACTTATCCACAAAATATACAATCATTAATAATAATTATTATAATTCACCACACCACCATAATAATAATTATTATTGTTATTATTATTGTTGTTATTGTTATAATAATAATAATATTATTGTTATTATTATTAGTATATTTATTGTTGTTATTATTATAATAATAATAATAATAATAATAATAATAATTATTATTATTATTATAATTATTATTATTTTTGTTATTATTATTATTATTATTATTATTATTGTTCTCATTATTATTATCAGTAGTAGTAGTAATAGTAGTAGTAGTATTAGTAGTATTATAATTATAATAATAATTATAATAATAATAATTATTATATTATAATTATTATTATTTTGAATTAAAATTAGAATGAATCTGAACCGTACTTGTGCTTTTCGCCCTAATTCAATTAAAATGAATCTGAATCTTAATTATTATTATTATTATTATTAATATTATTAGTACTATTATAATAGTACTAATTATAATTATAATTATTATTATTATTATTATTATTTGTTTGTGTGTGTGAAGAAGAGAGGGGATAGAAAGATTTTGTGTGTGAACATGAGAGAGAGTATGGTGTATGAGTGAATTTGATTTGGGCGGGAAGAAATATGAGCTTTTAGATTAAGTTAGAAAAATTAAGATAGAATGAATCTGAACCGTCCTTGTGCTTTGTCAAATGAAATATTTAAAATGGGTTCTGTTTTATTATATAGATTATTATAATAATAATAATAATAATTATTATTATTATTATTATTATTATAATAATTATTATTTTTGTTATTATTATTATTATTATTGTTCTCATTATTATTATTAGTAGTAGTAGTAATAGTAGTAGTAGTATTAGTAGTATTATAATTATAATAATAATTATTATTATATTATAATTATTATTATTTTGAATTAAAATTAGAATGAATCTGAACCGTACTTGTGCTTTTCGCCCTAATTCAATTAAAATGAATCTGAATCTTAATTATTACTATTATTATTAATATTAATATTATTAGTACTATTATAATAGTACTAATTATAATAATAATAATTATTATTATTATTTGTTTGCGTGTGTGAAGAAGAGAGGAGATAGAAAGATTTTGTGTGTGAACATGAGAGAGAGTATGGTGTATGAGTGAATTTGATTTGGGCGAGAAGAAATATGAGCCTTTAGATTAAGTTAGAAAAATTAAGATAGAATGAATCTGAACCGTCCTTGTGCTTTGTCAAATGAAATATTCAAAATGGGTTCTGTTTTATTATATAGATAAATATTAAGCTATTTAATTTATTCTATCACCATAGATTAAATTAAATATACTTAACATATTATTACGATTATGCCATTAACTTCTTAAATAATTATTCTTCCTTTTATGGTGTGACCCTTTAGGTTCTCCATATTAAACCGGTTGTGAATAAATCAATTAGAACAATTCTAATCTTATTTAAATAAATAAATTAAACTATTAATTTATTTAAATAAATAATATTTATTCTACAATAGGGATAAGCCTTCCTAGCGATCAACGACTTTCCAGATAATATAGATTTTAACATTAATCATAAAAGAAACTTTGAGTAAATAGTTACCGTACAATTCAATCCTTCCACCATACAATGTCCCAATTAAATATAAGACATGGAATTACTGCCAAGTCTTATTTTATTTAATTATATGTATTTCGACTCTTAAATGCACAACTCCAAATAATGCAAATTAGAAACTCCTTTCTAATTTCATTCTGCCTTGGCCAAGGACTACTGGGTTGTCATTTATCGAATCACATAGGACATTTCTCTTCTTTTACTAGAAGTGGTAGATTCTTTATTGATCATACATTATCTCCATGTACAACTTATTATACCCAAGCATACCCTTTGATATACCCTAAGGGTCTTAAGGAATAAGTCAAAGTATAACTCATCATACACAAGATACTATGATGATCTCAAGTCCAAGGATCACTTGTATTACTATCACTATAGGAATTCCTATTGACATGCAAGTAAAACTCCATTAGGTATTCCTTAGCGAGTCACGTTTAGTGAACTTATTCTCTAATAAGCACCTACATACTTGCTTTAGTGTCTCCACACAAATGATCATGAGATCAATCATCCTTATCCAATGAGCAAGCAACGTATATACCAATCTATCCGGATTCACTAATCCCCAATTTAGTAATCCAACGATTGGGAACTATTTTAGTTTTAAGCTTTCTAAGAATTTAGATCTCATTAGAATGATCATCATCATTATTCTAAAAGCATTGCTTAAAACTATGGGTTTATCACATATTATAAAACAGCATCATGTAGATAATTTAAAAGCCATTAATAAATTAATATCTTTTATTAATAAATGAATAAGATTGTTACAAAGTATATGCTTTATCATCAAACATGATTGGCTTGTATGCATACTACTTTCACCGACTTTGTATCGCTAAAGTCTTATTCGAACAACAATAAATGAAAGTGTGATTAATCTAAGCATAACTAATTATCAAAGTAATGAAATGGATAACGAATGGCAATCGAAGGAAATACAAGCTAAGGTTACAACTTCACCCCACTCAGGCATTCTGTCAAACACCTGGCGTGCTATGTTTCATCAAACTACCTACCATTCTCTCTCTGGTCTTAATGGTCATGACAATCTGTTGACCGAGAACACACAGGTGCCTATGCACCTCTATCGAGGTATGCACAAACATATCCTTTCTAGATCCACCCGATAGGGAATAAAACAGAAAAGAACGCCCAAGCTAGGTATAATCCTACATATGTCTATGCGAATTGATCAGAACAAGGATTTAAGCATAAGTTCTCAAATAGGTCGCACGTGGCGCGCGCGCGCGCGCGCACACACACACACACACACACACACACACACATATATATATATATATATATATATATATATATATATATATATCTACAGGAAGGATTAAGAGCATAATCCTTAAATAGCATAACGCCTTAAATAGCATAATTTTATCAAAACGACGTAGTTTTGGAGGGACGCGGTGACATTTTTATAAATACCATACAACTGCGTATTTACAAAAAATGCCACCGCGTCCCTCCAAAACTACGTCGTTTTGATAAAATTATGCTATTTAAGGCATTATGTTATTTAAGGATTATGCTCTTGATCCTTACCGTATATATCTATTCTACGCACAACTTATGCAGTCGAAACCCACAATCACATGACAATATATTCAGGTGTAAATCTATAATCCTTCTGTCGATATCATGTAAATTACCAAAATCATCACTAATATCTTAGCGAGAATCATTAAGCATAAATATATCGAACCAAATCGTATGGTGCCAAACACAGAGATAAGACAGTCAATTTAAATAACAAATGGTTCTATTATAACCTTAGAGCAAATATTCAGTTCATAGCTATTGAACAAAATACAAGTAGCAATAAAGACACCATTTATGGATTACAAAATTAGAGACAATAAATATATAAGAAGAAACTCTGTCAAAGCCCTTCAATATCTAAGAAGTCTGCTCTAATCAAGCTTTCCATTCTGTGTCGTTCACTGCTCGTGTTGCTCCAAGGAAATCCCAAACTTCTCCCTAATCTACCTAATCTATATTTACAGACATCAACTAGGAGAAAGGAAGAGAAATTACAGAAGAAAAACTATCCTAAGCTAAACTAACTAAAATATATGATATAGGATGTTTGATATCAGAAGCAGAGGCTTCACAGTGTTATATATGCCTTTTTCCTTTAAGCTAAGTCAAAATGCATTTGTCTCTTCCTAGGCACAGGAGCTCGCGCTGCAGCGCAGGAAATAGACTTGAGGTTGGCGCTGCGGTGCCATGTAAGCTTGTAAAAACCGGAGCTCGTGCTGCAGCACAAGCCCATGAAGGAATAGTAGCGCTGCAGCGTAAAGTTGACGTCAGCAAGGATCAGGAGGTAGTGCCACGGCACGGGCTTTAAGCTGGGCTTTGGCGCCGCGGTGCGGCTATACATAAAATGACTGTTTTGCCCCCTGTATGCTAGAAAACACCTGATAAACCCTGCATTGCATCGATTAAGCATAATAACACTATAATCATATAAAACTATATAAAATCTATGAATTAAGGCAATTATTTAAGTCATAAAGTATCTGATTCACGGGTATAAATCCCACTCATCAAATACCCCCAAACTTAAGTCTTTGTTTGCCCTCGAGCAAACTATCTAACACACATTAACAAAAGTAAAACACACACGAAAGAAAAATAAAACTGTATAATAGTATCATGGCTTCAAAGCTCAAAGCCACTCTTAGAGAATAGGGCAAACACATATACGGATAAGGGTTCATTCAATTTTAAGCATAAAGGTATTTGATCCATTCTATGTGTGTGTGTGGAGACCAACCGTCCTGACTAATCATAGCAAAATAAGTTCGCACAATCAATTGTTAATACTAATATGCACACTCCATAACTTAAACATTCAATAAGTATTAAGAATAAGACACAAGTGCAGTAAAGGATCAAAAGACTCTAGCATGAAGACAGTAAAATCTGACTCGGATAGTTCTTAATTACCTTAGGCTAATCAGAACTACCCATTAATGAGCTTTTGATCAGTGACTCCCAAGACAGAAGGCTTTAGGGCACTAGGTGTAGAACACCCCTAAGAATCTAGTAACTCGAGCAGCAAAGGCCACGTAATCAACTTAAGCCAAATTAGACTTTACGAGAATCGAAGATTATAAGGCGAATGCATTTTATGCTCTATCTCAACATCGGTCATGCGTTTATGGGAGAGTTCGTTTTACGCTCCATCTCGACCCACCGCAAGACTTTCGATATTCAATCTTCATTATCAACTTATTATTCTTCTTCTTTTTTTTATATATCCAAACATGCACGAATCCAAGATCCAAAACTGTATAAACGTCTAAAACCTTTATTACCTTGTAAAAATGAAAGTTTATAAGAGTGAACAAACTCTCAAAACAATAAACACGCGAACTAAATTCGACAAAATAACTAGTTAACATAGTTGGTCGGTGCTTGCTAAAAGGACGGATCAATAACAGTCTCAACTTATCAACTAACAAACCCCTAGTACATATATGCTTGACACGACTCTAAGATAGACATACTCATTTGGCGCTAGTCATAGCCACAATCAAAAATCAATAATGTAAATATAACACCCTTGCTAAATAGTAGCTCAAAATAGGGTGAAAAGGCCATTCATATGGCACAAGCATCTAAATCTGTATAAGCCCCAAAAAGATGACTATAAACCACAATTATGCTAATAAAAATCAAAGCATTAATAAATAAAACCAAAAAAAGTTCATGACATCAATAATAATAACAATTCAAAGTAAAATCCCGCAGTTCAAAACGATTGCACCACAATACTGATTATAAAAACATAATAAAGTACTAAAGTATGCAACCTAATATGGCAGTAGACAAAAATAAACAGATAGTAGCCAAAACACCCCCAAACTTAAAGTGAGCAATTCCCTCATTGCTTGAACATAATCAATCGATACAAGAGGGCTTTCCTGAAGATCGCTCACTCCACAGCGGCATCAACTTCATCTTCATCAGCTTCGGCGGGCGGTGGTGGTGGAGGGTATGGTGGGAAGACAGGAGGCTCCAGGAACTGGTATGGCATGAACTCAGCGTTCTCGCCATAATAGTTAGTGTAGATGCTCTACATAATGTTCAGCAGCTCAGCCTGGTACTACATCACAATTTCCTACCTCTGTGCCACAGCTGCGATGTGCCTCTGCTGCCTGCGTGTTTTTGATGCAGTAGGGTGAGAGACGCCATGATGTCAGCCAGTAGTCCCTGTCTAGCTGGGCCTACTTCTGGAGCGGCGTCTGGATGCTGCGAGGGCTCGGCCTCTGCTATAGGAGGTGGCACTTTAGGTGGCATGTATCCCTCGCCTCTGACATGAGACTCTGTCTCATCCCACTCATAGTATCACTTGATGGTCAAGTGGTCAATGACTGTCATAGGTGGAGAATCTATCTCTTTTGGCCCCCACTGAATGCTTGTTTGCTTGCACAACCGAGTGATCAACAATGGATGCGGGAGTCCTGCATCTATGTTGCTCTTAATTGCCTTCAGAATGTAGTTATGAATAAGCATTCCAATATCCACATTAAGACCTGTGACAATGACGAACCTCAAAATCACCATATCCTTTGTCACATCGCTCAGATGCCGGGTCGGGATCATGTTGGCACATATGAAGCTGAACCACGCCTTCCCGTAGCGACTAAGTGCTGAAGTTGGGAAACTGGTCTTTTCCCCCGTGTAATCATTTTTCTTCCAAATAGTCCCGGGCTTGCAGAGCCGCCGAATGATATCCTCGAGATCATAGCTGCGGAGTCCCAGTTCTAGATAGTCCCTGCCCTAATAATCGGGTGTCTCAAACAGTGCATTGATGGCTTGGCTTCCAAATGCCACTAACTTCCCCCGAACATGGACAATAGCAGGACCATCGGGATTGGCGTTAGCATAAAACTCCCAAACCCTTGGTACTATGGATGACCCAGGTGGTTTGGTAAAGTGGATCCAATTGCGTTCAACTATCATAGTAGTTAGCTCACCATCCTTTTTGTCGGGCCTCAACTCCCGCTCAGGAATCAAATTTCGAGCCCTAGATGAACTTTTATACCTTTTCCAGGCCTTCTCATCGATAAACTTGACTCTGTCCCAAGCCGTTGGTGGTGGAGCGGTGGACAAAGAAGACCCTCCGATACTGAGTCATTGCCTTTTTGGTGCCATGACAGAATTCTCAGTAATTGGCTTGCACACAAATAGAAAACCAAATTCAAACTCCCCCAAACCTTTTTTCAGATAAAACCAATGAAATTCCAACGCCAAAATAGCCCAAATCCATTAACTTTTTGGTTTAGACAATTTATCAAACACCTTGTGTGCGTTCTTTAAAACCAACTTGAACAGACCTTGCTTGAAAAAGCTCTACCTAGGTTTTCGACAGTGGAAATCACACATAGATAACGAGCATACAAAGAAAATCCCAACAATTAGATACTGATTGACTGGAAATCAAAAATTACATTGAGTTGAAAAACCCTAGTTTGAGAATATGTGGGCTCGAACTCAGATAAGCGATTGTTGATGGCTCTTGGTTTGCTATGAAGGTTGTTGATGAGACACGATCACTGCTAGAAGTTTTTAGGAGAAAAAGGGTTGATGAGATGCTTGGGTTATATTGTGCTAGACTGATGAGAGCACTTTTTGAAACTGCTGAGAGATGTGGGTGAGAAATGGACCAAGTGCTGCCTACAATGCGTATTTTAGAAACTGAATCTCGCTGCCGGCACCGCGGCGCTAGATGTTCTTCGTTGCTTGGCGCTGCAGCGCGAGTTAGCAGTAGCTGGGTCTTTCTGGTGGCGCTGTGGCGTGGCTTGACCTTTGTTGGTTGGCGCTGCAGCGCGATGTACGAATTTTGGGAAATAACCATGGCACCGTGGCGCGAGTTGCAATACACTTGTTGGCGCCGCGGCGCGAGTACCATTTTCTGAGTTTTCTCTATCTATTATCTGTACATGCCAAGACATGAATAAAAACTACACTACAAAGGTAAACATACATTATTAAAAACCTAGTGAAAACTATTGTAACTCTAAAATTAATATACAATATATTATAATAAACATGCTGCCTGCAGATGGTAGACACAAAAATAATTATTGCACAATCTAACAGCTATGTTAACAACTAAAGCGAACATACACAAAGTAAACTAGACATAAGTAAAAAAAATAGATAAAATTTATACCGAGATGGGGGTGCCTCCCACCAAGCGCTTGTTTTAAAGTCGTCGGCTTGACTATACCGATGTTGCTTAATCCGACTCATAGGCGAAAATGACCATCTCATGCCGCCTGTTTTTTAATTCCTTTACGTTTTTGGCCGACATGGATGAATAGTCATTCTCCTGTCCTTCGTCCATCCAATCATCCTTTAGCACAAAGAATCTTTCACCACTGGAATTATCCACCAATTCTCCTTTTTCATCAAATCGAAAGCGTTCTTTATGCTCTAGTGGGCCCTCCAAGTTTTTCATAGTTGGGAGCGTGGTTTTTGATTGTAGATCAGTATTGACTATAAAACCACTATTTATCCTTTTGTCTCCAACTTCAGATGTGATGCCCCCAAAATAAGTATACATCACCTATTCTGAGTCGCCAAATACATGGTACAAAATACAAATACAATCTTAAATATACAACAAGAGCTGTGAGTTTTAATATAAATATTTTCTTCCAGACAATATCCACTATCAGAATAAGTCCACATTACATTTATTATTACAGTATTTTATAGAATAGTGAGGACTACTAAGACACCATCTCGGACCGTCACTCTGTTCCCCGACTAGTCCCGACTACGTTCTCATTTCCTGAAGAGAATAGTGAAAGAAAGGGTGAGCTCAACTAGCCCAGTAAAAAATATTATGACTAAGATAATTCTGAATAAATTATCATTAGTCTTCAATAATGTTAAACTGATAAAATATAATAGACATCAAGTTTAACTGCAGCGGAACAAGCAATCCATTAAAAGAGACAAGTAGGGAATAAAATCTACTATCTTTTGTGATTTAAAAGATTTTTCATCACTTTTATCGTTGGGACTCACCTTAATAAATAATCCACATCATCCCTGCATGTGGCGCCCCCAAAATAGGTATACATCACCCATTCTGAGTCGTCAATAACATGGTACAAAAATAACTACAACTTTATTAATACAACCAATAAACTGTGAGTTTAAATACAAATATTGTCATATAGACAATATACATACCCAACTAAGTCCTCATTACAATTATTGATATAATACTTTACAAAAATGGTGAGGACTACTAAAACAACTTCCTAGAACCTTCATTCCGTACCCCGACTAGTACTCGCTACATTCCTACCTCCTGAGAGGAAAAATGGAACAAAAAGGAAAAGGGTGAGCTTAACTAGCCCAGTAAAGAATATTATGACTAAGATAATATTGAACAAATTATCGTTAGTCTTCAACAGGGAAAAATCTGATAGAATACAATAAACAACAAGTTTCAGATCAGCAGCGGAAATAATAATTCATAGATGAGTTACGTAGAGAATGAAATCTACTATAATCTATGAATTTAAAAGTCCATCATCATTATTTTATCCCTGTAACATCAATCAATGCACATCTTGAATCATATATTTATCTTTGCACTACAGGCCAAAGATATTCATCAGTCGGTCATGTTCATCTCAACACCTGTTCATCTTTGCACTACGGGCCAAGGATATTTATCATAAAATCATTAATCTTTGCACTACAGGCCAAAGATATTAAATAATATCATCATTTAGGACTGAGTATGATAAAAAATATTTTAAAGGAAACGAATCCAATGAAACAAAAGAATAAATATCAAGGATTCGTATTTCAACTATTTCATGTCCAAAAATACCTCATAAATAATCATAGTGAAGTAAAATTCAAGAATGATCAAAATATGGATACAATCAAAGCTAGTATCCATAATAGATATTTTGGACGAAAAGGAAAAATTTCATTTTTCGATGGATAGTGCCGTATACGTGAATAGTGCCGTATACGTGAATAGTAACCCCGACACAAAAAATTCCAAATTTGATTAAAATGTTCAAACCAATATTTCGGCATAATGATATAGAAGAAATAATATCATATATGAAGAAAATGACATCCCTTACCTCGAAAGACAGTACTTCTAGTTGAAACACCAGATATAGGCTATGACTTGAACTTGCACCGTATAGCAACACTCAAAGTATACTCACAAGAATACGCTCAATATATCGAGAGAGAAAGAGAGAGAAGATTTCAGTTTTTGGCGTGATTTTTAATTCTAAACTAAGCACCCTATTTATAGGAAAATGCTTAGAACACCAAAGCAGAAAATTTAATATAATATTAATATAATTACAAAATATTCAAGCCCACCTCTAGATAATTGAATTCAGCCATTAACATGTGCAAATGAGGGCCACCAAAGTTCAAAAAACGTTTTCTAACAAAAAAATCATTTAAACTCCAAGAATCAATTCACACCCGATATACCGAAACTTCAATAATTCACAATAAATAGCCCTTTTGTCAGAAAAATTTAAACCACATGTCCTTTCCATAGGAAATTTCATTCTCTACAACTTTGCAGAAGAATTTGTTTTTCAAATTCTAAACAAAAATTGACCGAAATCCATAAACGGGCGATTTTACAGGCTATAATCAAATTTCGGTCAAGAATTGGGGTCTACCGACACACAAAATATGTGTTAATCATTTAATGCCACAAAAAATACTCTTCCTCCTCATATACTTATATATCCCACATTCATTATAAAAATATCACCATCAATATATTATTAAAATAATATATTTAAATGAATTATTTTATCAGAAAAAGATAAAATATTAATTTTTAATAATTGTTCCATTAAAAATTTTCTCCATCTATATCCACATAAAAATCAATATTTTTCTCATTATATAAATTAATAATTAATTATTCATAAATAATATTACAGAATCACAATACTGACAACCAGGCAGTTCCCAGGAAAGAGGGGGCTTTCCAATAAGGATTTCTCCTTACTAGCGCGCAATTAGATGACCAAACCTCTCCTTAGACAGAACTTTCTAGACATTGCCAATAATGTTATCTAATAATATTATTCAAATAATATGAATTATTGATCTGATAATGAAAATATTGTGCAGTGACAATTATTAAAACAACAATAATATCAACGTAGCAATTATTGAATCAATAAAATATAATATTGAACAATAATTACTGTAACAATTATTGAGTAGTGCCTTCTTACGTAAGAATCAATAATTGGTGTAATACCGTGTGCTACTGTGTTTTAACCACCGGGTATTCCAACAGTATTAACAATAACAACTATGCCATTATTTATAACCAACTTATTATTGTCGTTTTCTTCATCTAATAACTTTCTGTTATGGTGCCCACACAAGGCTGTGCCGTGGTACGAATATTCCCCGACAGTAAAAATATTCCACGACCAAACGAATATTCCCCGTCAACAATGAATATTTTAAAACCACTTGCTTGTTTGAAATAATTGTGCATTTTACCCATAACTTACCACATTAATCAAATCAACCCTTACTATTTCAAGATAATAAATAGAGGAAATTTAATTTCATTAAATAATAAGTTGGGGTCTTACAACCTCCCCTCCTTATGAAATTTCGTCCTCGAAATTAACGTACGTACCTGGTGTTTCGAAAAGGTGAGGATACCTCGCTTTCATTTTCGTTTCCAGCTCTCAGGTCATTTCCTCTATAGCATGGTTTCTCCACAAAACTTTAACTTGTGGTATGACCTTTGTGTGTAGGACATGCTCCTTCTTATCCAAGATCTTGACAGGTACCTCCTCGTACGTTAAGTCTTCTGCTGTCTCATCTGGTTCTAACTCAATAACGTGGTTCGGGTCTTTCACATATTTACAAAGTACAAATATGTGAAACACATTATGAACACGAGACACTCGGAGGTAACGCGAGTCTATAGGCTACATTACCTACTCGGTCAAGAATTTGAAATGGACCAATAAATCGTGGATTGAGCTTTCCCCTCTTTCAGAATCTTGTAACCCCCTTCCATGGGGCAACACACAACAATACATGATCACCAATACTAAATTCCACATCCTTTCGATGAAGATCCGCATAACTCTTTTGTCGATCTTGTGCCATTTGTATACGTTGTCGAATCATTTTGATCATTTCCGTAGTCATACGTACCAACTCGGGTCCCAACAATGTTGCTTCACCCACCTCGTCTCAACATACTGGAGAGCGACACTTTCGTCCATACAATGCTTCAAATGGGGCCACACCAATGCTTGTCTGATAACTGTTGTTATAGGAGAATTCCACCAATGGTAAATACTTATCCCAACTCCCTTTGAAGTCTAGGACACAGAGTCTTAATAAATCTTCAAGAGTTTGGATAGTCCTCTATGATTGTCCGTCCGTTTGAGGATGATATGCCAAACTAAATCGTAAATTCGTGCCCATAGCGTTTTGCAAGCTAACCCAAAATCTTGAAGTAAATCATGGGTCACGATTCGAAACTATGGATACGGGCATGCCATGCAATCTCATAATCTCATTACATACATATGAGCAAGACGTTCAAGGGAATAAGTCTCCCGTATCGGTAAGAAATGAGCAGACATGGTTAATTTATCAACAATAACCCAAATAGCATCGATGCCTTGAGAAACCGTAGGAAGACCCATAACAAAATCCATGGTAATGTGTTCCCACTTCCGTTTCAGAATCTCAAGTGGTTGCAATGGACCCTTAGGTACTTAATGCTCCGCCTTTACACGTTGACAAGTTAAACACGTCGAGATAAACTTTTCAATCTCTATCTTCATATTGTTCCCCCAAAATGTATGTCGAAGATCACGATACATTTTGATACTTCCAGGATGGATCGCAAATGGTGTATTGTGTGCCTCCATCATAATCTTGTACTTAAAATCAGAGTCGTTAGAAACATAAAGTCTGGAGTGGACTTGAAGTATTCCTTCTTCATCGATTCTCGCTTCCGGAATAGCACCTTCTTGTACTTTCTTCTTCATACGTATCAGCTCCGGGTCGGTGGCTTGAGCAACCTTAGCTTTTTCTATTAAAGTTGGCTCTATGCATATACTTGATATTATCGCACTCGTTCCTGCATATGATCTTCTACTCAACGCGTCAGCTACCACGTTCGCTTTCCAGGATGGTATTGAATAGTGTGGTCGTAATCTTTCAACAACTCGAGCCAAAGTCGTTGCCACATGTTGAGTTCCTTTTGAGTGAAGAAATATTTGAAGCTTTTATGGTCTGAATATATCTCCACTTTCTCCCCATATAGATAGTGCCTCCAGATCTTTAGCGTGAAGACGACTGCTGCCAACTCTAGATCATGAGTAGGATAATTCCTCTCATATTCTTTAAGTTGTCGCGAGGCATAGGCTATGACTTTCCCACGTTGCATGAGAATACATCCTAACCCTTTGCCCGAAGCATCACTGTAGATAACAAATCCATCAAAACCAGATGGTATTGTTAGAACAGGTGCCGAAATGAGTCTCCTCTTAAGCTCTTGGAAACTCTTCTCGTATTCCTCGCTCCAAACGAATTTTGTATCCTTCCGAGTTAGCTGAGTTAATGGAGTAGAGATTCGAGAAAACTCTTCCACGAATCTCTGATAATAACTAGCTAGGCCCAGAAAGCTACGTACTTCGGTCACCTACTTCAGTTGCTCCCAACTTTGTATTGCTTCAATCTTAGCCGGGTCAACAGATACTCCATATTTTGACACCACGTGCCCAAGGAATGCTACTTCCTCAAGCCAAAACTCGCATTTCTTCAACTTGGCATATAGCTTGTTTTCACGAAGCCTTTGGAGTACCAACTTCAAATGGTGCTCATGATCTTCACGGCTTTTGGAATATATGAGGATGTCATCAATAAAGACAACAACGAACTTATCCAAATAATCCTTTAATACTCGGTTCATCATATCCATGAAAGCCGCAGGAGTATTAGTCAATCCAAAAGACATGACTTTGGAATATCCTCAGTTCTAATCTTCAACTGATGATATCTAGAACGAAGATCGATCTTTAAAAGGAATTGTGCTCCTTGCAACTGGTCAAATAGGTCATCAATACGAGGTAGCGGATACCAATTCTTGATGGTGACATGGTTCAATTCCCGATAGTCAATACAAAGTCGCATACTCCCGTCTTTCTTCTTTATAAATAAAACAGGAGCACCCCAAGGAGATGTACTAGGACAAATGAAACCGATGTCCAACAACTCCTGTAATTGGACCTTTAACTCTTGAAGTTAAATAGGAGTCATTCGATATGGGATTTTAGAAATGGGATTTGTACCAGGTTCATGATCAATAAAGAATTCAACTTCACGTTATGGGGGTTAGACCAGGAAGTTCTTCAGGAAACACGTTAGGAAATTTACTAACAACAGGAATGTTATTCAAATCTAACGTGTATTTATTCAAATCCATAACAGGACCTAAGAAATCTTGACATCTGTTTTTCAATAAATGAATAGCTTTATGACTAGATAAGACAGTGATTGATTTTACTTGTTTAGTTGCTTGAATTCGTACAACAGGTTGGTTAGGAATATGAAAACTAACAACCTTACGAAAGCAATCAATTTTGGCATGATGAGTAGTTAACCAATCAATCCCTAAAATCACATCAAAAGCAAGTATCTTTAAAGAGATAAGGTCAACAGGTAATGTGATGGTGCCAACTTGGATCAAACAAGATTTATAAACAGTGGATGTGATGAAAGTTTCTCCTAATGGAGTCTCCACAGATAAATCAAAGTCTAATTTCTCCGGAGTCAAGTTTAAACATTGAGCACAAGTAGGTGAGATAAATGAATGGGTAGCACCGGTATCAAGTAAAGTATAAACTTCGCAAGAATTAATGATTAGCTTACCCGTGATCATCTCGTTTGGGTTCCTCGTATTTTGACCAGTCACAACAAACGCTCTTCCAGGAACCGTTGACTTTGACTTTTCTGGGACAACCTTTTGAGTCACTGTCCCCCCTGGACTTGATTTCTCTACCGTACAATCTCGAGTGATATGTCCTTCCTTTCCATAATTATAACATACCTTGAACTGTTGTGGATAGTTTGGACTGATATGTCCCTCTTTCCCGCATTTGTAACATACGACCGGTGGTCGTTCTCCTCCCTTAGAACCAGTTGGTGCTGGCACTGACATCTTCACATGGTCGTTGTTGAATCTCCTCTTTTTAAAATCTCCTCCCGACTCGCTTTTTCTATTCTCATGGCTATGACTACCACTAGAGTGGTTACTATTTTTGTTCGTCTTTTTCTTTCTCCGCTGGTTATCGTTATTCTGTTGACTACTATCTCCAGTATGATCCTGGTTGTGATCCCTCAGTTGACCATACTCGTTATCTCGCTCTAACAATTGAGCCCTGTTGACAACATCTGAATAGAGAGAAAATTTATGAGAAATGAGATACTGACGTATGCCGGGTTTCAAACCTCTCAGAAACACCCGCGTCATACGTTCCTCATTCTCCACCAAATGAGGTGCAAACCTGGACAACTCTACAAACTTTTCCTCGTACAGGGACACCGTCATGTTATTTTGTTCCAGTCTAATAAACTCCACTTCTTTCATATGATGAATACTTTCAGGAAAGTACTTGTCATTGAACAGTTTTTGAAACGTCTCCCAAGACATGCTGAGTACGGCTGGATGGGTACTCTTCACAGATTCCCATCTGTAATCTGCGTCATTACGGAACATAAAAGTAGCGAATAAAACCTTCTGTTCTTCTGTGCATCCCAAGACATCGAATATCTTGGTAATTTGTTTGACCCAAGTCTTCGCCTTAATCGGATCCGGCTTTCCCCAGAATTCTGGTGGTCCTAACTCTTTGAACTGCTTGGCCGTGACAAATTATGCGTTGTTATCATTTTCACCTGTATTTTGTGCACGAGTCTCCCTCGTCTGATTTTGCATGAACTGCAAAAAGCTTCTAAACATCCCGTCGTTCATCATCTGCTCAGTGGCGTTGTTCACAGGAGGAACATTGCCAGCCTGCTGCACGTTCTCCTCATTGGTGAGTACAGGCGTCTCCACGGTCTCATTTACTCCACTGTTAACATTCTCAGTCGACATTCTCAAATACTGCGATAAAACAATGGTTAATTAAAGAAATCAACATATCACATAATATCTATATATACTGACCAACTAACAAATAAGCTTAGGTATGACACACTAGCGAAGGATTTACTTGTCTCTCCCCTCCTAGTTCTATTCCCCGATCTCCGCCAGAGATAATATCCCTAAGCTCTGATACCAACCGTGACGCCCCCAAAATAGGTATACATCACCCATTTTGAGTCGTCAATAACATGGTACAGAAATAACTACAACTTTAATAATACAACCCATAAACTGTGAGTTTAAATACAAATATTGTCATCTAGAAAATATATATACCTAACTAAGTCCTCATTACAATTATTGATACAATACTTTACAAAAATGGTGAGGACTACTAAAACAACTTCCTAGAACCTTCATTCCGTACCCCGACTAGTACTCGCTACATTCTCGCCTCCTGAGAAGAAAAATGGAACAAAAAGGAAAAGGGTGAGCTCAACTAGCCCAGTAAAGAATATTATGACTAAGATAATATAGAAAAAATTATCATTAGTCTTCAACAGGGAAAAATCTGATAGAATACAATAGACAACAAGTTTCAGATCAGCAGCGGAAATAATAATTCATAGAAGAGTTACGTAGAGAATGAAATCTACTATAATCTATGAATTTAAAAGTCCATAATCATTAATTTATCCATGTAACATCAATCAATGCACATCTTGAATCATATATTCATCTTTGCACTACAGGCCAAAGATATTCATCAGTCGGTCATGTTCATCTCATCACCTGTTCATCTTTGCACTACGGGCCAAAGATATTTATCATAAAATTATTAATCTTTGCACTACATGCAAAAGATATTCAATAATATAATCATTTAGGACTGAGGATGATGAAAAATATTTTAAAAGGAAACGAATCCAGTGAAACAAAAGAATAAATATCAAGGATTCGTATTTCAACTATTTCATGTCCAAAAATACCTCATAAGTAATCATAGTGAAGTAAAATTCAAGAATGATCAAAACATGGATACAATCAAAGCTAGTATCCATAATAGATATTTTGGACGAAAAGGAAAAATTTCATTTTTCGATGAATAGTGCCGTATTCGTGAATAGTGCCGTATACGTGAATAGTAACCCCAACACAAAAAGTTCCAAATTTGATTAAAATGTTCAAACCAATATTTCGGCATAATGATATTGAAGAAATAATATCATATATGAAGAAAATAAAATCCCTTACCTCGAAAGACAGTACTTCTAGTTGAAACACCGGATATAGGCTATGACTTGAACTTGCACCGTATAGCAACACTCAAAGTATACTCACAAGAATACGCTCAATATATCGAGTGAAAAAGAGAGAGAAGATTTTAGTTTTTGGTGTGATTTTCAATTCTAACCTAAGCACCCTATTTATAGGAAAATGCTTAGAACACCAAAGCAAAAAATTTAATATAATATTAATATAATTACAAAATATTCAAGCCCACCTCTAGATAATTTAATTCAGCATTAACATGTGCAAGTGAGGGCCACCAAAGTACAAAAAACGTTTTTCTAACAAAAAAATCATTTAAACTCCAAAAATCAATTCACACCCGATATACCGAAACTTCAATAATTCACAATAAATAGCCCATTTGTCAGAAAAATTCAAACCACATGTCCTTTCCATAGGAAATTTCATTCTCTACAACTTTACAGAAGAAAGTTTTTTTTCAAATTCCAAACAAAAATTGACCGAAATCCATAAACGGTCGATTTTACAGGCTATAGTCAAATTTTGGTCAAGAATTGAGGTCTACCGACACACAAAACATGTGTTAATCATTTAATGCCACAAAAATATTCTTCCTCCTCATATACTTATATATCCCACATTCATTGTAAAAATATCACCATCAATATATTATTAAAATAATATATTTAAATAAATTATTTTATCAGAAAAAGATAAATATTAATTTTTAACAATTGTCATATTAAAAATTTTCTCCATCTATATCCACATAAAAATCAATATTTTCCTCATCATATAAATTAATAATTAATTACTCACAAATAATATTACAGAATCACAATACTGACAACCAGGCAGTTCCTAGAAAAGAGGCGGCTTTCCAATAAAGAACTTTCTAGACATTGCCAATAATATTATCTAATAATATTATTCAAATAATATGAATTATTGATCTGATAATGAAAATGTTGTGCAGTGACAATTATTAAAATAACAATAATATCAACGTAGCAATTATTGAATCAATAAAATATAGTATTGAACAATAATTACTGTAACAATTATTGAGTAGTGCCTTCTTACGTAAGAATCAATAATTGGTGTAATACCGTGTACTGCTGTGTTTTAACCACCGGGTATTTTAACAGTATTAACGGTAACAACTACGCTGTTATTTATAACCAACTTATTCTTGTCGTTTTCTTCATCCAATCGCTTTCCGTTATGGGGCCCACACAAGGCTGTGCCGTTGTACGAATATTCCTCGACAGTAAAAATATTCCACAACCAAACAAATATTCCCCGTCAACAATGAATATTTTAAAACCACTTGCTTGTTTGAAATAATTGCGCATTTTACCCATAACTTACCACATTAATCAAATCAACCCTTACTATTTCAAGATAATAAATAGAGGAAATTTAATTTCATTAAATAATAAGTTGGGGTCTTACACTGCACTACGGCCAAGGATATTCATTAGTATTACGACCACAAATTATCCATGCACTACGAGCCAAAGATATTCATGTATTCATCAATGGTCATGATCATGCCAACAACTATCCATCATTGCACTACGGGCCAATGTGGACTTTTACCACATCATTTGTAATATTACGGTCATGATTACACCGAATAATCCCTGGTCATAATCATACCAAGTCCATCTATGCACTACAGGCCACAGATGACTTTCAAAAAAAAATATAAACATGAGGATGATGACAATGATATAAGAATTCAATAAAACAAGATCAAGAATTAATTTATTCAGGAACTAATAACGTCCAAATTATCAACATGATACTTCTTTGCAAAAAAAATTCAGGAATGCTCAGAAGAATATTTCCATGAAAAGATACTGGATGAAGCGCAAATATCAAAGATATTCCACTAATTTCATAGAGTATAGAAGTCAAAACTTTAACTAACTGAATATAATAAAGAATGGAATAACAAAAGAAATCACCAGCCCTGCGATAGACCGCACAAGCTGGTTATTCCAACAGAATAATAAATAACGGAACCAGGTCTGGCGTAAAACTCACAGACAAGATATTCCAACAAAATAATAAAGACGGAACCAGGTCCGGCGTAAAACGCATGTGACAACCCGATATTTTCTATATAAATAAATCATAAATTTTGCGTATAATTTTTTTTTATTTTAAGGATGAGAATTTGTACAAGATTATGTGTATATGTATTTATGTGGTAAATAAAAATATATTTATTACATGAATATTTATAAGTAAATTTATTGTAGAATTATTGATTATTATAAAGTGTATTTTTATAATAATTAATTTTAAGATAGAAATGTTTTTATTAATTATTTTCCATGAATATATAATCATATATTATTTAAATAATATAAGAAGTGATTTTTAGAATAAATATAATTATTTTATTATATGAATTTTTGTATAGATTATTAAGTTAATTATTTTACCTTAATTATTAAGGTTAAATAGAAAGGATAAATCAGATATGGAATCCAAACCCTAATTTTGGATTATTGTCAAGGTAGGAGAATAATAATATAATATTAATTATATTTTGATTTTTCAGTACTATGAATACGTACGGTATGTCCGTATTGATAATGGTTGGTCAATTACGGTGTATTTTGACCAAACCCGAATAATGATGTTAAACCCTAATTTGAGATCCAAATTAGAGTATAAGATTATTTTATAAGTGTATAATATTAATTATGTCGTGTATTAATGTATTAATTAAGTAAACCCTAATTAAAATTCTGGAAACACTAATTGCTATAATTAGTAACCTTAATCTGAAATTAGAGTTTGAGATTGTTGGTAAGTATTGATAATGTGATTAATTAGCAAGTATTATGATTATAATTATTAAATTTAGAAACCCTAAATTGTTAAACCCTAATTACTAAACTAGAACCCTAATTTAGTAATTGAAAACCCTAATAGTAATTTGGTAACCCTAATTACCGAAAGAGTAAACCCTAATTGCTAAATTAGCAAAGTCAACAAAAATTATATGATCTAAACCCTAATGTCCATTTGTTAGATAATTATAAACTTACTTTAATTAACAAAGTTATTATTTTCAAAATTTAGAAACTAAAATTTAGTTATTTTATTTTAATTTTATTTTTTTGTGCAAACCCTAATTGCTAAATCCTAGATTTATTTTGTGCTAAACCCTAAGGGTTAAACCCTAAGGGTTTGCTAAGTTCCATTTTAGCCATTAAATTAGAAAATAAATGACCATTATGTCCTTTTTAGCATTAAAGAAGCTAGTTAGTAGGTTTTGACAAATTGGTGAGGTTTTCACCAAACCTAACAACTCCATGTGATATTATTTGACAGCACTCAGCTCTAGATATCAGCATTCATGCATCATACTTGTTATATATAGAATTAAGAGAGAGAAAGTGTCATTTGTTCAATCATTTTTGTCCAACACTCAAATCTTTTCTCTCAAACACCACACCTCCGAAATTTGTTGATAATATCAGTCACAAACATAGCCCCACGAAATCCAACAACAAAACAGCAACACAAAATCCGAAATTGCTCATTTAAGGTATAAACCCTACCTTGAATTTCTGTCCAAAATTTGTTGTTAGATGTTGTGTTTAAGTGTTAGAATATGTTGTTAGTAGTGTCTAATGATGATCTGGGTTGCTAGATGTTAGATCCATAACATCTAGAGGCTCAGATTTGATGTTCTTAAAATTCTAGAAATTTTAAAGGAGGCATCTGACAATCAAATGTCAGGTCATGTAGATCTTTCTATGTTTTATGTTTTTGTTGTTTTAATGTTTGGTCTGGTAGTATGTTGTAAGATCTTTGCTCTGGAACTTAAATCAGGTCCAGATCTGGTATACATTAAAAGTTATAAGTGGTCAAACAGGGTTGACCGGTCACAAAAATATTTTTCTGTGCAACCCAGAAAAATTTCCAGATTTCCAGAAATTCTGACAACCATTTTTAAATCCTTTTATCTTGCTCATGTTTGATATTTAGTCCATAAGGTTGATTGTCTGTGGTAATATGACATTAGAACTACACATTCATACCTTTATAATACCCATGACATGAACATGATCGAATTTAACCCTGGTCAAAGTGCGTTGACCGTTCTGTCTTATGAAGGTTTCTGGAAAACCCAGAACCTTCATGAGAAATTTTTCTAGTAGGGTTTGACCGGCATGTATCTTCATTATTTGTTGTTGTTTTGATGATTTTTGTTAATAGATCTCTTTAGTTACATGTGGTCTACAATCTAGAACTCATAGATCACAAAAATGTTACACGATTTGCATGTAGTGGAAGCTCAAAGTTGTCATGCTGCACTGTTCTTCATTTCTGGGCAAACCCAGAAATGAAGAACAGCTCTGACAGCGAATTAAGAGGCTTAGATCTCTCTTGTGTTATGTGTTTTGATCATGTTTATTGTTGTATCGTGTAGTCTTGTATTTGTACTACATGATCTGAGAAACAAAAGACCCAGAAACATAACACACGCTGAATTATTGATGGTCAAACACGACCACTCGGTGACTGCCTATGAATGTCTGGGCAGGCTCAAGAACATGAAGAACACCTATAGCGACGGTTCTGTCGCTATAGGTGGTCTTTAGCGACAGATAGTTTATTAAATTCAGAAAATTAATAAAAAAAATAGAAAAAAATAGTTTTTAATTATTAAAAATACAAAATAAATTATTAAAAATTATTTTAAATTCTAAAAATTAGTTTTTAATTATTTTAAATATATTTCATAAATATTTAATATTTTTAGAATATTAAAAGTATTTAATTTATTTAATTATAATATTAAATAAATTATTTAAAAATGATTTTAATATTTGAAAAATCATTTAAAATTATATTATGATATAAGAAAATATTTTAAGTTATTTTTAATAACTTTTAATATTATTTGATAATTTTCATTAATAAATTAATATTAATGATAATTAAGTTATTTATTAAATGAATTAAATAAATGAATTAAAAATGATTTTATTATATTAAAAATCATTTTAAATAATAATAATGTATTTAAAAATATTTTAAGTTATAAAATATAACTTTTAATATTTAAAGGTAAATTTCATTAATTAATGAATATTAATGATATTAAAGTTATTTAATATTTATAATAAATAATTTAGTTTAAAAATAATTGTAATATTATAATAATCATTTTAAATGAGAATAAAGTGTTTAAAAATATTTTAAGTTATAAAATATAACTTTTAATATTTAAGGGATATTTTCATTAATAATTTAATATTAATTATATTTAATAATTAATGGTATTAAATTTATTTAATAGTTATATTAAATAAATAGTTTAAAGATGGTTTTATTTATTTAAAAATCATTTAAAAAGGATATTAATGATTTAAAAATATTTTAAGTTATAATTAATGACTTTTAATATTTAGATAATAGTTCATTAATATTTAAATATTAATGGTAAATATTTAATAATGATTTTAAATGTTTTAAAAATCATTTAAGGGTATTATAAATACTTTAAAAATATTTGAGTTATTATACATAACTTTAATATTTTGGCAATGGTTTCATTAATAGTTTAATATTAATTAAATATTAATGATAATAGGATTGTTTGATATTTAAATCATTTAATAATGATTTTGATATTTCAAAAATATGATAAATGATAATAATTATTTAATAATTATTATAAGGCCATGAAAAATAGTGCGACTGATGTTAAGTTATCCAAATGGATATTAAACTACGGTTTAGAGTCTTAGACTCGATATTTACCCGAAAAAGCTGTCGGTAGACCGACATGTTTCAGAAATTGATCTGGACTTAGATAATTTATTGGATATGTGTTTATTTGTGATTCAATGGTTATTAAGGTTGTGTGACAATGTGATTAGGAATGTGTTGATGTTTTCTTATGAGTCAACGATTGTTGAACATATGTAATAATGTGAATAGGAAATGTGCTGACTGCAATAGGCAGTGTTATGTGTACGATATGTTGTACTAATCAGTAAAATGATCGGATTAATGATAGGTTGTGATAGAAAAGGGTAGAACTAAGTTGAGAATTGTAAGCAGCGCATCAGGCAAGTATCCTAACTTTGTATTTTCTTTATGCAATGGACAGAAATGAGAAGTTCAGAATTATTATTATTAATGTACAGATGGTTAAACCTATATTATATATGCCCATTGATTATCAACATGTTATTATATGATAATTCAGTTATATATATTCTGTTCGTTAATTTCTAGAAATGATTATACAAGTGTCCCCACTTGGATAATCATTGTATTTAATCACATGTTGATACACCTTTGATATACATATATGTTGAACTATAGATAATT
The DNA here is from genome assembly GCA_020205505.1 of Panax japonicus. Taxonomy (NCBI): domain Eukaryota; kingdom Viridiplantae; phylum Streptophyta; class Magnoliopsida; order Apiales; family Araliaceae; genus Panax; species Panax japonicus. The sequence continues at coordinate 67,254,005 of CM035095.1, read as the reverse complement.
GTTGAACAAGATAAGACCTTTGTTATGAAAACCCGACATGTATGAACATCCCGATAAGGGGAAAATTTTTATGCGCCCAAGGCGGACAGAGTGAACGATAACATCATTCATATACATGTAGTATTGATCAATACAGGGTACAATGGGGCTGATCACCCTTCGTGCCCGTAAGTCATGACGGTTTACAGATGAATTTCTGTTCAAACCTTTTCGAAAATGAAAACAATGTTCATAGTATGTCACAGAAACCCATGTATAGTCAATACGTAGTTTCAAAAATTTAAAAGAGGGTTGTTATGATACTATTATTGGTATTGATTACTTCACAACTATTGACGGGTTGTAGAAGGGTATTATAAAGAAAACATTTAAATTTCTTTCAGCTTATATATATAATACTTGCTGGGCACTCAAATGCTCATCCTTGCTTAATTTAAATGTTTTTCAGCTAAGTGTGAAGAACCAGAAGGCTCATGCCGAAACAAGGGAAAGGGAAAGCTAACCAAATAAGATTTGTGGTACTGTTTGTAATAGTTTTAGATTATGAAGACTATGATATATAAATATCTAATATCATGTAATGAATGACTAAAGGTTACGTACTTGGGAGAAAGAATTTGATGTATATGTAAATTTAAGTTAAGTTTTATATTATTGTTATTATTATTAGTATTATTCCGCTCATAGAAATGGTATCGTGAAGTACCGAGTTCGGGTTTCAAGTATCCGGATTCGGGGGCCTCACAAGTTGGTATCAGAGCTATAGGGTTCGAAACCTTAGGTGGGTTAGACCCTAGGCTATAACCTTAGAACAGAGGGAAACGTTGAAAATATAAATAACTCATGTAGAGTTTAAAAAGAGATGAATTGAATAAATTCATTGTCAAACAAAATAAGAGATAATTCATACAAAACTATTATTTGACTATGTGTATATAATATATGTTAATCAAAATAATTTATGTGTGTAGATGTCGGGTGGAAAAGGCTTGCTATATGCTTATAACATGAAGAAGAATCAAACCCCTACACCTAAGTTGATATCGAAGCCAATAGCTAAAATAGAAGCTCACAATGAAAACGACTTGGATGAGGTGCTCATCATAGAAAATATAGTACCAGATCCGGAAATGGTGGAGCTAACATATAGTGATTCAGACACTAAAGTTGAAGCCGAACAAGCATCAACGGAGGTACAGAATCTGAGGAACAAGGTTTCTTCTCTGGAAAGGCTATGGGAGATAGAAAAACTATTAAATAGTCAACTGCGTCAGGCATTAATAGAAACAATGGAAGAACAGGATAAGCTTAAAATCCAAATTGATCAGATAGGAGCCTCAAGCAACATCTCATGTGCAGCTCCGAGAGATAAGGGAAAAAGAAAGGTAGAAAACTATGATTTAGGAAAACCTAATAAGAAGAAAGAGAAAAGAATTTGTTGTCTTTGTGGATATGAGGGACACACTATTCTGTATTGTCCTGACTATAAACCGGGAGCATGTTTTGTCTGTGGAAACGAAGATCATCAGGTAAGAAGTTGTCCAAGAAAGAAGACTTAATAAATATGTAGTGTAGGTTCTGTTGTGTAAGCATGTTTAATATAATATGTGTGTTTAGTGTGTCTGTAATGCATTATTATAAAATTTTTGTGCAAGTGGTGATGTAAATCCCGACTTGTGTAGTCACAATGGGATAACTAATGTTTAAAGCACTCTGTGCTGTGATATGTAAGATATTTCGAAAGAAATGAATGAATATGAATCAAAGTTTGAGTTATGAAACAAGTTTAATAAGTTTAAACTTATATGATAAAGTTTAGAATGTAAGTTAATTTATGGTTTTTACTTAACCAGATAATGCCGCCAAGACGTCAAACTTGAAATCAGAGGGAAGAGGACTCTGTCAACAATGTTGAAGGACAACAACAAGCGGACCCAATGCAGCAGTTCGCAAATATGGTAGCTCAGGTAATGCAACAAGGGAACCAGCCGGATAATCACTTGGCGAATTTCAAAGATTTTAAGGCTGCAGGACCGCTAGAATTTAAAGGTACGACTGACCCTATAGAAGCCCAAACTTGGGTTAGGGAAATTGAGAAGGCGTTTATAATAGCTAGGGTAGCTGAGGGGCAAAAGACCTCTTTTTCCACCTACATGATGAAGGGCGAGGCAAATTTCTGGTGGGAAGCGAATCAGGTGAGGGCAGGAGCAGGTGTGGTAGCGTGGGATAGATTTAAGACTTTATTTTTCTAGAATTATTTTTCAGCCAGTATGCAGTCTAGAATGGAGGTAAAATTTTTGGAGTTAAAGAAAGGAGATATGTCAGTGGCAGAATATGCCGCGAAATTCAATGAGTTAGCTAAGTTTGCTCCGCATCAAGTCGATACGGAGGCTAGGAAGGCAAGGAGATTTGAGCTGGGATTAAAACCCTGGCTCTATAACAAGGTGGCAGTATTGCAGATCCCAACATTTGCAGCACTCATGGAGAAGGCGATAATTACGGAAGAGGGAAGTGAGGCTATGAGCCTCTACAATAAGGAGAAGAAGAATAAGGGCAAGGTCGAGGGAGCTGAGAAGGTGAGGACTAATAGTGGAAGTAGGAGTGTTGACGAAAAAAGGAAGGGAAACTACTTTGGAAACGTGCAGGTGAAGCAAGAAGGAATTAAGAAGCAAGGGATTCAGTGCAAAACATGTGGAAAGAACCACTCCGGAGAATGTTTAAAAGGAAAATTTGTCTGCTACAAATGCGGACAGGAGGGCCATATCTCTCCCAACTGCCCAAATCCTAGAATGAACAGTGGTTGTTTTATTTGTGGATCATTGGAACATAGGGTTAAGGATTGTCCGAACAGGAGGGTAGAGGCTGGTAGTATGAATACTGGTAAGGGTAGTGGAACATTAGCAATCACGGGACCGACATCATCAAACAAACCAACAAAGTCAACATCAAGGGTCTTCAACATGACGGTCCAAGACACGGTGGCAGCCGACAATGCAGTTCCAGGTAATATTCGAATAACTTTTAATTGTATATTTATAATTTTTCCAATTATAGTAAATTATTTTATAAAGAAATTTGAGGGAGGAATTTGAGTTCTTTTAGGAATCAAATTTCCGTTTAATCAGAAAGACAAGCTTAATTTGATTAGTTAAAGATCGGTTCGATCAAAGATGACCGAGATTTACTTGCGAAGATTATGTATGCTATGTACCTAGTTATGTGTAGGTTTTAAAGCGTTGATTCCGGGGACGGAATCCTTATAAGGGAGGGTGAATGTGACAACCCAATATTTTTTATATAAATAAATCATAAATTTTGCGTATAATTTTTTTTTTTATTTTAAAGATGAGGATTTGTACAAGATTATGTGTATATGTATTTATGTGGTAAATAAAAATATATTTATTACATGAATATTTATAAGTAAATTTTTTGTAGAATTATTGATTATTATAAAGTGTATTTTTATAATAATTAATTTTAAGATAGAAATATTTTTATTAATTATTTTTCATGAATATATAATCATATATTATTTAAATAATATAAGAAGTGATTTTTAAAATAAATATAATTATTTTATTATATAAATTTTTGTACAGATTAATAAGTTAATTATTTTACCTTAATTATTAAGGTTAAATAGAAAGGATAAATCAGATATAGAATCCAAACCCTAATTTTGGATTATTGTCAAGGTATGGGAATAATAATATAATATTAATTATATTTTGATTTTTCAGTACTATGAATATGTACGGTATGTCCGTATTGATAATGGTTGGTCAATTACGGTTTATTTTGACCAAATCCTAGTAATGATGTTAAACCCTAATTTGAGATCCAAATTAGAGTATAAGATTATTTTATAAGTGTATAATATTAATTATGTCGTGTATTAATGTATTAATTAAGTAAACCCTAATTAAAATTATGGAAACCCTAATTGCTATAATTAGTGACCCTAATTTGAAATTAGAGTTTGAGATTGTTGGTAAGTATTGATAATGTGATTAATTAGCAAGTATTATGATTATAATTATTAAATTTAGAAACCCTAAATTGTTAAACCCTAATTACTAAACTAGAACCCTAATTTAGTAATTGAAAACCCTAATAGTAATTTGGTAACCCTAATTACCGAAAGAGTAAACCCTAATTGCTAAATTAGCAAAGTCAACAATAATTATATGATCTAAACCCTAATGTCCATTTGTTAGATAATTACAAACTTACTTTAATTAACAAAGTTATTATTTTCAAAATTTAGAAACTAAAATTTAGTTATTTTATTTTAATTTTATTTTTTTGTGCAAACCCTAATTGCTAAATCCTAGATTTATTTTGTGCTAAACCTTAGGGTTAAACCCTAAAAGTTAAACCCTAAGGGTTTGCTAAGTTCCATTTTAGCCATTAAATTAGAAAAAAAATGATCATTATGTCTTTTTTAGCATTAAAGAAGCTTGTGACGCCCCCAAAATTAGGTATACGTCACCCATCTTGGGTCGCCAGATACATGGTACATAATTCAAATACAACTTACTAATACAACTATCGTGTACAATACGACAAAACATAACTGTGAGTTTGAATACAATTATTGTCTACTAGAGATTATACAAACTCAAAAAGAGTCCTCGTTACAATTATTGTCACACTATCTAACAGAATAGTGAGGACTACTAATGCTATCCTCTGGACCGTCACTCCGTTTCCCGACTCGTCCCAACTATGTTCTCATTTCCTGAAGAGAACAGTGAAAGAAAGGGTGAGCTCAACTAGCCCAGTAAGAAATATTATGACTAAGATAATGAAGAATAAATTATCGTTAGCCTTCAACAGTGTTAAACTGATACAATATAATAACATCAAGTTTAACTGCAGCAGAACAAGCAATCTATTAAAAGAGTCAAGTAGAGAATAAAATATACTATCTTCTATGATTTAAAAAGTTTTTCATCACTTTTATCGCTGAGACTCAGCTCAATAAATAATCCACATCATTAAATCATCCCTTCACTACATGCTAATGATATTCTTTAGTATCACGGCCACGAATTATCCATGCACTACGGGCCAAAGATAATAGTGTTTTCATCAACTTTTATCACATGTATTCACCTGAACCACTAATGATTATAATATTTATAATAACATGAATTAACAATTTCTTCTTGCCACAAGGCTTAATAGAACGTTTACTCAATATCCTTACCCCAAAGGCTGAAGATATTCAAGTGTAACAACAATGATCATACCAATCAGTTGTCTACCTTTGCACTACGTGCCAAAGATATTCAACTATAAAACAAATCGCTGAGACTCAGCTAAATAAATAATCCACATCATCGAATCATCCCCGCACTACGTGCCAAGGACATTCGTTAGTATCACCAATGATCATGATCATGTCATACACCTGTCTATCTTCGTACTACGGGTCAAGGCTATCAAATAACTGATCATCTTTGCACTTAAGCCAAAGATATTTAATAACATATCATCTTTTCACTATATTTCAAAGACATACAACTGTAAAACCAATAACCAACAGTATAGTAAAGAATATATGAAACTGCAAATGGATTTTCACCGCCATGCGGTAATCCACTTAGAGATTATTTCCAAAATTTAATAAGGACTGAATATAAAGGATCATTCACCATGCATGCGATAGAGACCGCACAGACAGGTTATTCCAACAGAATAATAAATGCGGAATAATAAATGATGGAATCAGGTCCGACGTATAGCACAGACAGGATATTCCGACAGAAATATAAAGACGAAATAGTAAAATGGAACCAGGTCCGGCGTATAGCACAGACAGGATATTCCGACAGAAATATAAATACAGAATAGTAAAAGAATGTCACCAATTATAGGGTATTTCGCATATACAGGTTATGTATAGGGTATGCCACTTTTACAGGTTATTCCAACAGAATAATAAAGAATGGAATAACATAAGTTCTCTTCAAGAAGAAAGAATAACACCCCTTACCGTAAAAGAACTGGATATAGAAGTAGTGAAGTAGCAGAATACTCTTCTTCTTTCTCTCTATAATTTTCTCTCTATAGCTTCTCTCTATAATTTCTCTCTCTAGAGTTTCAATGAATTCGTAAGAAAATAATGAAGGAATAAGCTTCTATTTATAGGAAAATGGAATGCATAGTAACTAATCCATGAACGGTCCAGATTGTTTTACTTTAATCTGACGGTCCATATTTAAAGAAAAATCTTTTAAATAAAATATAATATATTCTATTTATATAAAAAACATTTTACTATGCAAACACTATGCAACACTATGCAAAACACTATGCAACACTATGCATAATAAAATATAATATATTTTATTTATATAATAACTTTAATAAAGTATTCTGTTTTATATAAAAAGATGTTTCTGTTTTATTACGTTAATAATACGAATAAAATAAAACGTCATTATCGCTATAATAATTCATATTAATAATTGACAATAACTGAGTCAAACTGAACGACTTCTTACATAAATATCAATAATCAATACCGTGTGCTACTATGCAACAACGCGTATTACTGTACTTTTACTACCGAGTAGTTCAACAGTTTTAACGGTAAAACATCCGTCGTTATTTTCATAAAATATTTTGTTCGGGTGAATAGTACCCCGTGAATAGTACTTCGGGAATAGTACCCCGTAAATAGTACCCCGATACGAAAAATACCCCAAATATCCGAGTGAACAATATTAGAGTGAATAGTAATTTATATGAATAGTAACCCGTGAATAGTAACTCCGACACAAAAAGTGTCTCAAATACTCGAGTGAACAATACTAGAGTGAATAGTAATTTTGGTGAATAGTAATCCATGAATAGTAACTCATGAATAGTACTCCGACACAAAAAGTGTCCCAAATACTTGAGTGAACAATACCAGAGTGAATAGTAATTTCGGTGAATAGTAATCGGGTATTTTATGACAACTTGTCTACTTTGAAAAATTTTCAAATATGACCCTTAACTTTAAACTTTTATCAATTTAACTATTTACCAAAATAGAAAAATTGAATACTTTTATTTCATAAAATTCGGGGTCTCACAATCTCCACTCCTTATGAAATTTCGCCCTCGAAATTTACGTACGTACCTGATATTCGAAGAGATGAGAATACCTTGCTTTCCTTTCGGATTGTACCTTCCTGGTAACTTCCTCGCTATCATGATTTTCTCATTTCTCATCTCCTGTATTTCAAATATCATTCTAGAACATAATTTCAAAATAAGGGTTAATTGACATGCCACATATTATCCCTATACTCTGACCGACCAATTAAATTACCAATTAAACTTAGGTAGGTCATACTAGCGAAGGAATTCCCCGTCTCTCCCCTCCTAGTTCTTGTCTCACATCTTAGCCAGGGATCATATCCCTAAGCTCTGATACCAACTGTGACCCTTATGGTGCTTCAACCACAGCACCTCACAATGGTACCTATCAGTTTGCCACCGCAAAATGGCGTCCCCTACGGAGAGTCTGGCTTCGGTGCATTCCCCATCAACAGGAAGTCACCAGCGAGAGGCTCGGGGCTCTTTACTTATAGCTCTGATACAAACTGTGACGCCCCCAAATTTAGGTATACGTCACCCATCTTGGGTCGCCAGATACATGGTACATAATTCAAATACAACTTACTAATACAACTGTCGTGTACAATACGACAAAACATAACTGTGAGTTTGAATACAATTATTGTCTACTAGAGATTATACAAACTCAAAAAGAGTCCTCGTTACAATTATTGTCACACTATCTAACAGAATAGTGAGGACTACTAATGCTATCCTCTGGACCGTCACTCCGTTTCCCGACTCGTCCCAACTATGTTCTCATTTCCTGAAGAGAACAGTGAAAGAAAGGGTGAGCTCAACTAGCCCAGTAAGAAATATTATGACTAAGATAATGAAGAATAAATTATCGTTAGCCTTCAACAGTGTTAAACTGATACAATATAATAACATCAAGTTTAACTGCAGCGGAACAAGCAATCTATTAAAAGAGTCAAGTAGAGAATAAAATATACTATCTTCTATGATTTAAAAAGTTTTTCATCACTTTTATCGCTGAGACTCAGCTCAATAAATAATCCACATCATTAAATCATCCCTTCACTACAGGCTAATGATATTCTTTAGTATCACGACCACGAATTATCCATGCACTACGGGCCAAAGATAATAGTGTTTTCATCAACTTTTATCACATGTATTCACCTGAACCACTAATGATTATAATATTTATAATAACATGAATTAACAATTTCTTCTTGCCACAAGGCTTAATAGAACGTTTACTCAATATCCTTACCCTAAAGGCTGAAGATATTCAAGTGTAACAACAATGATCATACCAATCAGTTGTCTACCTTTGCACTACGTGCCAAAGATATTCAACTATAAAACAAATCGCTGAGACTCAGCTAAATAAATAATCCACATCATCGAATCATCCCCGCACTATGTGCCAAGGACATTCGTTAGTATCACCAATGATCATGATCATGTCATACACCTGTCTATCTTCGTACTACGGGTCAAGGCTATCAAATAACTGATCATCTTTGCACTTAAGCCAAAGATATTTAATAACATATCATCTTTTCACTATATTTCAAAGACATACAACTGTAAAACCAATAACCAACAGTATAGTAAAGAATATATGAAACTGCAAATGGATTTTCACCGCCATGCGGTAATCCACTTAGAGATTATTTCCAAAATTTAATAAGGACTGAATATAAAGGATCATTCACCATGCATGCGATAGAGACCGCACAGACAGGTTATTCCAACAGAATAATAAATGCGGAATAATAAATGATGGAATCAGCTCCGGCGTATAGCACAGACAGGATATTCCGACAGAAATATAAAGACGAAATAGTAAAATGGAACCAGGTCCGGCGTATAGCACAGACAGGATATTCCGACAGAAATATAAATACAGAATAGTAAAAGAATGTCACCAATTATAAGGTATTTCGCATATACAGGTTATGTATAGGGTATGCCACTTTTACAGGTTATTCCAACAGAATAATAAAGAATGGAATAACATAAGTTCTCTTCAAGAAGAAAGAATAACACCCCTTACCGTAAAAGAACTGGATATAGAAGTAGTGAAGTAGCAGAATACTCTTCTTCTTTCTCTCTATAATTTTCTCTCTATAGCTTCTCTCTATAATTTCTCTCTCTAGAGTTTCAATGAATTCGTAAGAAAATAATGAAGGAATAAGCTTCTATTTATAGGAAAATGGAATGCATAGTAACTAATCCATGAACGGTCCAGATTGTTTTACTTTAATCTGACGGTCCATATTTAAAGAAAAATCTTTTAAATAAAATATAATATATTCTATTTATATAAAAAACATTTTACTATGCAAACACTATGCAACACTATGCATAATAAAATATAATATATTCTATTTATAGAATAACTTTAATAAAGTATTCTGTTTTATATAAAAAGATGTTTCTGTTTTATTACGTTAATAATACGAATAAAATAAAACGTCATTATCGCTATAATAATTCATATTTATAATTGACAATAACTGAGTCAAATTGAACGACTTCTTACATAAATATCAATAATTAATACAGTGTGCTACTATGCAACAACGCGTATTATTGTACTTTTACTACCGAGTAGTTCAACAGTTTTAACGGTAAAACATCCGTCGTTATTTTCATAAAATATTTTATTCGGGTGAATAGTACCCCGTGAATAGTACTTCGGAAATAGTACCCCGTAAATAGTACCCTGATACGAAAAATACCCCAAATATCCGAGTGAACAATATTAGAGTGAATAGTAATTTATATGAATAGTAACCCGTGAATAGTAACTCGTGAATAGTAACTCCGACACAAAAAGTGTCTCAAATACTCGAGTGAACAATACTAGAGTGAATAGTAATTTTGGTGAATAGTAATCCATGAATAGTAACTCATGAATAGTACTCTGACACAAAAAGTGTCCCAAATACTTGAGTGAACAATACCAGAGTGAATAGTAATTTCAGTGAATAGTAACCGGGTATTTTATGACAACTTGTCTACTTTGAAAATTTTTCAAATATGACCCTTAACTTTAAACTTTTATCAATTTAACTATTTACCAAAATAGAAAAATTGAATACTTTTATTTCATAAAATTCGGGGTCTCACAAAGCTAGTTAGTAGGTTTTGACAAATTGGTGAGGTTGTTCACCAAACCTAACAACTCCATGTGATATTATTTGACAGCACTCAGCTCTAGATATCAGCATTCATGCATCATACTTGTTATATATAGAATTAAGAGAGAGAAAGTGTCATTTGTTCAATCATTTTTGTCCGACACTCAAACCTTTTCTCTCAAACACCACACCTCCGAAATTTGTTGATAATATCAGTCACAAACATTGCCCCACGAAATCCAACAACAAAACAGCAACACAAAATCCGAAATTGCTCATTTAAGGTATAAACCCTACCTTGAATTTCTGTCCAAAATTTGTTGTTAGATGTTGTGTTTAAGTGTTAGAATATGTTGTTAGTAGTGTCTAATGATGATCTGGGTTGCTAGATGTTAGATCCATAACATCTAGAGGCTCAGATTTGATGTTCTTAAAATTCTGGAAATTTTAAAGGAGGCGTCTAACAATCAAATGTCAGGTCATGTAGATCTTTCTATGTTTTATGTTTTTGTTGTTTTAATGTTTGGTCTGGTAGTATGTTGTAAGATCTTTGCTCTGGAACTTAAATCAGGTCCAGATCTGGTATACATTAAAAGTTATAAGTGGTCAAACAGGGTTGACCGGTCATAAAAATATTTTTCTGGGCAACCCAGAAAAATTTCCAGATTTCCAGAAATTCTGACAACCATTTTTAAAGCCTTTGATCTTGCTCATGTTTGATATTTAGTCCATAAGGTTGGTTGTCTGTGGTAATATGACATTAGAACTACACATTCATACCTTTATATTACCCATAACATGAACATGATCGAATTTAACCCTGGTCAAAGTGCGTTGACCGTTCTGTCTTATGAAGGTTTCTGGAAAACCCAGAACCTTCATGAGAAATTTTTCCAGTAGGGTTTGACCGGCATGTATCTTCATTATTTGTTGTTGTTTTGATGATTTTTGTTAATAGATCTCTTTAGTTACATGTGGTCTACAATCTAAAACTCATAGATCACAAAAATGTTACACGATTTGCATGTAGTGGAAGCTCAAAGTTGTCATGCTGCACTGTTCTTCATTTCTGGGCAAACCCAGAAATGAAGAACAACTCTGACAGCGAATTAAGAGGCTTAGATCTCTCTTGTGTTATGCGTTTTGATCATGTTTATTGTTGTATCGTGTAGTCTTGTATTTGTACTACATGATCTGAGAAACAAAAGACCCAGAAACACAACACACGCTGAATTATTGATGGTCAAACATGACCACTCGGTGACTGCCTATGAATGTCTAGGCAGGCTCAAGAACATGAAGAACACCTATAGCGACGGTTCTGTCGCTATAGGTGGTATTTAGCGACAGATAGTTTATTAATTTCTGAAAATTAATAAAAAAATAGAAAAAAATAGTTTTTAATTATTAAAAATACAAAATAAATTATTAAAAATTATTTTAAATTCTAAAAATTAGTTTTTAATTATTTTAAATATATTTCATAAATATTTAATATTTTTGGAATATTAAAAGTATTTAATTTATTTAATTATAATATTAAATAAATTATTTAAAAATGATTTTAATATTTGAAAAATCATTTAAAATTATATTATGATATAAGAAAATATTTTAAGTTATTTTTAATAACTTTTAATATTATTTGATAATTTTCATTAATAAATTAATATTAATGATAATTAAGTTATTTATTAAATGAATTAAATAAATGAATTAAAAATGATTTTATTATATTAAAAATCATTTTAAATAATAATAATGTATTTAAAAATATTTTAAGTTATAAAATATAACTTTTAATATTTAAAGGTAAATTTCATTAATTAATGATTATTAATGATATTAAAGGTATTTAATATTTATATTAAATAATTTAGTTTAAAAATGATTGTAATATTATAATAATCATTTTAAATGAGAATAAAGTGTTTAAAAATATTTTAAGTATTAAAATATAACTTTTAATATTTAAGGGATATTTTCATTAATAATTTAATATTAATGATATTTAATGATTAATGGTATTAAATTTATTTAATAGTTATATTAAATAAATAGTTTAAAGATGGTTTTATTTATTTAAAAATCATTTAAAAGGATATTAATGATTTAAAAATATTTTAAGTTATAATTAATGACTTTTAATATTTAGATAATAGTTCATTAATATTTAAATATTAATGGTAAATATTTAATAATGATTTTAAATGTTTTAAAAATCATTTAAGGGTATTATAAATACTTTAAAAATATTTGAGTTATTATACATAACTTTAATATTTTGGCAATGGTTTCGTTAATAGTTTAATATTAATTAAATATTAATGATAATAGGATTGTTTGATATTTAAATCATTTAATAATGATTTTGATATTTCAAAAATATGATAAATGATAATAATTATTTAATAATTATTATAAGGCCATGAAAAATAGTGCGACTGATGTTAAGTTATCCAAATGGATATTAAACTACGGTTTAGAGTCTTAGACTCGATATTTACCCGAAAAAGCTGTCGGTAGACCGACATGTTTCAGAAATTGATCTGGACTTAGATAATTTATTGGATATGTGTTTATTTGTGATTCAATGGTTATTAAGGTTGTGTGACAATGTGATTAGGAATGTGTTGATGTTTTCTTGTGAGTCAACGATTGTTGAACATGTGTAATAATGTGAATAGGAAATGTGCTGACTGCAATAGGCAGTGTTATGTGTACGATATGTTGTACTAATCAGTAAAATGATCTGATTAATGATAGGTTGTGCTAGAAAAGGGTAGAACTAAGTTGAGAATTGTAAGCAGCGCATCAGGCAAGTATCCTAACTTTGCATTTTCTTTATGCAATGGACAGAAGTGAGAAGTTCAGAATTATTATTATTAATGTACAGATGGTTAAACCTATATTATATATGCCCATTGATTATAAACATGTTAGTATATGATAATTCAGTTATATATATTCTGTTCGTTAATTTCTAGAAATGATTATACAAGTGTCCCCACTTGGATAATCATTGTATTTAATCACATGTTGATACACCTTTGATATACATATATGTTGAACTATAGATAATTGTTGAACAAGATAAGACCTTTGTTATGAAAACCCGACAGGTATGAACATCCCGATAAGGGGAAAATTTTTATGCGCCCAAGGCGGACAGAGTGAACTATAACATTGTTCTTATACATATAATATTGATCAATACAGGGTATAATGGGGATGATCACCCTCTGTGCTCGTAAGTCATGACGGTTTACAGATGAATTTCTGTTCAAACCTTTTCGAAAATGAAAACAATGTTCATAGTATGTCACAGAAACCCATGTATAGTCAATACGTAGTTTCAAAAATTTAAAAGAGGGTTATTATGATACTATTATTGGTATTGATTACTTCACAACTATTGACGGGTTGTAAAAGGGTATTATAAAGAAAACATTTAAATTTCTTTCAGCTTATATATATAATACTTGCTGGGCACTCAAATGCTCATCCTTGCTTAATTTAAATATTTTTCATCTAAGTGTGAAGAACTAGAAGGCTCATGCCGAAACAAGGGAAAGGGAAAACTAACCAAATAGATTTGTGGTACTGTTTGTAATAGTTTTAGATTATGAAGACTATGATATATAAATATCTAATATCATGTAATGAATGACTAAAGGTTACGTACTTGGGAGAAAGACTCTGATGTATATGTAAATTTAAGTTAAGTTTTATATTATTGTTATTATTATTAGTATTATTCCGCTCATAGAAATGGTATCGTGAAATACCGAGTTCGGGTTTCAAGTATCCGAATTCGGGGGCCTCACAACGCACAGACAGGATATTCCAACAGAATAATAAAGACAGAACCAGGTCCGACGTAAAACACACAGACATGATATTCCAACAGAATAATAAAGAATGAAATAACAGAAGAATTTCACCATGTATGCGGTGCTTCGCATAGACAGGTTATTCCAACATAATAATAAAGAATGGGATAACAGAAGAATTTCACCATGTATGCGGTACTTCGCATAGACAGGTTATTCTAACATAATGATAAAGAATGGAATAACAGAAGAATTTCACCAAGTATAGGGTAGTCCACGTATACAGGTTATTCCAACAGAATAATAAAGAATGGAATAATAGAAGTTCTCTTCATGAATATAAAAGAAATAATACCCCTTACGGATACAACAAATAATATCCCTTACATTAGAAGAAACTGGATATAGAAGTAGTGAAGTAGTAGAATATTTTTCTTCTTTCTCTCTATAGTTTCTCTCTCTAGAGTTTCAGTAAATTCGTAAGAAATAAAGAAGGAATGAACTTCTATTTATAGAAGAATGGACTGAATAGTAACCAATCCATTAACGATCCAGATTGATTTACTTTTAAATGGACTGTCCAGATTGATTTAATAAAAAACAAAATCTTTTAAATAAAATATAATATATTCTATTTATAATCTAATAAAACGAATAACTTTATAAAAGTATTCTGTTTTATATAAAAAGATTTTACTATGCAAAACACTATGCATAATAGAATATAATATATTCAATTTATAGTCTAATAAAATGAATAACTTTATAAATGTATTCTGTTTTATATAAAAATCTTTTCTGTTTTATTATATTAATAATACTAATAAAACAAAACTCATCATCATTATCATAATTCACACTATTAATCGACCAGGTCGTTCCCAGAAAAGAGGGAGCTTTCTAATAAGGATTTCTACCTATTGGCGCACAATTAGGTGACCAAACCTCTCCTTAGCAGAACTTTTAAATATCATTAATATTACAAATATTAATATTAACAACTTTATTATCTCAATTATTGATTTACTAATATATAAATATCGACAATAATTGAATCAAATAACATGAGATATTATGCAGCAATTCCTGTAGCAATAATTGAACAAAACTAAGTGACTTCTCACGTAAACATCAATAATCAATACCGTGTGCTACTATGCAACCACGCGTATTACTGTACTTTTACTACCGAGTAGTTCAACAGTATTAACGGTAAAACTTTCGCTGTTATTTTCAATAAAATATTTTTATCGTTTTCTCAGTTCGATAATAATTCCGTTGTGGGGTCCACCAATGATTGCGCCATTGTACGAATATTTTCCGACCAATCGAATATTATATAACAACTTGCGTACTTTGCAAAATTTATAAATATTACCCACAACTATAACATAATATCAAATTCATTTCATAATATTCAAAAATAATAATTATAGAAAATTCATCTTTATTCATAAAAGTTGGGGTCTTACAATCTCCCCTTCTTATGAAATTTTGCCCTCAAAATTAGGGTATGTACCTGGTATATCAAAGATGTAAGGATACCTTGATTTCATTTCAGATTCTAACTCCCAGGTCATTTCCTCAACATCGTGGTTCCTCTATAAAACTTTAACTTGAGGTATAACCTTGGAGCGTAGAATATGTTCCTTCTTATCCAAGATTTGAACAGGAACCTCTTCATACGTTAAATCTTTTGCTATTTCGTCCAGTTCTAACTCAATAATGTGGTTCGGGTCTTTCACATATTTACGTAACATGGATACGTGAAAAATATTATGAACACGAGACATACTTGGGGGTAAAGTGAGTTTATAAGCTATTGTCCCTACTCGATCGAGGATTAAAAATGGGCCAATAAATCGAGGATTGAGCTTTCCTCTCTTCCCAAATCTCGTAAATCCTTTCCATGGAGCAACACGTAACAACACCTGATCTCCAATATCGAATTCCACGTCCTTTCGATGAAGATCATCATAACTCTTTTGTCGGTCTTGTGAGGTTTTTATACGTTGTTGGATCGTTTAAATCTTTTCTGTAGTCATACGTACCAACTCCAGTCCCAACAACGTTGCTTCACCCACCTCATCCCAACATACTGGAGAACAACACTTTCTTTCATACAACGCTTCGAATGGAGCCATGCCAATACTTGCTTGATAACTGTTGTTGTAGGAAAACTCCACCAATGGTAAGAACTTATCCCAATTTCCTTTGAAGTCAAGGACACAAAGTCTTAATAAATCTTCAAGTGTTTGAATAGTCCTCTTTGATTGCCCATCCATATGAGGATGTTATGCCGAACTAAATCGTAAATCCGTGCCCATAGCTTTTTGTAAACTAACCCAAAATCATGAAGTGAATCTTGGGTCTCAATCAGAAACTATGGATACTGGTATACCATGCAGTCTTACAATCTCGTTTATGTACATACGAGCAAGACGTTCAGGTGTATAAGTTTCTCGTATTGGTAAGAAATGAGCAGACTTGGTCAATCTATCAACAATGACCCAAATTTCATCTATGCCTTGAGAAACCTTGGGAAGACTAGTAACAAAATTCGTAGTAATGTGCTTCCACTTCCATTCTGTAATTTCAAGTGGTTGCAATGGACCTTTTGGTACTTGATGTTCCGCCTTGACTCGTTGACAAATTAGACACCTTGAGATAAACAACGCTATCTCTCTCTTCATATTGCCCCACCAAAATGTATGTCGAAGATCATGATACATTTTGGTACTCCTAAGATGGATTGAGAACGGTGTGTTGTGCGCCTACATTATGATTTTATACTTTAACTCAAGGTCGTTAGGAACATAAAGTCTAGAGTTTACTCGAAGTATTCCTTCTTCATCGATTTTTACTTCCGGCATAACACCTTCTTGTACTTTCTTCCTCATACGCATCAGCTCCAGGTCTGTAGCTTGAGCAACTTTAACTTTATCGATTAAAGTCGATTCTACTCGTATATTTGTCATCATCACGTGGGTCCCTGGAGTCTTTATCTCTATCTCCATCCTTTGCAAGTCATATAAATTGGGCCTTTGCGTTGACAATATCGCACTCATACCCGCATATGATCTTCTACTCAATGCGTCAGCTACCACGTTGTTTTTCCAGGATGGTATTGGATGGTATGATCATAATCTTTCAACAGTTCAAGCCAACATTGTTGTCGCATGTTGAGTTCCTTTTGAGTGAAGAAATATTTGAGGCTTTTATGATCCGTAAAGATCTCCACTTTCTCCCCATACAAGTAATGCCTCCAAATCTTTAGTGCAAAAATGTAAGGATTTGACACATAAAACGCAGCGGAAATATAAAAATTCAAAGCAATTTCCGAAACCCAAAAACAGGATCCATGCGAAAAACAATTAACTCAGTTGTTTAGAGATTATACCGAATATGAAAAACGAGAATCTGAAATTGATGCGCTCGAATCCTTAACGCAATTCCTCACGAAACTACGTCTCTATTGTATCCACACGAACGCCGCACGAACCGTCGAACGATTCTGCAGTAAGAGGGACTTGCGGTACTAGCCACCAAAGGAACCATTATGAAACTGTATGTTTTTTCCCTAGTCTCTCTCTAAGAGCGGCTAAGGTTTTCAAGTTATGAATTAACTCTAAGTAGCTGCTATATATCCTATATATAGTAGTTAAAAGGAATTAATCAAAATCTAATTTCATAAAATTCGAATATATATATATATATATATAACTTAATTAAGTCTTACTTAATTAATATACATATATACAAATTTTCCTTTTAATTTAAATTCGTGATTTAAATACTATTAATCATATTAATATATTTAAATCCTTAAAATTTAAATTTATTCCCTTTTAAATTACGTTCTATGTGTGTGACCCTATAGGTTATTATAACGTTGGTAATAATTTTAAAATCATATTATAAAATTAAAAACAGTGAGCGACATCTAGTAATGCATCACTGCTACCCAAGTAATAATAAGAGCGATGATTCGATGCAACCTTTTTGTGACCAATGTTTCAATGTAATTTAATCCTTTTAACCTTAATATCCTAGATTAAACTCGAGTAATGGAATGCGTCATACTCTTCATAATTTAATCTGAGTTTTTCTTGATCAATGAGTAGACTATATGAAACAAATCACTATTTGAGCATGGCCATTCATTTCATAGTCCTACTCAATCAAGAGGCCTATGGATATCATCCCTAATATATAGGAAGGTTAAATTCCATCTAGATCACTCATATTCCTCACACGATTCATGATGTACCCAATAATCATCTTTATAGTCCACCCTATTAAAGGTGACATTTGATGATATCAAAGTACATAAATTCCCGTGTAGTAATATAGTGATTTCAGGTCAAAGGACCATTACATCATTGCCACTATGAGAATTACTAATGACACTCCGCATAATGCTCTACATAGAATTCTCATGGTGGGTCTATCCAGTATATCGTTCTCTAACATGTACCTATGCATTGACTTAATATCTCATATATTTATAACCAATGAGATTTGGTCATCAGTCAATCCACATACTAGTCTCAATGCATCATTGTTGTCCCATCAATAATGATACTCGACTATGGGCATTTAAGAACAATGATACTAATTATAATTATATAATCTCATGTTCAAGTCACATACTTGAAACTATATAATTTGTATCACTATTCTAAGGATTTTTTTTATTATGTTAACATTTATATAACGCAATAAATAAAACCACAATAAAATCATTCATTTATTCAATCAAATATAATATCAAAACGTTAAGCAATTATATCAAATAATTGGCCTCTAGGGCATAAACTCTAACTGTCTCCCATTTACACTAGAGCCAATCACTCATGTATCTAATACCCATGGAACTAGTGTGACCGTCGTGCTTCTGCTGCGACAAAGCCTTAGGTAGTGGATCTGTAACATTATCATCTGTTGGTACTCTTCCTATATGTACATCTCCTCTATCAATGATTTTACGGATGAGATGGTACCGCCTAAGTATATGCTTGGATCGTTGGTGAGATCTGGGTTCCTTAGCCTGTGCAATGGCTTCATTGTTATCACAGTATAGCTTAACCGGATCAACAATGGTTGGAACAACACCTAGTTCAGTGATGAACTTTTTAATCCATACAGCCTCCTTGGCCACACTAGAAACAACAATATACTCAGCCTCTGTTGTAGAATCAGCTACTGTCTCTTGCTTTGAACTCTTCCAGCTAACAGCACTACCATTAAGGCAAAATACAAAACCTAACTGAGACTTATAATCATCATTATAAGTCTGGAAGCTAGCATCTGTGTAACCCTTTACTGCTATTTCGTCTTCTCCTCCATATACCAAGAATGAATCCTTAGTCCTTTTTAGGTACTTGAGGATATTCTTGACTGCTGTCCAGTGATCTTCACCTGGATTCGACTGGTATCTGCTCGTCATGTTCAAAGCATACGAGACATCCGGACGAGTACATATCATTGCGTACATGATAGATCCAATTACCGAAGCATAAGGGATCTTTCTCATACGCTCCTCATCATCTTGTGATTGAGGACATTGGGCCTTAGAGATCTTTACACCATGAGTCATGGGTAAATGTCCTCTCTTTGCCTCTTGCACGCTGAACCGTTTTAGCACTTTACCAATATATGTACTCTGACTTAGGCTGAACATTTTGCTCGATCTATCTTGATAGATCTTGATACCTAAAATGTAGGCTGCATCGCCTAAATCTTTCATGGAGAAACATTTTCCTAACCATGTTTTTACAGCCTGTAATGAAGGAATGTCATTCCCAATAATTAATATGTCGTCAACATATAATATTAGGAATACAATATGACTCCCACTAACCTTCTTATATTCACAAGTTTCATCTTTATTTTTAATAAAGCCAAACTCTTTGACTGCTTCATCAAATCGAAGATTCCAACTCCGAGAGGCTTGCTTCAATCCATAAATGGATCGTTGCAGCTTACATACCTTTCCAGCATCCTTTGAAGTGACAAAACCCTTATGTTGTGTCATGTACACATCCTTAAGGAGATTTCCATTAAGGAAAGCAGTTTTGACATCTATCTGCCATATTTCATAATCATAAAAAGCTGTAATAGTAAATAAGATCCTGATGGATTTAACCATTACCACTGGAGAGAAGGTTTCATCATAGTCAACTCCTTGAACTTATTTGAAACCTTTTGCTACCAGTCGGCCTTTATAGGTTTGTACATTACCATCGATGTCGATTTTCTTCTTGAAAACCCACTTGCACCCTATTGGTTTTACCGCTTCGGGTGGATCAACCAAAATCCATACTTGGTTAGTATACATGTAGTCCATTTTAGATCTCATGGCTTCAAGCCATCTCTCAGAATCTGGTCCATTCATAGCTTCTTGGTAGGAAGCAGGCTCATCCTGATCTATGAGCATCACATCACCATTTTGAGTCAGAAGATATCCATAATATCTCTCGGGCTCTTGGCGTGTCTTACCAGATCTACGAATTCCTTGTGTAATTTGAGCATGTTCAATTTCCACAACATCATGTGATTCCAGCTCACGTTCCAACTCAGGTTCAATGATATTCTGTGGTTCTCAAATTTCATCGAGTTCAACTTTCCTCCCACTATTTCCTTTAGAGACAAATTCTCTTTCTAGAAAAATACCAGTTCGAGCAACAAACACTTTGTTCTCATAAGGTTTGTAGAAATAATACCCTTTTGTTTCTTTTGGGTATCCCACAAAATTACATTTGTCAAATTTGGGTCCGAGCTTGTCAGAATCCAGACGTTTTACAAATGCCTCGCAACACCAAATCTTCATGAACGACATACTAGGACGTTTCCCAGTCCACATCTCATATGGTGTCTTCTGAACCGTCTTTGTAGGAACACGGTTAAGTGTGAATGCAGCTGTCTCTAGGGCATGACCCCAGAAGCTTATTGGAAGATCTGCATGACTCATCATTGATCGTACCATGTCCAACAAGGTTCGATTCCTCCTCTCAGACACACCATTCCATTGTGGTGTTCCAGGTGGAGTGAGCTGTGATATAATACCACACTCCTTTAGAATGTCATCAAAGTCTTGGCTTATGTATTCACCTCCTCGATCGGATCGAAGGGCTTTTATGCTTTTGCCAAATTGGTTTTGAACTTCATTCTTGAATTTTTTGAACTTTTTAAAGGATTTGGATTTGTGTCTCATTAGATACACATATCCATATCTACTAAAGTCGTCGGTAAATGTAATGAAGTAATAAAACCTATCTCTTGCTAACGAACTCATGGGTCCACATACATCACTATGTATAAGTCCCAATACATTGCTAGTCCGTTCACTGTGTCCAGTGAAAGGGGCTTTAGTCATCTTGCCTAATAAACAAGACTCACATTTGGTATATGATTCAAAATCAAATGAATCCAAAAACCCATCTTTATAGAGTTTTGATATACATTTCTCATTTATATGGCCCAAAGGACAGTGCCAGAGATATGTTGGATTTGAATCATTTGATTTGAATCGTTTTGTATTTATGTTATAGATATGCATATCTAAGTCAAGAATATAAAGACCATTACACAATTGTGCAACACCATAACATATATCATTTAAGTAAAATGGACAACGGTTGTTCTTTATTATAAATGAAAAACCTTTCTTGTCCAAACAAGAAACAGAAATAATGTTTTTGCTTATAGCAGGCACAAAGTAACAATCTTCTAATTCTAAAACTAGCCCAGAGGGCAAAGATAAATAATAAGTTCCTACGGCCAGTGCAACAACTTTTGCTCCATTACCAACACGTAGGTCAACCTCTCATTTTGCCAAAGTCCTACTCCTTCGGAGTTCCTGCACATTAACACAAATGTGAGAACTACATCCAGTATCTAATACCCATGATGTAGAAGTAGACAAGTTGACTTCTATAACATATATACCTGAATCGGAAGTCATACTTCCTTTCCTTTTCTTCACTTATTCCAAATAAGCAAGACAATTCTTTTTTCAGTGTCTAGGTTTTCCACAGAAGTGACAATCACCTTCTTTAGCCACCCCACCTTTAGGTTTTAAAGCCTGTTTGGTTTTGGGATTAGGTTTAGCACCAGATTTAGATCCTATTTTCTTCTTGGATTTCCATTTTCCCTTAGCATTTCCCTGTTGCACCATCATTATGGGAGCGGGTCCTGCCTTTTTCATGTTATTCTTGGCAGTTCTTAACATGCTCAATAACTCAGTAAGGGGTTTCACAATTTCATTCATAAGATAATTCATGACAAATTGAGAATAGCTGCTGTTCAAGGATTGCAAAACAAGATCTGTTTGGGCCTCCAGAGTGATTTAAAAACCCAACCTATCAAGGTACTCAATATACCCAATCATTTTCAGCACATGTGGACCAACTGAATCACGTTCACCCATTTTGTAGTGATACAATGCCTTGCTTGTATCATACCTCTCCTGTCGAGCATGCCCTTCGAACAATTTCTTGAGATGCTCGATTATCTCATAAGCATCCATCAACTCATGTTGCTTCTGAAGCTCAGCGTTCATGGTTGCTAGCATGAGACAACTCACGTCCAGAGCATCATCTTGATGCTTCTTGTAAGCATTATGCTCCACATGTGGTGCAGTATCAGCTGGTGCTGCATGAATGGGCTTTTCAATGACATATAGCTTGCGCTCTTATTTGAGGATAATCCTCAAGTTCCTATGCCAGTCAAGAAAATTAATTCCACTCATCTTGTCCTTCTCAAGGACTGATCGTAGTGAAAGACTACTTGTATTGTTGTTGTTTGCCATTGATATCTACAATTTATAAGTGCAAAAAAAATAATAAGTCAAATTGCAGAGTTGATATTATGTAATTGATAATAGTACATTCAAAATATCCCTCCCACTATTTTATTCAAATTAATATCCCTCACCATTAATTCGGAAAGCATTTTTCAATTAAATCTTTCTAGTGAGCCAAGATCCATATTTCATTATGCCCTAAGTTAGCTTTGGCTAATCTCTTAAAACACAATTATTTAGGTAGACAGCCCTTTTGTCAATTATATCATATATAACTCCTGGATAATTTGGTAAACAACAATTGTTTCTAGTCCATCTAATGGTACCTACCAAACTCTATGCCTCTAAGTCCAAAATCCTATTGAGATAACTTAGTTAAGTCGGGCCCAATGATTTTAACAGTTTAGATATCACAATTATCCTATCGCATATTACCTAGATAAATAGGGTACTTTGCTTTGGCAAACCTAAATCAATTGATCAAGGTCTTGATGAGTGTTATTCATTGAAAGGCATCTGATTTAGACTTAATAATTTAATGAGGGATTTTATTAATAAATTTAGATCTCACCAATTTTAATCTTATTAAGCATGCACATTATTTATCATATCATATCGCATACAAGCATAAATTAAGTGCAAAATTAAATGTGTTATAGTTATGGCCCAATCCACTATCAATCTTTTCAAGCTAATGAAAGATTGAATGTAAATCAAAGGTGGTAAAAGATCTTAAAATAAATAGCTTCCTTGGATCTTCCTCAAGCATGTGCCTCCTCTCCATCATCGTCTTTCCATCGTGTCCTTCATCTTTTCATCTTCATCGATTACAGATTATTACATGACATAAAGAAACCTCGAGTTACATTCGAAGGGATTTAGATGAGAAGAGAATTTTACATTAGAATTTATAGAAAGGCACGACATGCAAGCCTTATTTCATAACCAAAACCACTAACCTATGGGTCAAAAGGCCATAACTGTGCACCATGCATATCACAATAAGCACATAACAGTTTATATAAAATTAAAGAAAATATATATAAAAAATAGGGGTCACGACCATCGTGTACTACGACCGGGGGGGGGGGGGGGGTCCAAGGGGGGTCTCCCCCCTAGCGGTGGTCCGGCTGACCGATCAGCCGGTTTTCGAACTACAATCTGTATTGCAGAATATTTTCAAATGATTCTCTGAAAAAATTTCAGAATCACGTATTTTAATCCACCAAAATAGTTATAATAACAATACACCCGATACATATCATATATGTCCAGTTTCAATTAATCATATTAAACTGAATACTGTTATTATGCCATATAAGATATAATTAACAGAATAATATATACATGCATATCTATTACTGATATTCATAATACCAGAATATGTTGATTACAGAATATCATATACTCAATTAACAGAACATCATATACATGCATATCTATTACTGATATTTATAATATCAACATATGTCGATTACAGAATATCATATACTTAATTAACAGTTCGGTAAAATTGTATCATCATATATCATATATATCGAAAACAATATAATCAATTTCAGATCGATAAAATTGTTTCATCGCATACCATATATATTGAAAACAATTAAACATGTTATCTGAATTAATCGTTTCGCAAGTAGCTTTGATACCACTGTAGGGATTCGGCACATAAAATGCAGCAGAAATATAAAAATTCAAAGCAATTTCCGAAACCCAAAAACAGGATCCATGCGAAAAATAATTAACTCAGTTGTTTAGAGATTATGCCGAATATGAAAAATGAAAATTTGAAATTGATGCGCTCGAATCCTTAACGCAATTCCTCACGAAACTACGTCTCTATGGTATCCACACGAACGCCGCACGAACCGTCGAACGATTCTGTAATAAGAGGGACTTGCAGTACTAGCCACCAAAGGAACCTTTATGAATAGTATGTTTTCTCTCTTGTCTCTCTCTAAGAGAGGCTAGGGTTTTCAAGTTATGAATTAACCCTAAGTAGCTGCTATATATTCTATATATAGTAGTTAAAAGGAATTAATCAAAACCTAATTTCATAAAATCCAAATTTATATATATATATATATATAACTTAATTAAGTCTTACTTAATTAATATACATATATACAAATTTTCTTTTTAATTTAAATTCATGATTTAAATACTATTAATCATATTAATATATTTAAATCCTTAAAATTTAAATTTATTCCCTTTTAAATTATGTTCTATGTGTGTGACCTTATAGGTTATTATCACGTTGGCAATAATTTTAAAATCGTATTATAAAATTATAAACAGTGAGCGGCATCTAGTAATGCATCACTGCTACCCAAGTAATAATAAGAGTGATGATTCGATACAACCTTTTTGTGACCAATATTTTAATGTAATTTAATCCTTTTAACCTTAATATCCTAGATTAAACTCTAGTCATGGAATGTGTTATACTCTTCATAATTTAATCTGAGTTTTTCTTGATCAATGAGTAGACTATATGAAATAAATCACTATTTGAGCATGGCCATGAATTTCATAGTCCTACTCAATCAAGAGGCCTATGGTTATCATCCCTAATATATAGGAAGGTTAAATTCCATCTAGATCACTCATATTCCTCACACGATTCATGATGTACGCAATAATCACCTTTATAGTCCACCCTATTAAAGGTGACATTTGATGATATCAAAGTACATAAATTCCCGTGTAGTAATATAGTGATTTTCGGTCAGAGGACCATTACATCATTGTCACTATGAGAATTGCTAATGACACTCCACATAATGCTCCACATAGAATTCTCATAGTGGGCCTATCCAGTACATCGTTCTCTAACATGTACCTATGCATTGACTTAATATCTCATATATGTATGACCAATGAGATTTGGTCATCAGTCAATCCACATACTAGTCTCAATGCATCATTGTTGTCCCATCAACAATGATACTCGACTAGGGACATTTAAGAACAGTGATACTAATTATAATTATATAATCTCATGTTCAAGTCACATACTTGAAACTATATAATTTGTATCACTATTCTAAGGATTTTTTTATTATGTTAACATTTATATAACGCAGTAAATAAAACCATAATAAAATAATTCATTTATTCAATCAAATATAATATCAAAACGTTAAGCAATTATATCAAATAATTGGCCTCTAGGGCATAAACTCTAACAAAATACGACTGCTTCCAACTCTAGATCATGAGTATGATAATTCCTCTCATATTCTTTGAGTTGTTGAGAGGCATAGGCTATGACTTTCCCATGTTGTATGAGAACACATCCTAACCCTTTGCCCGAAGCATCACTGTAGATGACAAATCCCTCCGAGCCAGATGGTATTATCAGAACAGGTGCTGAAATGAGTCTCCTCTTGAGTTCTTGAAAACTCTTCTCGCATTCCTAACTCCTACCGAATTTTGTATCTTTCCGAGTCAGCTGAGTTAATGGAGTAGCGATTCGAGAAAATCCTTCTACGAATCTCCGATAATAACCAGCTAAGTCGAGAAAGCTACGTATTTCGGTCATTGATTTAGGTTGTTCCCAGCTTTGAATGGCTTCAATCTTTGCCAGGTCAACAGATATTCTATGACTTGATACCACGTGCTCAAGGAATGCAACTTCCTCAAGCTAGAACTCGCATTTCTTCAACTTGGCATAAAGCTTATATTCACGAAGCTTTTGGAGTATCAGCCTCAAGTGTTGCTTATGATCTTCACGGCTTTTGGAATAAATAAGGATGTCATCAATAAAGACGACCACAAAGTGATCCAAATATTCCTTGAATACTCGGTTCATCATATCCATGAAGGCAGCAGGAGCATTAGTCAATTCAAAAGATATGACTAAGAATTCATAATGCCCGTACCGAGTTCTGAAAGCCATCTTTGGAATGTCATCGGTTCTAATCTTTAATTGGTGATATCTGGAACGAAGATCAATCTTTGAAAAAATTTGGTGCCTTGCAACTGGTCAAACAGGTCATCAATACGAGGCAATTGATATCTATTTTTGATAGTGACATGGTTCAACTCCCGATAATCAATACAAAGTCACATACTCCCATCTTTCTTCTTCACGAATAGAACAGGAGCACCCCAAGGAGAAGTACTAGGACGAATAAAGCTAATGTCTAACAATTCCTGCAGTTGGGTCTTTAACTCCTGAAGTTCAATAGGAGCCATTCGATATGGGGTTTTGGAAATGGGTTTTGTACCAGGTTCAAGGTCAATACAAAAT
Organism: Panax japonicus; assembly: GCA_020205505.1. Classification (NCBI taxonomy): domain Eukaryota; kingdom Viridiplantae; phylum Streptophyta; class Magnoliopsida; order Apiales; family Araliaceae; genus Panax; species Panax japonicus. The sequence goes on along the minus strand of CM035095.1, from coordinate 67,226,870 downwards.
TCAATTTCACGCTCTGGGGGTAAGCCAGGAAGTTCTTCAGGGAATACGTCAGGAAATTCATTAACAATAGAAATATCATTCAAAACTGACGTATTTTTGTTTAGATCCATGACATGAGCTAAGAAAGCTTGACATCCGTTTTTCAATAAACGAATAGCTTTATGGCTTGAGATGACTGTGATTGATTTTAATGGTTTGGTTGCTTGAATTCGCATAATAGGTTGGTTAGGAATATGAAAGCTAACAACCTTTACGAAAACAATCTATTTTTGTATAATGAGTGGTTAACCAATCAATCCATAGAATTACGTTAAATGCAAGTTTTTTTAATGAAATAAGATCGACAGGTAATGTGAGGGTACCGATTTGAACCAAACAAGACTTATAAACAGTGGATGTAATGAAGGTTTCTCCCAACGGAGTTTTAACAGATAAGTCAAAGTCTAATTTCTCCGGAGTCAAATTTAAACGTTGAGTGAAAGTAGGAGAAATAAAAGAATGGGTAGACCCGGTATCAAATAAGGTATATACTTCGCTATAGTTTATGATAAACTTACCCGTGATGACCTCGTTCGGGTTCCTTGCTTTCTGGAGGGACACATTAGTCCAAACTGTACATAGCAGTACAAAGCGTGTTACAATTGTTGTGTAGTGAAGTCAAGTCTAGCTAGGATGGAAGCACAAAATGTGACGCCCCCAAATCCGGGTATCTTCCAACCCGACAGATGGTGCTACACGGTACTACCATGAATTTATTCATTCCATGAAATAGTCTCAAAAGGACTAATATAATTTCTATATATATCAAAATAATATTACATTTCCTAGGTTCTTTGTAACCCATTCATTTTTTCTTGTCATAATATTTAATATATTACAATCATCGAACTATTCTATTACATGAAGAGCTAAGGGTTCGTCTTCGCCATGCCCTTATCTTTGTCCGAGCCTTCAGTCCGCTCAATCTTGGTTGTGTTCATATGGTTCAAGCAAGAGTGAGCATGACTAGCTCAGCAAGTACTAAAATTCTAATAAACAACATGCTTAAAACATATAACTCATATATCTTCAGTAACTGAACAATAGTTACGAAGTAATATCGATAATTCAAAATACCACTTCTTTTCCTTTAAAACATTTTATAACAACCATACTCAGTGGAATAACAATTATGGCTCAAGACTATGAGCATATCATAAGTTCTTTTGAAAAGGACAACCCGACACTAAGTCTGTAAGTCCGATATATCTTACTAGCACGTCTGGGTGATCAGCCCATAGTACTCTATGTTGATCAACACTACATTCATTAAACGTGTATACGTTTAATTTTTGGCAACCTCACGTGCCCGTCGTTAAACGACAAAAACATTTGAACATACTTGGTCTTCGATTGAAAACCATACCAATATAGCTCGGTAAATATTAATCATGCTTGACAGAATCATAATATAAGTCTAGCCGAAAGAATTGGCTTTAAGACTTCATCATTCAAGACTTCATGCGAAAGAGTACACGAATTACAAAACTTGTCCAGACTGAACTGGAACAAGGGTTAGAATACTTGCCTTCAGCGACTGCTTACTAATTAACTCCCGTACACTTTAGGTCTCTAAGTTTCTACAACACATGATCATATAACGTACCACATTAGGTCATATATAATCAAATATGTATACTATTATATCTTACCCTTCATCTCAATATAAATCCTGACTTAGATCTACTATTATGGGTTTTCGGCTTTCATTACGTCATTCATGTTTCATTCATATTTGATTGATTATTAACTCTTAATCAACTTACATTAGTGTCTTACAATGTCTTAACAATGTAATGATTATATCATAGTTCAAGTTCCCTTTCATTCTGTACTTGAAAACATTCTTTACTGTCCATGGTCTAGGGCTGGCGCCGCGGCGCCACCCATTACTCCGCATCTCGCGCTGCGACGCGAGTTAACGGTGGCTAACTTCCGAATCTGGCGCTGCGGCGCCACCTATTTGGCCTTGGGTTGGCACCGCAGCGCCAACTCTGTGCCTTAGAAAACTTTTACAGATTTTTAATTTTGTGAAATTCCTGGACGCATAACTTCTTCATTAGAAGTCCGAATTGGCTCGTTCAAAAGCCTACGGTTCACAAAATACGTACTCTATGCGTTCATACAAGAATTTTATCTATTCAACTTCGCTTGCTAAAATTTCACCTATTAGTTCATTTTTAACGAAAATGATAAACGTTCGTGAACGTTCAACGCTCGTTTCTTCGTTCTAAGTTGGAATCCGGTCATTTTCGAGTCCGCAACTCTATAATGCCAAATATTACTTGTCTCCATCGAAAACCAATATTTCTGACTTCAAACTCAAAATATGATTTCCATTCTGAGAATTTCACGAATTCGACGATTATCGTCTAATCGTGTGAATTCCGGCAAAACTTCATTACTAATCATTCTAAATGGATTTCAACCAACATATGATCATTACAAGTTAATTATTACCCAAACTTATAATCAAAGTAGGTTTTGACTTATTCCCATAAGTCAATGACTTATTTAACTTATGAACTATAATTCCTCATGCCTATGCCTTATTATGAACCTATGTCCATTAATCTATATTCTTATGTTATATTCAAAATACTAATCATCATATGACCAACATATGATAAGTTCTTCATTATTCTAAGAACTTATTAATGTTCAAGTTGCTTATCCAACTTATTCGGCTTAAGTTCATTCCTTATTAACTTATTACATGTTCTTAACATACAATCTCCCTTCTCTATCAATTCTATCATAGAAGAGATGTAGATAAAAGATATGAGTCTTACCTTTGAAGACTTCAATTCACTTTGGAAAACTAGCAAAGGTTGAAGTGGCTTATAAGTCTTAAGTGACTTATTCTCTCTACCAATTAAGTAGCTTATATTTGAGAGGAAAGTTGGATGAAAATAACAACCAACAAAATTTGAAATGAGGCTTGTATTTATAGGCCACCAAAGGTTAGGGCTTTTTAGACTTTAAAACATCCCACCTCCTTATTGCACCTCCTCATCCTCCACCTCCTTACTATTCATTCTTTGCTCATCACATCACTTGGTCACCACACAAAATCCTTGCCTATCAAGCTTACCCACTTCATACTTGGTTTGCCCCATGGATCAAGGCTTCTCATTGGACTTGTTAATTAAATCTAGCCACTTCCTAAATGGGCTTGTGCTAACATAGTTTGGACTCATGATATATCAAAATCTTGGGCTTGATTGTCAAATTATATTGGACTTCTCTTATTAGGCTAATAAACCTACAAGTCCATTAACTTTAATTAACCAACTTAACATTTCTACCCCACATATAATCTTCGTATGCTAACTCGTATATTAGTTCATAATATACGTTATCTCATTCTTCATACATAATAGTACAATATATCATATTATACTTACATTCATTATCTTCATATAATGAATACACATTATACGATCACAACTTCCTTTCCTTAACGCTTAATAAACCTAACGTTCCAAAATTAGGTCCACATGTGAAATATTATGTTTTCCATACCTAGATTATTATTACATAATCAATATCGCCTTGATATTATAACGTTACGTATTTTTCAGAAGTTCAAAAATAATTCCCAAGCAGAAATCGATGAATATTATTTTTCAGAAAATTTCTCGGAAAGCTTTATTTTCGTCTTAGAAATTCAAACACCTTAATTCATTCATTTTGTTAAAATACTACGAAGTTCCAACATTTCTAGGTTATAGAACAACATTCATCTTATCAACACGTAATAATAATAAATAATATTATTTTATTCATTATTAAAAGTATTTACTAAGGTTCGATTTTCCGGGGTGTTACACTCTCTCCCCCTTATAAGGATTCTGTCCCCAGAATCTCGCTATAGAAAAAAAATTACACAAATAAATGAGGGTAATTCTTTTTCATTGTTTCTTCTAACTCCCACGTTGCTTCTTCTGCATTGTGGTTCTTCCATATCACCTTTACCGAAGGTATAACTTTATTCCTCAGAACTTGTTCTTTCCTATCGATAATTTGATTCGGCATTTCCTCGTACGTTAAGTCCTTCCCGACATGAATAGGTTCATATTCTATCACGTGCTTATAATCTGGCTTATAAGGACGTAATAAGGACACGTGGAATACATTATGTATTCGTTTTAGTTCTGGAGGTAATTCTATCATGTAAGCTACCTCACCCACCCATTTTAATACTTCAAAAGGTCCTTTGAACCTTGGACTTAACTTTTCCTTCTTCCTAAAACGTATCTTTCCTTTCCAGGGAGATAATTTTAGGAATACAAACGAACCTAGTTCAAACTCTCGATTCTCTTTATGTGGATCAGTAAACTTTTTATGTCTTTCTTGAGCTGCTAGAAGACGCATTTGTATCTTCTTGACAATATCCGCTGTCTATTGCACCAATTTTGGTCCCAACATTTGGCGTTCTCCTACCTCATCCCAATACAGTGGCGTTCTGCATTTCCACCCATACAAAGCTTCGTAAGTCGGCATACCTATGCTTGCATGATAACTATTGTTATACGCAAACTCCACTAATGGTAGATGATCATCCCAACTACCCTTGAAATCCATGACACAAGATCTTAACATATCTTCTAACGTCTAAATATTTCTCTCGCTTTGTCCATTAGTTTTTGGATGATACGCCGTACTCAGTTTCAACTACGTTCCCAACTGCTCTTGTAGACTCCTCCAAAAGTTCGACGTTTCGTGGATCACGATCTGACACAATCGATACTGGTACTCCATGTCTGGAGATTATCTCATTAATATAGAGTCTAGCTAACTAGTCTAAGTTATACTTAACTCTAATTGGCAAAAAGTGAGCCGACTTCGTTAGTCGGTCCACTATTACCCAAATCGTATCATACCCCTTAGTTGTAGTCAGAAGTCCTACCACAAAATCCATCGTGATATTTTTCCACTTCCACTCCGGGATTTCCAATGACTGTAACAAGCAACTTGGTCGTTGATGTTCCGCCTTAACTTTCTGCCAAGTTAAGCACCTACTTACGTACTCTGCTATCTCGTTCTTCATGTTTGGCCCCCAAAAACTCTGTCGAAGGTCTTGATACATCTTAGTGCTACCAAGATGAATCGAAAACCTCGAATATGAGCCTCTTGCAATACCTGCTCCTTTAATTTCGTCTCATTTGGAACCCAAATTCTTCCTTTAAATCTCAATAATCTCTCATTATTAAGACTGTACTTACTATCTTTTTCATTGGGCAGTCGCTCCTTCATCGGGTCACACTCATCCGTTTTGAGTTGTACCTCTTTAACTCTCTCTACAATGGTAGATTGCAATCCTTCGTAAACAACATTTATCCCCCTTCACTTGGCAGCATCATTTCCAACTCCATCCTAGCCATCTCTGTTATCAACTTAGTTTGAGCCATCAACAAAGATAACTTTTCCCGACCCTTCCTTCTTAAGGCATCGACAACTACATTGGCTTTTCCCAGGTGATACATGATTTCACAGTCATAATCCTTTATCAACTCCAGCCATCTCCTCTGCATCATTTTCAACTCCTTATGTGTGAAGATATATTTTAGACTCTTGTGGTCCATGTATATCTCACATTTTTCTCCATAAAGATAATGTCTCCATATCTTTAGAGCAAAAACTATTGCGGCCAGTTCCAGATCATGAGTAGGGTAAACTTTCTCAAAATCCTTCAACTGCCTAGATGCATACGCAATGACCTTATCATGCTGCATGAGCACGTAACCAAGTCCTCTATGAGAAGCATCGCTATAAACTACAAAATTTCTTGTGTCATCGGGCAATGATAAAACAAGCGCTTCACTTAATCTCTTCTTTAGTTCTTGAAAACTGTCCTCGCACTTGTCAGTCCAAGCGTATTTCACCGTCTTCCTCGTCAAGTTCGTCAACGGAGTATGTATCTTTGAAAAGTCCTGGATGAATCTTTTATAGTAACCCGCTAACTCTAGGAAACTCAGCACCTCAGTCGGCATTTTTTGCTATTCCCAATTCATCACGGCTTCCACCTTCGCTGGATCTACTGAAATCCCCTCATGGTCAATGACATGACCTAAAAACTGCACCTTCTCCAACCAAAATTCACACTTAGTGAATTTTGCATACAATTTCTCCTTTCTTAGTGTCTCCAACACTAATCTAAGGTGTTCATCATAATCTTCTGGGGTCTTAGAATAGACTAGAATATCATCTATAAACACCACGATGAACTTGTCCAAATATTGTTTGAACACTCTGTTCATCATATCCATAAATGTAACTGGTGCATTTGTCAACCCAAACGACATCACCAGGAACTCGTAATAACCATAACGAGTCCTGAAAGCTGTCTTTGGCACATCCTTCTTTCTAACCTTCAACTGATGGTACCCCGTTCTTAAATCTATTTTAGAAAAATACTTAGCCCCTTTCAACTGATCAAAGAGATCATCTATCCTGGGCAATGGGTATTTATTCTTTATCGTTAACTTGTTCAACTCTCGATAGTCGATACACAGTCTTAACGATCCGTCCTTCTTCTTGACAAACAGTACTGGTGCTCCCCATGGCGAAACACTCGGTTGAATGTACTTCCTGTCTAGCAGTTCTTGCAACTGCATCATCAACTCCTTCATCTCTACTGGCATCATACGATACGGTGCCCTGGAAACTGGTGCCGCTCCTGGCACAATGTCTATCACAAACTCTATCTCCCTATTCGGCAAAAGACCTGACAATTCACTCAGAAATACATCGGCGAATTCTTTCACTATAGGTATTTGTTCCATAGCAGCTACCACTCTCTGGGTATCCACAACATGGCACAGATAACCTACACATCCCTTTCTCAGTAATTTCCTAGTTTGTGTCATGGTTAGACAACACGAACGTCCCGGCGATCTATTCCCGTAAAATACTACCCGAGGTTGTTCTAACGTCTTAATGTTCACACATTTCTTTTGACAATCTATAATTGCCCCATGGTTTACTAACCAATCCATTCCGAGAATTACGTCGAATTCTCCTAACTTTATCGGTAACAAATCTACCAATAATTTACAACCGCATATCTACACAACAACTCCTATGAACATTTTTAACATGAATTATTTCTTCATTTGCTACCTGAATATTTAAAGGTATAGGCAACTTTTCGGGAAGTAATCCTAATCGTCTAGCAAAATTGCATGCTATAAATGAACAAGTACCACCCGAATTAAATAGCACGTATACATTGATATTGTTGATCGAAATAATACCTGCGACGACGTCCCCTGATGCAACTGCATCTTGGACTGTTATGTTAAAGGTACGGCCCATCGGCCTACCCAGCTGTGTTGGCCCACTAATAGCTACCTTACCGCTATTAGCGCCCCGGTTCCTGTCCGTCCCCTTCTTCGGGAAGTTCTTTGCCATGTGGTCAGGTTATCCACACACAAAGCATCCGTGGTTCTTCTTCAGACTCAGACAATTAGGCGCAATGTGCCCCTCCTATCCACAATTGTAATAGACGACCTTCCCCTTGAGACAGACTCCTAAATGAGTCTTCCCACAAGTCTTGCAGGCCTCCATTCTTTTCTTTCGGTCTCCTTGCTTCACTCAAGTATTCCCAAAGTGAAATACCTTCCTTTTCTGACCCTCGCCACTACCACTAGCTCCCTCGATTTTTACTCCCCCATCTACCTTACCCTTATTTTTCTTTTCTTTGTGGTATTGGCTCAATGCCTCACAACCACCTTCGGCGATTACCGCCTTCTCTAAAATGGTTCTGAAAGAAGTACTTTAGAACACCGATATATGGTTATAGAGCTAGGGTTTCAGGCCTTGCTCGAACCGTCATGCATTCCTCACCTCCATATCCACTTGGTGTGGAGCGAACCTCGCCAGTTCATTGAACTTGGCAGCGTATTTGGGAACCGTCACGTCCCCTTGTTTTAACTACAAAAACCGCATTTCCATCCTTCCCTGCATACTCGTGGGAAAGTAGTTCTCAAAGAATATCTCCTTGAACTGATCCCACGTCAGATTCGCTATCCCAGCCCTAGCCTGATTGGCTTCCCACCAAAAGTTAGCTTCACCCTTCATCATATAAGTCGCAAAGGCAACCTTCTGGGCCTCATCGACATTTGCTATCACAAATGCCTTTTCTATCTCCTTAACCCACGTTTGGGCTTCGATAGGGTCCGTAGTTCCTTTGAACTCCAGCGGACCTACACTCTTGAAATCCTTAAAGGTAGTAGCTCGTCCTACTCCTGGATTTATGGGGATATTAGCCCATGTTCTATTAAAGGCAACTGTTAATAAATTAGCAAACTCCTACATCCTATTAATCAGACCTCCCTTTGTTTGATTTACGTTTGCACCTTGATTACGTTGCAGTCTTCTTGGCGGCATTTTGCTGATACAATAAACACATTGCGTTATTATTCCTCTCTTTATTAGTTATCATTTAATAGTAAACAATAACTCCAAAATCCATAACACATTTCTTTCCATAAAAAGATCTTTATATTCATTCTCGTAATATAATACTACATCGGTTACATACACAGCCTAAGCTGATTACATTACTTTCCCGCTATCATTTTCCAAAAATTAGGATTTAGAAAAGACTACCCTTTACTATACAAAAAGGGCTTTACGTCACTACTACTTACACAATATTTACATATTAATCTATCTACCAGTAGTCTACATTTTCCTCAAGGCATTATCGAAATCTACCTTGGCAAGACCGACAATAATATCACGGCTAATAGTATGCCGTGTTTGCCCCACCTCCACCAGATATCCAGCTACCTGCTGCTGGAAATCCATATGAGAACTCCTATAGATATAGGACATCCTCCCTATCTTCTGCACCTTAGTCTTTAGCTCCTCCTTGAGCTCAAAGACCTCATGCTTTAAATCCTAGACTTTGTCCTTAGCATAAATCCTCTCGTCATGTTCCTGCTCCCACATGGACTCGACATCAGTCTTGTCCTCTATAACCATCTGGAGCTCTGCCTTCAACTCCTTGACCTCCTAACAGTAATGGATATTTTTATCCAACACTGACATAAATAGAGACATCATCGACCCCCCAGGAGCTATCTCCGCTGCTATAGCCACTGGGTTAAAGGAGACTGTCTCTATCTCCTCCTCTATCATCCCGTCTAATACTGACATATAATCAGCTTCATTTGAGTCTCCAGACTCAATAATCACTACATCTGGCTCTGCTACTATAGGGTTTGGTATAACCTCTACTTGGTTCACCGATTCTTCACTAATGGTTTTCTCATTTACAAACATCTCGTTTACACCTGACATCTACACAAAACAATTAAGTTGATTAGTACATGTCAGTAGAATAATACAAACACATAACATAATCATAATGCATTTTTATAAGGTTATTTTCTTCTTGTACTTCTTTGACTCCTCTTAAGATTATGACTTAAGGTTTTTAATCCCCCCTTAAGTTTTATAACCTAATGCTTTGATACCAACTTGTGACGCCCCCAAATCCGAGTATCTTCCAACCCGACAGATGGTGTTACACGGTACTACCATTCATTTATTTATTCCATGAAATAATCTCAAAAGCACTAATATAACTTCTATATATATATCAAAATAATATTATATTTCCCAAGTTCTTTGTAACCCATTCAATTGTTCTTGTCATAATATTCAATATATTACAATCATCAAACTATTATATTATATGAAGAGCTAAGGGTTCGTCTTTGTCTTGCCCTTATCTTTGCCCGAGCATACAGTCCGATCGATCTTGGCTGTGTTCATATGGTTCAAGCAAGAGATAGCATGACTAGCTCAGCAAGTACTAAAATTCTAATAAACAATATGCTTGAAATATAGAACTCATTTATCTTTAGTAACTGAACAATAGTTACGAAGTACTATCGATAATTCAAAATACCACTTCTTTTCCTTCAAAACATTTTATAATAACCATACGCAGTGGAATAACAATTATGGCTCAAGACTATGAGTATATCATAAGTTTTTTTAAAAAGGACAACCCGACACTAAGTCCGTAAGTCCGACATATCTTACGAGCACATCTGGGTGATCAGCCCATAGTACTCTATGTTGATCAACACTACATTCATTAAACGTATATACGTTTAAGTTGTGGCAACCTCACGTGCCTGTCGTTAAACGACAAAAACATTTGAACATACTTGGTCTTCGATTGAAAACCATACCAATATAGCTCGGCAAATATTAATCATGCTTGACAGAATCATAATATAAGTCTAGCCAAAAAGAATTGGCTTTAAGACTTCATCATTCAAGACTTCATGCGAAAGAGTACATGAATTACAAAACTTGTCCAGACTGAACTGGAACAAGGGTTAGAATACTTGCCTTCAGCGTCTGCTTACTGATTAACACCCGTACACTTTAGGTCTCTATGTTTCTACAACACATGATCATATAACATACCACATTAGGTCATATATAATCAAGTATGTATACTATTATATCTTACCCTTCATATCAATGTAAATCCTGACTTAGATCTACTATTATGGGTTTTCGGCTTTCATTACGTCATTCATGTTTCATTCATCTTTGATTGATTATTAACACTTAATCAACTTACATTAGTGTCTTACAATGTCTTAATAATGTAATGATTATATCATAGTTCATTATTATTAAGTTCCCTTTCATTCTGTACTTGAAAGCATTCTTTATTGTCCATGGTCTAGGGCTGGCGCCGCGGCGCCACCCATTACTCTGCATCTCGCGTTGCGGCGCGAGTTAGCGGTGGCCAACTTCCGAATCTGGCGCTACGGCGCCACCTATTTGGCCTTGGGTTGGCCAACTCTGTGCCTTAGAAAACTTTTACAGATTTTTAATTTTGTGAAATTCTCGGACGCATAACTTCTTCGTTAGAAGTCCGAATTGGCTCGTTCAAAAGCCCACGGTTCACAAAATACAAACTCTATGCGTTCAAGCAAGAATTTTATCTATTCGACTTCGTTTGCTAAAATTTCACCTATTAGTTCATTTTTAACGAAAATGATAAACGTTCGTGAACGTTCAACGCTCGTTTCTTCGTTCTAAGTCAGAATCCGGTCATTTTTGAGTCCGCAACTCTATAATGCCAAATATGACTTGTCTCCATCGAAAACCAACGTTTCTGACTTCAAACTCAAAATATGACTTCTATTCCGAGAATTTCACGAATTCGACGATTATCGTCAAATCGTGTGAATTCCGGCAAAAGTTCATTACTAATCATTCTAAATGGATTTCAACCAACATATGATCATTACAAGTTACTTATTACCCCAACTTATAATCAAAGTAGGTTTTGACTTATTCTCATAAGTCAATGACTTATTTAACTTATGAACTATAATTCCTCATGCTTATGACTTATTGTGAACCTATGTCCATTAATCTATATTCTTATGTTATATTCAACATACTAATCATCATATGACAAACATATGATAAGTTCTTCATTATTCTAAGAACTTATAGATGTTCAAGTTGCTTATCCAACTTATTCGGCTTAAGTTCATTCCTTATTAACTTATTACATGTTCTTAACATACAATCTCCCTTCTCTATGAATTCTATCATAGAAGAGATGTAGATAAAAGATATGAGTCTTACCCTTGAAGACTTCAATTCACTTTGGAAAATTAGCAAAGGTTGAAGTGGCTTATAAGTCTTAAGTGACTTATTCTCTCTACCAATTAATTAGCTTATATTTGAGAGGAAAGTTTGATGAAAATAACAAACAACAAAATGTGAAATGAGGCTTGTATTTATAGGCCACCAAAGGTTAGGGCTTTTTAGACTTTAAAACATTCCACCTCCTTATTCCACCTCCTCATCCTCCACCTCCTTACTATTCATTCTTTTCTCATCACATCACTTGGTCACCACACAAAATCATTGCCCATCAAGCTTACCCACTTCATACTTGGTTTGCCCTATGGATCAAGGATTCTCATTGGACTTGTTAATTAAATCTAGCCACTTCCTAAATGGGCTTGTGCTAACATAGTTTGGACTCATGATATTTCAAAATCTTGGGCTTGATTGTCACATTATATTGGACTTCTCTTATTAGGCTAATAATCCTACAAGTCCATTAACTTTAATTAACCAACTTAACATTTCTACCCCACATATAATCTTCGTATGCTAACTCGTATATTAGTTCGTAATATACGTTATCTCATTCTTCATACATAATAGTGAAATACATCGTATTATACTTACATTCATTACCTTCATATAATGAATACACATTATACGATCATAACTTCCTTTCATTAACGCTTAATAAACCTAACGTTCCCAAATTAGGTCCACTTGTGAAATATTACGTTTTCCATACTTAGATTATTATTACATAATCAATATCGCCTTGATATTATAACGTTACGTACTTCTCGGAAGTTCAAAAATAATTCCCAAGCAGAAATCGATGAATAGTGTTTTTCAGAAAATTTCTTAGAAAGCTTTTATTTTCGTCTTAGAAATTCAAACACCTTAATTCATTCACTTAGTTAAAATACTATGACGTTCCGACGTTTCTAGGTTATAGAACGACATTCATCTTACCAACACGTAATAATAATAAATAATATTATTTTATTCATTATTAAAAGTATTTACAAAGGTTCGATTTTCTGGGGCGTTACACAAAAGGCCGTCCCAGACAAGTCAAAGTCGGTAGTTCAAGGGAGAGCATTTATCGTGACCTCCCAAAAAGCGAGGAATCTGAATGAAGTTATCACGTTTAAACTAATCATAAACTCCTGCGAAGTTTATACCTTATTTGAGACCGGTTCTACCCATTCTTTTATTTCTCCTGCTTGCGCTCAACGTTTAAATTTAACTTTGGAGAAATTAGACTTTGACTTATCTGTTGAAACTCCATTGGGAGAAACCTTCATTACATCCACTGTTTATAAATCTTATTTGATTCAAATCGGCACCCTCACGTCACCTGTCGATCTTATCTCTTTGAAAATACTTGCATTTGATGTGATTTTAGGGATTGATTGGTTAACTATTCATCATGCTAAAATTGATTGTTTTTGTAAGGTAGTTATCTTTCATATTCCTAACCAACCTATTATGTGAATTCAAGCAACCAAACCACTAAAGGCAATCACTATCATATCAAGCCATAAAGCTATTCGTTTATTGAAAATGGATGTTAAGCTTTCTTAGCCCATGTCACAGATTTAAACAAAAATACGTCAGATTTGAATGATATTTCTATTGTTAATAAATTTTCTGACATATTCCCAGAAGAACTTCCTGGCCTACTTCTAGAACGTGAAATTGAATTTTGTATTGACTTTAAACCCGGTACAAAACCCATTTCCAAAGCCCCATATCGAATGGCTCCTAATGAACTTCAGGTGTTAAAAACCCAACTGCAGGAGTTGTTAGACATCGGTTTCATTCGTCCTAGTACGTCTCCTTGGGGTGCTTCTGTTCTATTCGTAAAGAAGAAAGATGGGAGTATGCGACTTTGTATTAATTATCGGGAGTTAAATCATATCACTGTCAAAAATAGGTTCCCGTTACCTCGCATTGATGACTTGTTTGACCAGTTGTAAGGCACTAAATTCTTTTCAAAGATCGATCTTCGTTCCAGATATCATCAGTTAAAGACTAAAACTGATGACATTCTAAAGACTACTTTAAGAACTCGGTACGGGCATTACGAATTCCTAGTCATGTCTTTTGGATTGACTAATGCTCTTATTTCCTTCATAGATATGATGAACCGAGTATTCAAGGAATATTTGGATCATTTTGTGGTTTTTTTTATAGATGACATTCTCATTTACTACAAAAGTCGTGAAGATCATGAGCAACACTTGAGGCTGATACTCCAAAAGCTTCGTGAAAACAAATTATATACTATGTTGAAGAAATGCGAGTTCTGACTGGAGGAAGTAGCATTCCTTCGGCACGTGATATAAAATCACGAAATATTTATTGACTCAGGGAAGATTCAAGCAATTCAAAGCTAAGATCAACCTAAGTCAGTAACTGAAATACGTAGCTTTCTGGGCTTAGCTGGTTATTATCAAAGATTCATGGAAGGGTTTTCTCGAATCGCCACTATGTTAACTCAGCTGACTCGAAAGGATATAAAATTCGGTTGGAGCGAGGAATATGAGAAGATTTTTCAAGAACTCAAGAGGAGACTCATTTCAGCACCTGTTCTGATAATACTATCTGGTTTGGAGGGATTTGTTATCTACAGCGATGCTTCAGGCAGACGGTTAGGATGTGTTCTCATGAAACATAAGAAAGTCATAGCCTATGCCTTACGAAAACTCAAAGAATATGAGAGGAATTATCCTACTCATGATTTAGAGTTGGCAGCAGTCGTTTTTGCGCTTAAAATCTGGAGGCATTACCTGTATGGGGAGAAGGTGGAGATCTATACAGATCATAAAAGCCTCAAATATTTCTTCACCCAAAAGGAACTCAACATGCAGCAACGACGTTGGCTTGAGCTATTGAAATATTACGATTATACCATTCAATACCATCCTGGAAAAGTGAACGTGGTAGCTAACGCGTTGAGTAGAAGATCATATGCGGGTACGAGTGAGATATTATCAATGCAAAGGCTCATTTTGTATGACTTACAAAGGATGGAGATAGAGTTAAAGACTCCAGGGACCCACATGATGATGGCAAATATACGAGTAGAACCGACTTTAATCGATAAAGTTAAAGTTGCTCAAGCTACGGACTTGGAGCTGATGCGTATGAGGAAGAAAGTACAAGAAGGTGCTATTCTTAAAGTAAAAATCGATGAAGAAGGAATACTTCGAGTCATCTCCATACTTTATGTTCTTAATGACTCTAATTTGAAGTATAAAATCATAATGGAGGCGCACAACACACCGTTTGCAATCCATCCCGAGAGTAACATAATGTATCGTGATCTTCAATAAACATTTTGGTGGAGCAATATGAAGAGAGATATCGTCAAGTTTATCTCAAGGTGTCTAACTTATCAATGTGTCAAGGCAGAGCATCAAGTGCAAAAAAGTCTATTGCAACCACTTGAAATTCCAGAATGGAAGTGGGAGCATATTACCATAGGTTTCGTTACTGGTCTTCCCAAGGTTTCTCAAGACATAGATGCAATTTGGGTCATTGTTGATAGATTAACCAAGTCTGCTCATTTCTTATCTAAACGAGAAACTTATTAACTTAAAATTCTTGCTCGTCTATATACAAATGAGATTGTAAGACTGCATGGTATGCCAGTATCCATAGTTTTTGAACGAGACCTAAGATTCACTTCACGGTTTTGGTTTAGTTTGCAGAAAGCTATTGGTACGGATTTATGATTCACTTCTGCATATCATTCTTAAACGGACGGGTAGACGGAAAGGACTATTCAAACTCTTGAAGATCTATTAAGACTCTGTATCTTGACTTCAAAGGAAGTTGGGACAAGTTCTCGCCATTAGTGGAATTCTCCTACAATAATAGTTATCAAACAAGTATAGGCATGGCTCCATTCAAGGCGTTGTATGGAAGAAAATGTCATTCTCTATTATGTTGGGACGAGGTGGGTGAAGCAACATTGTTGGGACTAGAAATGGTACGTATAACTACGGAGAAGATTCAAATGATCCAGCAATGTATAAAAACATCACAAGATCAACAAAAGAGTTATGATGATCTTCATCGAAGAGATGTAGAATTCAATGTTGGAGATCATGTGTTGTTACGTATTACTCCATGGAAAAGAGTTACGAGATTTTGAAAGCGGGGAAAGCTCAATCCTCGATTCATTGGCCCATTTGAAATTCTCGATCGAGTAGGAACGGTGGCCTATAGAGTCGCCTTACCGCCAAGTATATCTCGCGTTCATAACGTTTTTCACATATCTTTGTTACGCAAATATATGGAAGACCTGAACCACATTATTAAATTAGAACCAGACGAGATAGTGGAAGATTTAACGTATGAAGAGGTACATGTTAAAATCTTGGATAAGAAGGAACATATTTTATGCTCCAAGGTTATACCTCAAGTCAAATTTTTGTGGAGAAACCACGATGTTGAGGAAATAACTTAGGAGTTAGAATCTGAAATGAAATTAAGGTATCCTCACCTCTTCGTCATACCAGATACATACACCAATTTTGAGGATGAAATTTCATAAGAATTGGAGGTTGTAAGACCCCAACTTTTATGAATAAAGATAAATTTTTCTCAAAATATCATTTTTGAATATTAAGGTGTGAATTTGTTATAATGTTCTTGTTAGTTCCCAGTAGGCACAATATAGATCTAGAAAGGGGGTTGAATAGATCCTTTTAATTTCAAATACTTTTCTCATTTATTTTCTATTGCTAATAATTTGGCATATGACAAACATAAGAATCTTTTCAAGCACATCAGAATAAGTAAAAGATCCCCTTTATTGATATATCCATAATCATACATACATTGTTCTTAGAGTTAGTTAAGTGGTAAGTAGTTAATACAAACATAGCAGTTATAGCAGTTAAGTACATAATGTAAATAACATAAAGTAAAAGACAACAGATTTTAAGTGGTTCAGAGACTCAAGCTCCTAATCCATTCTTCTGCTTTCAACTAGCAGGATTTCCACTAAGGAAGGGCAGCATACTGAATCACTAAGATTCCTTCAAGGCTAGTAGCCTTGGGACATCAGTTCACTAAGAACTCTTCAAGGCCAGGAGCCTTGGAACTTCTCTAGTTCCCTAGAAACTCTTCAAGCCCAGTAGTCTTGGAACTTCATTTAGTCCATTCGAACAAGGACCCCTCAGGCCCTGGCTTCTTATTGAGGTTGTTGTTGCTGGTGCTGAGCTACTAAGATGTCTTTAAGCTTGAATATCTTATGTACTTAGCATCTTGGGGTGGTTCTCTTTGTATTCTGCTTCGAGTCTGGACCACATCTTCTCTAGTGCAATTGATCTTTACTCTTTTCTGCTCATCTCCATCTGATGTCATCTGTGCACCATCACCATCTGGATTTGCTAACTCTCTAAGCTTTTGGTAAACTTCGTCTGGCACTTAGCAATCCCTAAACCCTTCTTGAATGTTTTGCAGACATGATTCTGCATCTGTTCTTTTTCAACCTTTGGTTCATGGTGATCTGTAGAGTGGCTCTCTTGATCTTCTTTGTACTTTGCCACTTTTCTGAATGCTATATTTTTGTCCTTCTCGGCTCTCAGCTTAGCTACCATCTTCAATGGCATTCTTAACTTTGTTGAGTGAAGCTCTAGTCTGTTTAAGTCCTTCTTCAAAGCTGCTTCACTTCCACCTTTGTAGTCTTACTATCATTGAGACTTGTTCTTGTTAATCTCAAGTGGAACTCGTAGAGTCAACAATAGCATTACAACAACTCAAAGATTCTGCAACTTAGCAATCATCAGCAGCTCTTGATCTTTGAAGCTCTGTTAATTTATACTCCTTCCCAATCTTCTCATTGGAAAGTAGTCGTTAAAAGCTTTTTGAATTGCTTCGCAGATCTCGAGTTATTTGGTGTAGACTGCAGATGTGACATGACATCCCTTTTTCTGACTTTCTGACACTACAATCTACTGTTTCACCTACCCTATCAGAGATGTCACTTTGATGTCTCAGGCAGGTAGTCAAATTTATTTCCTCCTTTTGATTTCTCGATCAGAGGTTGTTCTTTTGCATCGATGCTCTTCAATAAGCTCTGTTCTACCATCAACCTTCAGATTGAACCGTTACCAATGCTTCAACTTTTAGATGACCAAACTCTATGATTCAGATGCATATCTTCTTGGACTTGAATGTATTGTCTAGTTAACAGGTATAGATAACACTAGGATCTTGAAGAGTGTTGATTAGATCTTTAATGTAGAACACCTCTTCCTTCTCTTGAGCAGTGCTTCAATACTTATGTTTGCTTCGACTGCTCTCAGATACTGATGGATTGACTCATTGTTCTGGCACCTTCTGAATATCAAGACACTTCAGATTTTTGGCGTGTCCAACTCGGTTTCTCCTTGTGATCTCTCGTTCACTTATCATCAATGGACTGACCCAATGCTTAATCACTTTAGCCTTGTTCTTCAAAGGCTAACCAATATTTTTGTGTACACTCCATCAGTTCCTTTTTTATTTGGTAAACACTATGATCCTGGTTGCTTTCAAGATCTTCATCTTCTATTTACTTGACAACTACTGTACTTGCTGACTTTCCTTAGTTAGTTACTGAAGTCTTCTTCTGATCAACTTGTGGAAGACTTCATCTCCAATGGCTTCACAACTCAATATGGATATTGATTGAGTTGGTGCTTAGATCGTCTGTAAGCTTACATATCATTTGTTAAGTGCTCTCTTATTCCCTTTAGGTGGGATGTATCTTTGCAGTACCAACCAGAGGCTTCATTCCTTTGGATATTCTGGGAGTGCTCAATTGTTGAGAATCGTGTTTGCTCAACGATTTTGCATTGGCGTTGTGAGTGATGATTGGGTAATATATCCATGAATTGGGTATACTTGAGCTTAGATTTGTGTATTCTCGAGTCTTTTAATATCATTTTTACCGTGTTTATGTTTTAATTTGTAGGTTTGGGAATTGTAAGAACAATTGGGATCATTTGGGCTAATAAAGGACATGACTATCACTTTTTGCCTCCTAGCGCCGGGGCGCTCCAAATAGAACTAATCCCAGCGCCGAGGCGCTGGGTCGGGATTTCAGTTGGTTGAGCACGCGCATTGACTGGCGTCGACTTATTTTAAAACCAATAAAGAGGTGGTTATTTGAGAAAGTTTATGGGCAATTGGATTGTGGAAAAAGAAGGGAAGTATAAATTTGTTATTTACATTGGGCTAGGGGATTGATTCTACACAATTAGAAGATTAATCAAGAAGCAAGAGGACATTATTGAAGGCTTTTGGACTTGGAGTTTTTCTCTTCTCCTTTATTATTTTGATTTGTGTAATTCATTAAGAATGATTTTTCAATTATTGTTGGTTTCAATTTTCGTTATGAACTAATTTCTTTTATTAAGATTCCAATTAAACCATTTATGGTTATGAATTGATTATTTGATTTATTCCAATTATTTATGTTGAAGTGAATTGTTCATCTTGCTTTGTGCGTATTGATTAATTATCTGGCCAATAATTACCTTGTTACTCTAGAAGGAATTGGGAAAGGAATTCTAGGGTTAAAACTGGGCATGGTGATATGTGACTTAGTTATTTGCACAATGAATAATTAGGTTTGTGAATAGAATGAGAAT
Source organism: Panax japonicus (assembly GCA_020205505.1). Lineage (NCBI taxonomy): Eukaryota > Viridiplantae > Streptophyta > Magnoliopsida > Apiales > Araliaceae > Panax > Panax japonicus. The sequence continues at coordinate 67,207,548 of CM035095.1, read as the reverse complement.
ATCTATTTGCCGCATGTAACACATAAGGAATTAGGATTGTAGTGAGTTTAATTCAATTATTTTGCATAAGGATATAGCAAAATTAACTTGGATTAAATAGAAGGCAAAGGATCACTTGAGAAAGGGCTTTTGGCATTTGAGAATTTCTGTTAACAATTCAGTAGACATAATAATTGGAATAGTTGAATAATTGATTTATAATTCATAATTGGGGATATTGGAGTCTTAATTCTTATTTATCTGAATTCCATCAATTCTCAGTTGTTTATTTGCTTTCTTTTAGAATAATCTTTTTGTTTAGTTTAATTTAGTTTTCTTAAATCTAGAAATCACAATTATTGGTTGTTTAAATAAAATTGAATTGATATAGTACTAGTAGTTGGAGTTTACTAATTAGAATTTTATGTGGGATCGACACTCTATTTTATCACTATATTACGTGTTGATCGTGTATACTTGCACGTTTGCTTTGATTGTGAAATCAACTAACAAGTTTTTGGCGCCGTTGCCGGGGACTTCTTTATTAGTATTAATTCCATATTAGTTATAATCAATTCGGTCTTAATTTAAATGTTACTTATTTCTCTTCTTGTCTTTGTAGGAATTCTTTGCGAGTGCATGCACACTAGATCAAGGGCAAGAAAGGAACTTTTTCCTTATACGGACGAAATTGAAAGGAAGTTCAGAGGAAGAAAAACTGGTAGAACAAGAAATTCCAGAGAACAGGGCAAGGAATGACCAGAAATCACTTCGGGACTATGCCATGCCGAATGTCACGGATATAAAGTCGAGTATTAGAAGGTCGGCGATTAATGCAAATAGTTTTGAGATTAAACCAGCAACAATTCAGATGTTTCAGAATACATGTCTGTTTGGGGGTAGTTCATTAGATGATTCGAATGAACATATCTTAAGTTTCTTAGAAGTTTGCGACACCTTAAAATTTAACAATGTATCAAAAGATGCTACAAGGTTGAGGATGTTCCCGTTTACCTTGAAAGACAAAGCGCGAAGTTGGCTACACTCTCAGCCTCCTGGCTCAATTACCACTTGGGATAACTTAGCTCAAAAATTTCTAGCTAAGTTTTTCCCACCAGCGAAGTCGGCAAAACTACGGAACCATATTCATACCTTTGCACAATTTGATTCAGAATCGTTATATGAGGCATGGGAAAGGTTTAAGGATATGCTCTGTAAGTGTCCTCGCCATGGAATTCCGCAGTGGATGCAGTTAAGGATATTTTATGATGGCTTGCAAGCGTCCATGAGAGCTAGTATTGATGCAGCAGCAGGGGGAACGATCATGTCTAAGAGTTTTGATAAGGCATATCAGTTGTTAGAGACAATGGCCACCAACAACTATCAGTGGCCTATGACTAGGTCTAATCCTCCGAAAACAGCAGTAAAGTATGACGTAGATGCGATGACAGCATTACAAGCACAAATGGCTGCAATGGCTAAGCAAATGGAATTATGGCGTCCATAATCTACACAGCAGGTAGCGATGGTTTGTGAAATATATGTTGGGGGTCATACTACAGATCAATGTGCCATAAATGCTGAATCGGCACAGTTTGTAGGGAATTACAGTCGTTCTACCCAGCCATATCCAAATCAAAATGTATATAATCTGGGCTGGAGAAATCATTCGGGGTTTTTATAGAGTAACAACCAAGCTTCAGCTCAAGCGCCGAGATAACAAAATACATTCGGATTTCAAAATAAAACACAACAACTAGAGCGGAAAGCAAGCTGGGAAGAAGCCTTGGATAGATTTATTAAAGCTTCTAAAAAGAAACACGAGGAACATGAAAAGAAACAAAATCAAACAGATCTGAATATGCAAAGCCTAAGTGCGTCGATCAAGAATCTGGAAAATCAAATGGGTCAAATAGTGCATGCACTTAATAACCGACCACTTGGAACACTTCCAAGTGATATAGAGAAAAACCCGGGCAGAGATGAGCATTATAAAGCTGTAACTCTATGAAGTGGAAAGGAATTACAAGAGACAATCATGGATAGGGAAAAGAGGGACAAGGCATCAATTAAAACAAAGGAAGTGGTGGAAATCGAAAAGCGACAAGATGACACTTTACAGTAGAAAAATTCGGAACCAACCAGCACAATGCCTCCCATACCATATCCACAAAGATTTCAAAAAGCTAAGTTGGATAAGCAGTTTTCATGATTTTTGGATATTTTCAAAAAGCTGCATATCAGCATCCCCTTTGCCGAAGCCTTGGAGCAAATGCCGAGTTACGCTAAGTTTATGAAGGAGGTTTTGTTGAGGAAGAGGAAATTGGGTGAGTTTGAGATCGTAGCATTAACTGAAGAATGCAGCGCTATCATTCAGAATAAGTTACCACCGAAGCTCAAGGATCCAGGTAGCTTTAATATACCGTGTGAAATTAGAAATCAGTTTTTTGGGTCGAGCATTATGTGATTTGGGGGCCAGTATAAATCTGATGCCATTATCCGTCTACAGCCAGTTCGGACTTCAGACTCCACGCCCAACAAATATTAGTTTGCAGTTAGCGGATAGATCGATTATATATCCATGAGGTATTGTTGAAGATGCGTTAGTAAAAGTATATAAATTCACCTTCCCCGCGGATTTCTTTTATCTTGGATTGTGAAGTGGACAGCGAAATCCTGATCATTCTTGGGCGACCATTTTTGGCAACAGGTAGTACATTGATTGATGTTCAAAAAGGTGAATTAATGATGCGAGTTGAAGATCAACAGGTCACCTTTAACATTTTCAAGTCAATGTCTTACCCAAAAGATCAAAAGGTGAATGTATACGGGTTGATATCATGGAGGAATTGGTTAATCACAAATTCAGTGCAAATTATTCAGAGGACCCACTTGAATCCATTTTTCTCGGGACAGACGACTGCGGCATTAAAGAGGATATTGAATATGTCAAATGGCTAGATACATCATCAGTCTTCCAAAAAAACACTCAATCTTTTGACACCATAGAGAGGCCCGAAACGGAAGGTAAAAAGTTCAAAACCTCAATAGAAGAGCCACCAGAGTTGGAGTTAAAGCCACTACCATGTCATCTGCAGTATGCTTATTTGGGAAAAGACGATACCCTACCAATTATTATTTTGACAGAGTTAACTGACACGCAAAAAGAGAAACTGCTACGGGTTCTGCGTGAGTTCAAAATAGCAATTGGGTGGACTATAGCAGACATTCGAGGTATTAGCCCATCATTCTGTATGCACAAGATTCTAATGGAAGAAGGGGCAAAACCAACCATTGAGATGCAAAGAAGGCTAAACCGCATTATGAAGGATGTGGTGAAAAAGGAGATTATCAAGTGGTTGGATGCCGACATTATTTACCCAATCTCAGATAGTTCATGGGTGAGTCCTGTACAATGCGTACCAAAGAAAGGGGGTATGACAGTGGTGAAGAATTAAGCTAATGAGCTCATCCCTACTCGAACAATTACAGGATGGAGAGTATGCATTGACTACCGCAAGCTGAATTAAGACACATGCAAGGATCACTTTCCCTTGCCATTTATTGATCAGATGTTGGATAGGCTAGCGGGACATCAATTCTATTGTCTTTTAGATGGTTATTCTGGGTATAATCAAATTGCCATAGCATCGGAGGATCAAGAAAAAATGACGTTCACATGCCCATATGGTACGTTTGCATTTCGGTGTATGTCTGTTGGTTTATGCAATGCACTGGCAACCTTTCAACGGTGCATGATGGCGATTTTCTCCGATATGGTCGAGAAAAAATTGGAGGTATTTATGGACGATTTTTCTGTGTTCGGTGATAGCTTTGATCTGTGTTTGAAAAATCTAATTTTAGTGTTGAAACGATGCGTGGAGACTTATCTGGTTTTTAATTAAGAAAAATGTCACTTTATGGTGAAAGAAGGGATTATTCTAGGGCATAAGGTTTCTGCGGCAGGGTTAGAGGTAGATAAAGCAAAGATTGAGACTATTGAGAAATTACCTCCTCTCTGTGAAGGGAATCTGGAGATTCGTGGGACATGCGATTTTCTACAGATGCTTTATTAAAGATTTTTTAGAAATTTCAAAACCATTATGTTCCCTGTTGGAGAAAGACGTGCCTTTCAAAATGGATCAGTCATGTATCGAGGCATTCGAGGTATTAAAGAAGAAGTTGGTTTCTGCTCCAATCATTGTGGCGCCTGATTGGTCTTTACCATTTGAATTGATGTGTGACGCCAGTGACTACGAAGTGGGAGCAGTATTGGGACAACGTCACGAAAAGAGTTTTCACACAATCTACTACTCCAGCAAGACGTTGACAGATGCTCAGTTGAACTACACAACAACCGAAAAAGAACTACTTGCAGTTGTGTTTGCCTTCGACAAATTCAGAGCATTTCTCATTGGGACCAAGGTAATTGTCTATACGGATCATTCTGCCATCAAATATCTGATTGCGAAGAAAGTTGCTAAACTGAGGTTAATAAAGTGGGTGTTACTGCTGCAAGAGTTTGATTTAGAGATCTGGGATAGAAAGGGTACAGAATATCAAGTGGCGGATCATCTTTCGTGGTTAGAAAATGTTGAGGTACAGAGGAAAGACAATGCAATGATTAATGAGAAATTTTTGAATGAATAACTTCTCTGAGTAACCACAACACTGCCTTGGTATGATGATTATGTGCACTACGTGGTTGCTAAGGTATTACCACCGGATTTGAACTCACAACAACGAAAGAAATTCCTCCACGACGTGAAATAGTACTATTGGGATGAACCATTCCTGTTTAAGGCTTGTGCAGATCAAATGATTAGACGTTGTGTGCCACATGAAGAGATGGACATCATATTGGGTCATTGCCACTAATCAGATTATGGAGGCCATTATTCCGGTGATCGAACTGCGGCCAAGGTGTTACAATCAGGATTTTACTGGCCTTCTTTATTCAAGGATGCGTATCTCTTTGTGCTAAAGTGTGATCGATTCCAACACGTAGGTAATATCTCCAAGCGAAATGAAATGCCACCCAACTCTATTTTGGAGGTAAAACTGTTCGACGTACAGGGAATCGATTTTATGGGACCTTTCCCATCATCTTTTAATAATCAGTACATTCTGTTGGTGGTTGATTATGTTTCCAAATGGGTATAAGTCGCAGCTTTACCCATAAATGATGCCAACGTTGTTCTCCGATTCTTAAAGAAAAACATCTTCACACGATTTGGGACTCCGAGGGCGATAATAAGTGATGAGGGAACGCATTTATGTAATAAGCAGTTCACAAAATTGCTAGTGAAGTATGGGGTTCGTCATAAAATTGCAGCTGCGTATCATCCCCAAACCAATGGTCAAGCGGAGGTCTCGAATAGGGAGGTCAAGCGAATTCAGGAAAAGGTGATCAATTCGTCACGAAAAGATTGGTCTTTGCGTCTTGACGATGCTCTATGGGCATATCGAACAACATACAAGAATCAGATCGGTATGTCACCTTATTGGATGGTCTACGGAAAAGCGTGTCACCTCCCGGTCGAGCTAGAACATTGTGGACATTGGGCCATTCGTTAACTTAACTTCGATTTACAAGTAGTGGGTGAAAAGAGGTTATTACAATTGAACGAGATGGATGAATTCCGATTCAATGCCTATGAAAACGCAAAACTCTACAAAGAGAAAGTCAAAGCTTGGCATGATAAGAAAATTCTTGAACGAACATTTGAATCAGGCCAATAAGTCTTGCTTTTTAACTAAAGATTGCATTTATATCTTGGGAAATTAAAATCTCGTTGGTCAGGAGCTTTTAAAGTTGTGTCTGTTGCACCACATGGTAACATCGAGATCGAGAAACCAAATTTAAAGTGCACATTCAAGGTTAACGATCAACAATTCAAGCATTACTGGAGTGGACCCATTGAACGTCAATCAACGGTCATAAATCATTCTGACTCAGTAACCAACTAAACACATCATCAAAGTTGGGCTGACGACTGTAAACCAAGCACTTATTGGGAGGCAACCCATTTAATTTTTAATTTTTAATTTTATTTTACTTTTTTATTTTGTATTTTTATTTTTATTTTAATTAAGTTTCCTATTATTCCCTTAATTTATTCCTTTAAGTAGTGCTATAACCATTTTGGTTGATTAAGTCCCTACTTCCCATGGGCAGGTCCTAGTACACGACATCACAACAAAGCTAAGTATTGACAATAGCGCCCCGGCGCTTGAATTACACACAAAAATAGCGCCCTAGTGCTTGCCCATCATGCCACTCACTGTTTCTCAGCTCCCCAGCGCTGTCTTCTTATACATTTACAGCGCCCCCGCGCTAGACCTCGTCAGCAAGCATTGTTGCTCAGTGCCCCGACGCTCGTTTCCTTGTGTTTCACAGCGCCCCGGCGCTATAGAAGAGCATAACATTCTATTGCCCAGTGCCCCGGCGCTTGTTTCAGGAAAAATCTCAGCACCCCGGTGCTAAGGGTGCGTTTAAGAATCCTATTTGGGTCCAACTGCTCGGTTCTCCACTCCATGAACTCCACTTTATACACACATTTGTACTTCATGGCTGGTAACTGATCTAAACGTTCTATATAACTCCCCATTCTGAACATAACTCTTTATATTAAATTGGGAGTTCCTTTCACAAATCCATTTTCATCTATTCTCTCTATTTCAAAGGTACGTATGTAATTTCATTCATCAAGTGTTTGCGTTTGATTGATCCAAGTAAGATTGACTTTCACTCTACACATGTTAAGTGCACACTTTCATCTTCTTTGATTTTTGATTCTCTTGAGTTGCATGCATAAGAATCATGATTGTTTATGCATAACTGTTTAATAGACTATCCTACATATGTGTGATTTCATATAAGGGGTTTGAATTGATATGAAAATAGAAAGATCCAAAGCAATATATGAACTGCACACATGGTGTTTGATAGTTTGTCCGACTCACTGAGCAAGGCTAACCACACATAAAGCAATATCTTGATTGCTTGTGACTGTAAGTGCTTTTACCAATTGTCGAGGCTGCATCATTATGTAGACCCAATGAGGATATTTGAACGGTTACATAGACTTATCTCATGTCAAATCTTCTGGGCCAATCTCACACAACACTACCAATACACTGAATTCACTTGCCATATTTTCACCAACAATATGGGTTCACTGTCACCATATATATTACCTTTGAGGGAGGCTAATCGGTATTATTGCATGTGTGTGCTCATATTGCTCTCCATGACCTATCTCTTGGACATACCTTGTGTTCTTCCGTAAGTTGTAGAGTATGAATAATACTTGAGCCTAATCGGTTCAATTATGCGTTTTCATGCTAGAGTGTTTCATGCCACGCCCTCAACTATGTACTTAAAGTTTACATATACTTTGAAGTTTGGGGGTGTTATCATGAATACGGGTAGCCTAGCTAGAATGTTGCCCAATACTAATTCCGGTATATGCGTTTCCTTGCAGAATAATTCTACATGGCTTCAAAGCGACAACGAGGAGAAGGGTCAGGGACTGCTTCAACTTCACCTCCAAAATTCAACAGCCGCCGTTTTGTCAGTGTCGCGGCTCAAGAACAATACAACCGAATGGCTACACGTTCATTAGTCCCAGAACGCGATTTGAGACCCGATCAATCAAAAGATGGAGAAATGGCAATTATGATAGCTAAACGGAATTGGTTCACCCTGACTATACAACCAGACCCAGCAGTCATTGTAGTAGTCAAGGAGTTCTAAGCCAACGTGCCCGAGCATGATCATTATGGGGGATTTGTAAGGGGCAAAACAGTAGAAATTGGCGAAGAGGATTTCAACGGGTTCTATCAACTGCCATTAGAGGGACTGAACGACGAGTACACGTGGCTTGTGAGTGATGAGATTGGGATTGTAGTGAGTTTAATTCAAGTGTTTTGCATAGGGATATAGCAAAATTAACTTGGATTAAATAGAAGGCAAATGATCACTTGAGAAAGGGCTTTTGGCATTTGAGAATTCATGTTAACAATTCAGTAGACATAATAATTGGAATAGTTGAATAATTAATTTATAATTCATAATTGGGGATATTGGAGTCTTAATTCTTATTTATCTGAATTCCATCAATTCTGAGTTGTTTATTTGCTTTCTTTTAGAATAATCTTTTTGTTTTGTTTAATTTAGTTTTCTTAAATCTAGAAATCACAATTATTGGTTGTTTAAATAAAATTGAATGGATATAGTACTAGTAGTTGGAGTTTACTAATTAGAATTCTCTGTGGTATCGACTCTCTATTTTATTGCTATATTACTTGTTGATCGTGTATACTTGCACGTTTGCTTTGATTGTGAAATCAACCAACAGTGAGCACATCTGTTGAAGTCTCAGTTCTACACTCTATGATTCAGCTTCGGCTGTGCAGACACTACGACTCCGAGATCAGATTTTGACACTTTACGATTTCTGGTACAGTGCTCGACGATCAGGCAAGCCTATCTATTATATCATAAGATCAACCTAAAACACTTGATCTTTCTATATTTATAGTCCTTGTACATTATTTCTTTTTAAAAACTTCATAAGTTGTTTTGCTTATATAGGATCAACCTAACACATTTGATCAATTCATTTTAAGTCCTTGTACATATATTTCTATTCTCTATCAAGGGACTTTAAAGCTTTTCTTAATGCAAGCATACTTGTATAATCATTCATATATATCATAATCAAATCATATATCAATAGGAATATTATTCACATGCTTGTTTTTGACAATCTCCCCATATTTGATTATGATAAAAATAATAAGTGCATATGCATGTCATGAATAAATCTTATATACAGTGAGCCACTGTATTTCTAAAATAAATAATCATGAATGTCATTTTATAATGATATGGGATTTTATAAACTATGATACTTTTACATCCTGGATCCAGAACATACTTAATGGTTAGAGATGTACCTCTTTGGCTCCATATGTGTTTCCAGGATGTCTTGTTAATCAGCTACTCATCTGCTTGATCTTTTTGCTCCTGTTCCCCTTGGGTTGTTGACTTCATTTCTTTTTCATTTTCTGGCTCCCCCTCAGATGATGACTCTGCTTCTGCAACTTCTGCAGCTGCGGTCTTCTGCAGCTACAGCTGCTGCTCCCCCTGGATGTTGACTTCATTTCTTTTTTTTTCTGCCTCCCCCTCAGATGATGACTCTGCTTCTGCAACTTTTGCAGTTGTTGTCTTCTTCTTTTCCTTACTCACGGCCTTCTTACCTTTACTTGTTCTGCACTCCTTGCTCTTCCTTGAATGCCTCTTTCTATGTCTCTTTTTCTCCCCCTTTTTATCATTAATCACTTGAGAAAGCTGTTCCATGTTGGACATAAGCTTCTCCATCAGATAAGAGGAGTTACCAACTTTAATCCTGAGCTCTTGTTGGCTCAGCTCAAGTTGCATGGAGAAAGACTGATTCAGGTTGTCAATCTTGTCAAAGAGGACTTAAATTTGCTCTTCATTGGCCTTCTGTGCTCATAGAGCTTCTGCATTCTAATCATGTATGGCCTTCAAATAAATTTGATCTCTCTCTTTTATTCTGAGAGATACATCAGCCATAGTCACTTGAAGTCTGTCTTGAGATGAATTTCTCATGCTGCTTTCAACATCTTTGAATCTTCATTAATTTGAGATATCTTCTCAATCAGCTTATCAAAATTCTTTAATAGCTCCTTCTCCATGGGAATTTGGTCATCTGGTTGGGCATCCTCTTGTTGAACACCAGATTGGACTCTATGATTTTCATCTTTGGACAGATTTTCAAAAGCGTTGAGAATCTGAACAATTGTTGAGTACCAATCGCTATTGGAGGATGAAGGAATGTCGGGTAACAGTGCATGGGCTGAGGGAGGCTTCTCATTTTGGACTTGATCAACATCATTGGTAGAATGAACAGACTTTACGATCATCTCCTTAGCCATACTCCTTCTGCCATCAGAGTTCACTCTACGATCATAAGGAATATAATGATTGTCAGCATGTCGGAAGACTTTGTAGTGAAGCTGTTCTTTGATCATTTTGGTTGCAAACTTCCATATGCTTGGAAAGTTCTGTGACACCAGCTCTAGGTTGGGAAGATAAGAGAAAACCCATGTGAGATAGCTGTTATCTTCAGTGAGAGATGCCTTTACCAATGGCATATGAGGGTGAAACCACCTTATTGCATGGTTCTTAACTTCAGGCTCGTATATTATAGTTGAGGTGTCTAGCTTCATAGCCTTACGATTGTTGAGCGCATTTTCTGCAGTCATCATTACCACATTTATCCTTTCATTCCCATGATTAATCCATCTGTCAGGGAACACATCTAGTGATTCGTCAATTTTGACTACAATCTTTCTCTTGCGATTTATAGGATTAGGATTGTGAAAACTTTCTGGTTCTTCTTCTGCAGAACTGGAGTTCCTTCCATCTTCTCTCTGTTCTGAACAGGAGTTAGAACTTTGTAGATTTCCTTAATCGGACTCATCAATTTGTTCCTTTATTTTATCGTCATTCTCCATTTCTTTACCTTCTAAGCTTGAATCATGTTGACTCCTTTCATCTGATTCATCAGAGAATTCTTCATACTGGTTTTCGTCATTAGTGCCTTCTTCAGCATCTTCTCCCTTGGAGTCAGGCTCATCATCACTGACTTCAATGATTGCAGTAGAGTGTTCACCTTGCCTCTTTGAGACAAATTTAGCAAGCAGTATGTTGCACATTCTTCTTCTTGGAGGTTCAGCTATAGGAGAGATAGACTTTTCGTCTTCTTCAGAATGTGAAGCCTCTGAATCATCAGATAAATTTTCTTGATGTTCATCATTGGCAGAGGCAGGTCCTTCTTCTTTAAACTCGACATCTTTTGAACCATCATGTGGGTTTGTAGGAGTAGTTGCAGTAGGAGATGCAGTTTTGTCATCTTCAGAGTGGATGCTCTGAGAGTTAGCCGTAGGTCTTATACATTCTTCTTCATTATCAGAGTCTGCATTTTCTTTCATTGATCCATCTTCACCTTCATTGTTGGATTTGTTCTTTGGGGACCCAGTTTTGAGTTTATCGGTTCCCTTCTCTTCTTCTGACTCTACGTTCTCCTCTTTGTCAGATGGACTTTCTTGGGAAGCTGGGGCTTGCTTGTTTACCACCTTATCTTTCTTTTTGGATGGCCCTTGAAGTAATCTGTTACTTCTCCTCTTTGTGGTCTTTGTAGTTGAGACCTTTTCATCATCATCCTTGTCTTCTATGGAGAGACTTCTTGGTAAGGACTCAGTTTTCTTCACACCCTTGTTTTTCTTCCTTGATGGTGTGGTTGCTATTGGTACAGATTCACCAGATTAAGAGCTTTCCACCTCTTTCGTCTTCCTCTTCTTCGCAGAGTTCTTTCTGCTGCTCCCAGTTGTTGTTAACCTCCTATTTTCTTTTGGGTTTTTCTTCCAGTTCACAAATAGTTATGGAGACATTACTTTATGAACATTCAAAGGCTCTCCTTCATCATCATTGATCATGCCTCCCAGTTTCTTCTTTAGCACAATGCTCAATAGTCTTCCATGAAAAACCTTTGTGAGGGGTTTATTAGTAGACATCTTCGTCTTAGCCTTTTCCACCCATTTGGAGATTAAATCGAACAAGATAGCTCCAAAGTTTATTTGCTTCTTCAGAACTATTGCAGACATAATCTTCAATTGTTGATCAAGCACAGTGTCATGTGTAGTGTTCTTGCATAGTATACATTTGCCCACTATCTGAACAAGGAACTCGAATTCTTCTAGAAACTCCTTTTTCTTTATGTCCTTCAGACAAGGGTTTTTTTGGTACCCCATAATTTTCTTCACTTGTTTAGTGTCGATCTCATCAAGGCTTTTCAGCCCTCGGTCAGGAAAGCCTAAGCATTGATTGATATCAGATGATTTCAGCTTTGGAGACTTACCTTTGACCTTGGTAGAAAAGGTTATGGAATTTATGAATGAGTTAGAGTAAAACTCCTTAACCAGTTCAGTATATACTCGAGTGCTTGCCTCAAGACATTCTGAGAATCTAGCTTTCTTTATAAGTTCAAGAATGTCTATGAACTTCTTTTTGGATTTCTCAAACGACTTGGTTCCTAGCTAAATGCCAGTGATTACTCGCCAATTTTCCATTTAAAGAGTTCAGAGAATATACGTATTTGATTTAGAGAGTCTTTTGAGAGATCAATTATTGTGATTTGGGCAATGCTCTGGAGGGTTAACAGATTCTGGCTTAGAAGAGAATTCTAGGGTTTGAAATTGGGAGGGAGAGAGGTTCGATAATTTTTTATAACTGTTTGCAAATTTTGAATTTGTCTTTATGGCAGTCCCTTTTGACTCTGCATACGCTGTGATGTGTCAACTAGCCATTGGTTGCGCGATGCCCAGTAATGAGCTATAACTCCCCATAACCTTTTCGGTTTTATATTCCTTTTAAGAGAATAAGCATTACTGACGTGGATTGACCGTTGACCTTTTTGGTTCGTAAAGTATTCCGGTGAGGTAGCTATGGACTCTACGTTTTCCTTTGTTGACTCAACGATCTTCTTTTGAGAGATGCTGCAGTGGATGGTTTTGACACTAATCCTCATCTTGAAACTGCATAGCTTGATCACTAATGTACCCCAAGTCAGTTTGGGCACTTAAGTTCTGAGGTTCGTTTGCATGATGTATTTCTAAACTATGTTTTTATTTATCTCCACACAATCTGAATAGTTGAGCAAGTATCCAATTCTTTCGAGCTCCTTATGAGCTAAGGTATCCTCTGGTAAGACTGCGATCCTCGAGTCTGCTTCTACGATCGCTGAGGTTGCTCCACGATCATTGAGTTCTCTTCAATCTCTACTCTACGATCATTGACTGTCTTGGTCCTTGAGATGAACTTTACTAAGCATTCCTTATGGGTTAAGCCAGCTGAGGAAGGGCCAACCTCTTAGAGTGAACTAAGGGTCAGGTTTGTCCCTGAGGCGCTTTCTAGATGAAAAACTTTTAGAAGTGTTTTGCACTGATATCTCATTTGTCCTTTTCTGCTGGGGAGATCCTCTACCACCTTTAGACATTGCATTGGTTATAATTGTGGTTTCCTTATGCTCTTACACTACGATTAGATGTTTGATCGTAGGCTTTCCATAATTTTGAGTTGGGTGGTTGACTGGTTATTAGTAGTACATTTCAAGACGTTCCTACTGACTATGGATCTTCATTTGGTTCGACAGCCACAAAGTTTTGGGACTCGATAACTGTTATAACCCAGGATTTCGAATAATCCAAAATTTGCGAATAATTTTTTTATTATTATTATTAATATTAATATTAATTATCAATTTTGTGACAAGTTTCTATGATACGTGTATCGAGAAGGTCAATTTATGTATTGACTAATAAAATTAGAGTAGAGTTGTGCTTAACGGAGAATAGAAACCCTAACCCTAATTTTTGGAAGGGGATTCGATAGAAAATATAATTAAAATAATTATATTAATATGTATGTGTTTGATCGGTATAGAATTTTTGATCAATGATTGATCGGATAAAGTTTAATATTAATAAAACCCTAATCTCAGGATTAGAAACCCTAACGTACCGTTAGAAATCCTAATTGTACGCCGAGAAACCCTAATTTCAAAATCGGGAATTATAAACCCTAAATTTGGAAACCCTAATCCTAATGGGTAAGACTATTGTGTTATTAAACTTAAATATGATTAGAAAACTCTAATTATATTTTTGTATGTTAAAATTCTATTTTTGAAACCCTAATTTTATTTTAGAAAATTTATTTTTCTAATTAAACCCTAAATTTGAAAATTTTGGGAACTAGAAATTTTTAAAGCCTAAAAGGGTTCAAACCCTAAACCTTAATGTCCAAGCCCCAAACCCTAAGGGTTTCATCAAATCCAAATTCTAGAAAAAATTAGAAATGACCATAATGCCCTTATGTGGAGATTTTATTATATTTCTTGTAAATCTTGCCAAATCAAGAGTTGGTGAACAACTCATTTGACTTTGTGACTCTAATTCTCCGCAAATCTATCAATGCCAGCCGAATTTGATCAGATCTAACAACTTTACAAGCAATATATAAGTATTAAAGAGAGAGAAAATACATAGAAATTGCCATTTTTGCATTTTTCTCTCACCAACTCTTTCTCTATCTAAAAGCTCCGAAAATCTCTAGTAGATCAGTCCTAGAAACAGCCCCAATATCAACCATAAACAGATTGGAGAGCCAAGATCAAAATTTGAGCTAGAAAGGTATAACCAAGTTTCATTTTTTTTTATCTTTGATGCTTGAGAAATATTTGTGTTTATGTGTTTGAATCTTTGCTAGATAATGTTTTTCAATGATCTATGATGATCCATCATGGATCCATAGCATCAAAGTGTGATAAAATCGAGTTTTCAAAATCTGTTCTTGAACAAAATCTGTGGTCTGACAAGCTAATGTCAGGGGCCACAGATTCTAGTTCGTTTGTTGTTTTTGTTGTTTAATCGTTGTTACATGTAGCCTTGTATGTGGTCTTTACTCTGAAAGTTGAATCAGTGTCATTAGATGTCTGGATCGGGAGTTATTAACGGTCAAAACCCGTTGACCGGGATTGACTGACCAAAATTCTAGGTAACCCAGAAAGAGTTAAACAGTGTCTGACAACGTTTTGTAGCGAGCAGATCTGTCAGTATTTTCATGTTTTGATGTTGTTGTTGTAACCATTTTGTAGCTGGTTATGTGTACTATAACTTTAGGTCTTTATATCTCTTATAACGTCTTCAGATCAATCGTGGAAGGTGGTCAAAGTAGACCACCCGATCTGTTCTTTAACTTTCTGGAAAACCCAGAACCGGTTAAGAACAACTGTTCTGACATAGTTTGACCGGATAAAATCTGGAGATTTAGATGTTGATTATCTGACTTGTTGTGATGAAAATGTACCTTGACACTAGTACTATAAATTTGAGTCATCAAACCACATGAACCAAGAATGGAACATAGAATAAATCGTGCATGAAAGTGGCTGGTCGAATTTTCTGGGTTTCTGGAAAACCCAGAAACCGTCTGACAACAACTTTGGAGGCTTTGATCTCCTTGTTGTGATGTTGTTTGACCCAAGTATCGATTAAGTATTGTAGTGTTACATTAATACTACAATACCAAAGTTTTAGATAGCCCAGAACATGAGTAGATTGGAAAGTTTTAATTATTTTATTTTCTGAATATTCTGAAAATTATTTAAAAATAGAAATAAATTCTAAAAATTATCAAAAATAGTTTTAAAAATTATTTTAAATTATGAAAAATAATTTTTGACCAATTGGAATATTTTTCTTTAATATTTATAATTATTTATAATATTAAAGGTATTTAATTTATTTAATTAGTTTATTAAATAAATTAGAGAAAAATGATTTAATATTATGAAAAATCATTTTAAATAAGAAAAATGTATTTAAAAATATTTTGAGTTATAAAATGTAAATTTTAATGTTTTTGGAGAATATTTCATTAATAATTTAATATTAATGATATTATATTTATTTGATTATTAAATTAAATAAATAAGATAAAAATGATTTAAATGATTTAAAAAATCATTTTAATTTAGAATAAAGTGTTTTAAATTATAAAATATAATTTTCAATATTTTTGGAGAATTTTCATTAATAAAGTAATATTAATGATATTTGATTTATTTAATTATTATATTAAATAAATGAATTTAAAATGATTTTATTGATTTAAAAATGAGAAAAATGATTTAAAAATATTTTAAGTTATAAATTATGACTTTTAATATGAAGAAAATAATTTTATTAATATTTATATATTAATGGTGATGATTTAAAAATGATTTTAATTATTTTAAAAATCATTTAAGTAGAATATTGATGATTTAAAAATATTTTAAATTATTAATAATAACTTTAATATTTTGACAAATATGTTATTAATATTTTGATATTATTAAATATTAATAATGATAGGATTATTTGATAATTAAATCATTTAAAAATGATTTAAGTGTTTGAAAAATTATTATAAATTATAATAAGTGTTTATAAATTTTTAAAAGCTTCCGAAAAATATTATAAACGATATTTGACTTATCTAAAATAATATTGAAGCTTAGAGACCAAGTTTAATTGACAATCAATGTGTTAATTGTAGGATAGGATGATCAGAACACCGAGAATGGACCGAAATCCAACCAGACCGAAATAGTTAGACTTGATAAGTGTTTATATAGGTTATAAACATTAATGTGGCTATGTGGTAATGTGCCTAGGAGAAGTTTGACTGTAAAATACAGTGTTATGTGTTATAAATGTTTGTACTAATTGTGAGACCGACATTGTTGAATATAGGTCTTACGAACGCAGTTAATTATATTGTGTAGCTGTAATCAACGTGGAAGGCAAGTTTCCTAACTCAACCTTGAGTTATATTTCCTTCAATTATTATAGTGGTTAATTATTGCTAATTACACCACATCCAGGGAAGTTATTGTTGATTATTCGCAGTTAGTGCATGCTTAATAATTTAAATTGAATTACTGATTCAGAAATATACATTCGTAGAATTACTGTTGTTGAATACTCAAATCTGTAGAAGTTAGAATTGACAGTACAGATAATTCCTATTCATTGTCAAATTGTGTTGAGAAATGTCTTAGCTAATTATTCTGGCTAGACAAACATTTGTTAGAACTTGATAAATTCAAGAAAATAATTCAATCGTTATTGGTAGAATCGATGCCAATTATTTCGGCAAGATCGATAAGTAAGTAGAATTTGAAATCACAGTATTTCGTTGTAAAATCAAAATATTGATTCTAAAACTGAGAAGAACAACCTTTTATATAAAGGGAACATTTTGGGTCATGAATTCGACCTTTGCGCGCGTATTGAGTATTATGCATAATATAGGGTACAAGGAGTTGACCGGCTCTAAGTACTTGCAGAGGGGTATGATTTAATCTTTATGGTTATCTGATACTCCTGGTATGTATCAAAGTAAATCTTTGATAGATGCCCGAGAAAATAAGTTCAAAGATCTTGTGTGATCGCTCAGTATAAATATGGAAATTATTTCACTTTGTTATTGTGTAGAATTGATTTTTGTAGAACTTTGAAAGCGTTGTACTCTTTCATTATCAAAATTATGGTGTTGCATAGAAAAGGAGAAGCCTTGTTATTGAATAACAATTTGTTCAGCTATTTAAAAGTTCCCCGAACTTTGGTTTCATTCTATCAAAATAGATATGATATTATTGTTGATTCATATACATTTATTGTATAATCTTAACTTGCGGAGAAAATTTGTTGCTCACCCTTGCTATAAATAAAACATTTCAGCTAGGGGACGAAGTTGCAGGAGGTGCTGTGAAGCAGAACAAGGGAAAAGGCGTAGTTATAAATTAGTTATGTTGAATATATTTATTATGTTGTATTGTAAACCCTTTTTGTATATCTAAAGGGTATGTTTGTAAAGTTAAGGTTAGAGAACCTAGGTGATGTATTATGAAACTCTGATAAAAACTTATGTAAGATACTATCTATATATATTATGGGTAGTTAAATATTATTTATATTGTTGATCGTGAACACCAAACTCGGGGGTCAGGTAACCCGGATTTGGGGGTGTCACAGTAACTAGTGCATTGCTTCATAGTATATCTCTAATGTTTTAAAGTTGTTGTTCTGTTAGCAGATCATTACTCCCCCATAGTTGATACTGTCTTCTCAGAGAGACATACGTTCTTCTTCTTCATGTGTAGTAGAATGTAGCCATGCATATCTCATTCTGGATGAAGTCATCAAATCTTCTTGTGTCGTAGAAATGATTCTCTTCAGGTTTGATCATTCTACGATCCTTTGATAGCTCTACGAACATAGTCTTCCTTTATAGCTTGTACTTAGAGTTCTGCTCCTGTAATGAGTTCCTCATGTTTGATGCTCAATGATCCTCTGAGGTGAGCTTCTTTGAGGATTCTTTTCTTATGACACGCTTTCAATGAATGAGCATATAAGACCCTTTCCATCTTTGGTTGAGTGGCCTGCTTCCATATAAGGATCAGCAGCCATGTGAGCTTCATTTAGATTAGCTCAGCAGGTCTTCAAGGGCAGACTTTGACATATAGGAATTTTATCAGAATCATTTCTGAACAGTCTTAAGCCTTCTGCTGGTTGAATCTTTCTTGACTAAAGTCCTTTGCTTCAGCATTCCTTAGTGTGGCCAAATAGACCAGGTACCTGCAGGTTAGATACATTTCTATTTTTGGTACCCATAATTAAATGGGTCCTGCTAGGTTAGTTTTCTAAAACCATGTTCATTATATAATTGAATAATCATCACATTGATCACCAGCAATCATATTCATGCATGTAACTAATTTAGATAATGCATTTTGAGATGCATGATGGTGAGTGTGTGTAAGATTTTCCATTTTAATAAAACACTATTTTTCTTTGATGGTTTCATCATTTGTTTAGTTATGTTCACAGAGTTTAAATGTTCACAGAGTGAGAATCAACTCTATGACTTATTTGTATCTAGTTGATTCATGGGGGTGATCAGTTTCTAAAAATCTTCAAGATACTCTTGTAGAACTGATCATACTTTGTGTGTTATCAAACACTTAGAGCATGGGTTTGTACATACATACTAACCCATTAACAAAGATTACTCCACATAAGATTAATTTGACCTTTGATATTCTTATGACCCATTTCAGATTTCTTTCAAGATGTCATCTTCAACCTAAAACTTGGATGGAGAGAAAGTTTGTAAGCATTTGAGTTTTCAACCTCAGTGTACTTTCTCTCTTCACCTTTTTAGGTAGAGTATGATTTCTTGACAGGATACTGTTATAGTGCATAAGGAGGTGCAACATGATGTACACATTTATATTAGTGAGGAACCGTACCTTTTTACTGTCAGTTTCTTAACAGTCATTTAGCTTAGATATACTGAGGATAGGCATCGATGTGCATAGTTTCACATTTGCTCCTGACAGCTTGTTGCTCCAGTTGACCTTCAATCAATCATTTGTGGTCTTGAAGATGTAAGCTAAGATAATCTCAGCATCTTTAGTTCTTTGACATCCTTGAGTTCACAAAGTTTACATTCAGCTGCTGGTTGGCCAGATACATGTTTGAGAAGTTCTTCTTTCTTTTTTGAGAAAGCATTTCTTAGCGTATGGCCTTTTCATCTTTTCTGACTGGTGGATGTTTGACTCTTTTCTGTTGATGTCTCTTGAGCTTCCTAGCCTGGTCTTCAGACTACAAGATTGACCGTGGGCAAAGATTAGTCTTGTTGATATGGCAATCAAGAACATGGACCAATCTGAGCAGCTTCAGGTGTATATACACATTTACCTGTTCACAATATTTCCAACGTGTGAGCTCATCTGCATATAACAAGTGACTTACTACTAAACTAAGTTTAGAATAATGTTTATGCCTAGGATCAGACTCAAAGCAATTAGCTTTTGAATATAGTATGAGAACCTACTTTGATACCAATTGTTAGTTCCCAGTAGGCACAATATATGTAATAACCCAAGATTTTCTATATAAATAAATAAGAAATTTTGAGTATAATTTTTTTTTATTTATTAAAATAAATATGGGGAATATGTCTAAGTCAAAGCGTATGTATTTATGTGATAAATGAAAATATATTTATTACATGAATAATTACAAATAATTTTATTTTAGAATTATTGATCATTATATATTATATTCTTATTATAATTAATTTTATAATAGAAATGTTTTTATTAATTATTTTTCATAAAAATATGATTATTATATTATTTTAAATAATATATGAAATGATTATAGAATTATTATAATAATTATTTTATTTTATTATGTGAATTTATTTCAGATTAGTTAAGTTACTTATTTTTAAATTAATTAATAGTGCTATATATGCAAGATAAATCAGATATGAAATTCAAACTCTAATTTTGGATTTTGATTAAGGAATCAGAATAATAACATAATATTATTTATTTTTAAGTGTTATAAAAATATACTATATGTACGTATTGATAAAGGTTGGTCAAATTATGGTTCAGATTTAGAAAACTTTAATATTAAGTTATTTAACCGTAATTTAAAACCCAAATTAGAGTACAAGGTTGCTTTTTTATGTGATTAATGTTAATTATTATAAATTTGATTAGGTAAACCCTAATTAAAATTTAGAAACCCTAATTTGCTAAATAAGAACCCTAATCGCAAAATTAGGCAAGCTTAATGCTAATTAGTGGATTATTAAACCCTAATATTCCTATATAATGTAGTTAGATAACCTAATCTAATTAGAAAGCCCTAATCTTCATTTTTATAAACTAAATTTCATTTTTATCTCTAATTAGAAATCTTACCAATCTTTGTACTAAACGTTAGGGTTAAACCCTAAGGGTCAAACCTTAAGGATCAACCCCTAAGGGTCAAACCCTAAGGATTTGTCAAGTTACATAAGTACCATTAAAATCCCAAGCCAATTGACCATATTGCCCCTTTTGCATAATTATTAGATAACTTGTATTTTTGGACAACACTTTAGTGGGTGACGTAATCCAACAACCCCATGTGCTAAAAAAACTCCAGCAATTCAACTCTTATCAGCCAAATACATTGCATATAAGTGATATAAATAGATCCAAGAGAGAGAAATGTCATTTTTTTTAATCCCATTTGATCACCATACTTATCCAAGCCCTTATCTCTCTCTCTCTATAACCTAAGGAATATAGTAGTATACCAGTCCCAAAATCAAGCCCCATTAACACCCATAGCAAATTCAATAGCCAAGAATCAGAAATTGTTCATAAGAGGTATAAACCCTAGAACCAAATCTGATCTTTGATCCTATGTTAAATGTTGTGTTTTTATGTTAAATCATGTTGTTTATAGTGTACATAGATGATCTGGGTTGCTAGATGTTAGATCCATAACATATAGAGGCTCGAATTTGATGTTTTATAAAATCTGGAAAATTTTATTTTTGATGTCTGACAACGAATGTCAGACCATCTAGATCTCATCCTGTTTATGTAATTTGTCGTTTAAATGTTTAACCTCGTAGTATGTTATGATATCTTTAATCTGAAACTGGAATTAGGGTCGTAGCATGTGCAGATTTCATGTTATTAATGGTCAAAGACCGTTGACCGGCCATGACCATATGAAATCTGGGTAACCCAGATGTTAGCCAGAAAGCTCTGACAAGAAGTTTAGGGGCACGGATCTTGCAAGATGTTGATTTGTGTTTGCTGTGGTATTCCAGTAGTAATATGGTAGTTATGCTACAGATTAATGCTTTTATATCGCTTATATTACAAACAAATTGGATTTGGGGAATGGTCAAACCAAGCAGAAAGCTCACAGTTTATATTGGCTGAAATATTGGATCATTAGTACACCAAAACATAACACAGTAAGCAAGTTGTGGAAGCCCAAAAGTGATCAGTCGAACTGTTCTTATTTTTTGGGAAACCTAGAAAACGAAGAACAGTTCTGACAGATAGTTTGAGCTTACATATCTTGCTTGTATGTTGTAATATGACCCAGAACTTGATTAATACTTGTAGTGTTACACTAACACTATAAGATCTAATCAATAGTTAGCCCAAAAACACAATACACAATAAATTATTGATGGTCAAACATGGTCCCTCGTTCACTGTCTATGAAGATCTGGGTTTCATCAAGAACATGAAGAACACGTATAGCGACGATTCTGTCGTTATAGGCAGTCTTTAGCAACAATTTATTTATAAAATTACTATTTTTATTAAATAATTAGAGAAAATTAGTTTTAAATTATTAAAAATATAAAATAAATTAATAAAAAAAAATTTAAAGCTTAAAATTTAGTTTTTAATAATTTTGAATATATTTCATAAATATTTCATATTTTTTAAATATTAATGGTATTTAATTTATTTAATGCTTAAATAAAATAAATTATTTAAAAATAGTTTTAATACTTGAAAAATCATTTAAAAATTATATTATGGTATAAGAAAATATTTTAAGTTATTTTAATATTTTGTGATAAATTTCATTAATAAATTAATATTAATGATAATTAATTTATTTAATAAGTGTATTAAATAAATTATAGAAAAATTGAATTAATGATTTAAAAATTATATAAAAATGATTTAAGGAATATAAAATATCTTAAATTATAAAATATAGCTTTTGATATTTTGTCATGAAAAATATTAATATTTTAATATTAATCATATTAAATTTATTTAATAATTACATTAAATAAATAGTTTTAAAATGGATTTATTGATTTGAAAAGCATTTAAAAAGGAAATAAATGAATTAAAAATAATTTAAGTTATAATAAATGACTTTAAATATTTGGATATATAATGCATTAATATTTAAATATTAATGATAATTATTTAAAAATGATTTTAATTATTTTAAAAATCATTTAAGGGTAATATTGATGCTTTAAAAATATTTTGAGTTATTATAAATAACTTTAATATTTTAGCAATGGTTTCATTAATAGTTTAATATTAGTTAAATATTAATGATAATGGAATTATTTAATATTTAAATTATTTAATAATGATTTCGGTGTTTGAAAAATCATGATAAATTATAATAATTGTTTAAAAATTATTTTAAGTCATTTAAAAATAATTTGACTAATGTTTAAGTTTTATTGAACTTCAGGATAGAGTCTTAGACTCGATAAGTACCTGATAAGGTCGTCGGTACACCGACATGTTTCAGAAATTGATCTGGACTTAGATAGTTTGACTGTATATGTGTTTGTTTGTGATCCAATGACTGCTAAACATACGGTACAATGTGCTTAGGTTATGTCCTAACTACAAATAGCAGTACTGTGTGTTATGATATGTTATTCTAATCAATAGAATGATCATATTAATGATAGGTCTTGAAGTAAAAGATAAAACTAAGTTGCGTATTGTAAGCAGCAGACCAGGCAAGTATCCTACCTTTGCATTTACTTTATGCAATGGACATAAGTAAGAAAGTTTCAGAATTATATTATCATTGTGCTAGAATATTAACACTATTGTTATCGATTATGTAGTCGATCATTATTTATTAGTATAGTATTATTGTATAATTTAGATATTAATTATGTTCGTTAATTTCTAAATATGGTTATACAAATGTCCCCACTTGGATAATCATTATATTTAATCACGTGTTGATATATACCTATTAATCTCCAGTATGTATACATTAATTAAAAGTCATCTAAGCTATTTGACCCAGCTAAACACAGATTTAGATATATCGTTGAACATTATTAAACTTTATTGTATCCAACCGAATTTTTTTTGTTCGGATTCTCGACTAAGTATGAACATCCTGAACATGGGAAACTTTTATGCGCCTAAGGCGGAAAAGATAAACAATAATATTGTTCTTGTATGTAGTATTGATCAATACAGGGCACATTGGGCAGATCACCCTCGTGTCTGTAAGTTATGACGGTTTGCGGGTGAAGTTCTGCTAAACCTTATCAAAATTTGAAAACAAAGTTCATAGTATGTCGACTACTCTTCAAATATAGTCAATACGTAGCTTTAAAAATTTGATATAGAATTGTTATGTTATTATTATTGGTTCAGCTTATTTCACAACTGTTGATTCGTTGTAGAAGTGTCGTACAAAGAAAACATTTACTTCTTTCAGCTTATATTTATAATTGTTATTACTTGTTGGGCACTCAAATGCTCATCCTTGTTTAATTTAAATGTTTTCAGCTAAGTGTGAACAACTAGAAGGTTCTACCAAGAACAAGGGAAAAGGAAAACAAACATAATAAGTTTAATGGTATCTTTTGTAATAGTTAGACAATATTTAGACCATGATATTTATTATCTATCATGTAATGTATTGTTGTAAAGGTTGCATACTTGGGATTAGACTCTGATATATGTAAATTAAGTTTGATATTTATATTATTATTATTAATAGTATTATTTTTGCTCATAGAAATGACATTGTAAAGCACTAAATTCAGGTTTCAAGTACCTGAATTTGGGGGCGTTACAATATAGATCTAGAAGGGGGGGTTAAATAGATCCTTTTAATTTCAAATACTTTTCTCATTTATTTTGTATTGTTAATGATTTTGCATATGAAAAACATAAGAATCTTTTTAAGCAAAGCAGAATAAGTAAAAGATCCCCTTCATTGATATATCCATAATCATGCATACATTGTTCTTAGAGTTAGTTCAGTGGTAAGTAGTTAATACAAACATAGCAGTTATAGCAGTTAAGTGCATAATATAAATAACATAAAGTAAAAGACACGGGAGATTTTAAGTGGTTTAGAGACTCAAGCTCCTAATCCACTCTTTTGCTTTCAACTAGCAGGATTTCCACTAAAGAAGGGAAGCACCCTGAATCACTAACATTTCTTCAAGGCCAATAACATTGGGACTTCAGTTCACTAAGAACACTTCAAGGCTAGCAGCCTTGGAACATCTCTAGTTCCCTAGGAACTCTTCAAGCCTAGCAGGCTTGGAACTTCATTTAGTCCCTTCGGACAAGGACCATTCAGACCATGGCTTCTTATTGAGGTTGTTGTTGGTGCTGAGTTGCTAACATGTCTTTAAGCTTGAATATCTTGTGTACTTAGCAGCTTGGGGTGGTTCTCTTTTCATTCTGCTTCTAGTCTGGACCACATCTTCTCTAGTGCAGCTGATTTTCACTCTTTCTCCTCATCCTCATCTGATGTCAGCTGTGCACCATCACAATCTGAATTTGCTAAGTCTCTGAGCTTTTGGTAGACTTCGTCTGGCACTTAGAAATCCCTAAACCCTTCTTGAAGGTTTTGCAGACATGATTCTGCATCTGTTCTTTTTGAGCCTTTGGTTCATGGTGATCTGTAGAGTGGCTCTCTTGATCTTCTTTGTACTCTGCCACTTTTTTAAATGTTATCTTTTTGTCCTTCTCGGCTCTCAACTTAGTTGCCATCTTCAGTGACATTCTCATCTTTGTTGAGTGAAGCTCTAGTCTTTTTAAGTCCTTCTTCAAAGCTACTTCACTTCCACCTTTGTAGTCTCACTGTCACTGAGACTTGTTCTTGTTAATCTCTGGTGGAACTCGTAGAGTCAACAATAGCATTCCAACAACTCAACGATTCTGTAACTTAGCAATCATCAGCAGCTCTTGGTCTTTGAAGCTCTGTTAATTTATACTCCTTCCCAATCTTTCCATTCGAAAGTAGTCATTAAAAGCTTTTTTGAATTGCTTCGCAGATCTCGAGTTATTTGGTGTAGACTGCAGATGTGACATGACATCCCCTTTTCTAACTTTTTGACACTACAGTCTACTGTTTCACCTAGCCTGTCAGAGATGTCACTTTGATATCTCGGGCAAGTAGTCAACTTTATTTCCTCCTTCTGATTTCTCGATCAGAGGTGGTCCTTTTGCATCGATGCTATTCAATAAGCTATGTTCGACCATCAATCTTCAGAGTGAACCGTTGCCAATGCTTCAACTTTCAGACGACCAAACTCTACGATTCTGATGCATATTTTCTTGGACTTGATCGTAGTGTCTAGTTGACAGGTAGAGACAACACTACGATCTTGAAGAGTATTGATTAGATCTTTAATGTAGAACACCTCTTCCTTCTCTTGAGCAGTGCTTTAATACTTCTGTTTGCTTCGACTACTCTCAAATACTGATGGCTTGACTCTTTATTTTGTCCCCTTCTGAATAGCAAGACACTTCAAATTTGTGGCGTGTCCAGCTCACTTTCTCCTTGTGATCTCTCGTTCACTTATCATCAATGGACTGACCCAATGCTTAATCAATTTAGCCTTGTTCTTCAGAGGCTGACCAGTATCTTTGTGTACACTCCGTCAGTTCCTTCTTTGTTTGGCAAACACTACGATCCTGGTTGCTTTCAAGTTCTTCGTCTTCTATTTACTTGACAGCTACTGTACTTGCTGACTTTCCTTAGTCAGTTACTGAAGTCTTCTTCTAATCAACTTGTGGAAGACTTCATCTCGAATGGCTTTACAACTCAATCTGGATATTGATTGAGTTGGTGCTTAGATCTTATGTTAGCTTACATGCCATTTGTTGAGTGCTCTCTTGTTTCCTTTAGGTGGAATGTATCTTTGCAGTACCAACCAGAGGCTTCGTTCCTTTGGATATTCTGGGAGTGCTCAATTATTGAGAATCGTGTTTGCTCTACGATTCTGACTTGGCGTTGTGAGGACACCTATTGAAGTCTCAGTTCTACACTCTGCGATTTAGATTTGGCTGTGCAGACACTACGACTCTGAGATCAGATCTTGACACTCTACGATTTCTGGTGCAGTGCTTGACTATCAGACAAGCCTATCTATTACATCATAAGATCAACCTAACACGCTTGATCTTTCTATATTTATAATCCTTGTACATTATTTCTTTTTAAGGACTTCACAAAGCTATTTTTCTTATGTAGGATCAACCTAACATATTTAATCAATTAATTCTATGTCCTTGTACATATGTTTCTATTCTCTATCAAGGGACTTTACTGTAACGACCCCAAGTTTCACACAATTCAATTACCGACTTCGGTCGCTAAAAATACTGCTAACTTCTGATTTTACATCATTATTCGATGTTAAACTTAATAATATGCGGAATAATTTAAACTTTTCTATCTTCTTACTTTAATTCCCTGAATCAAAACCTTTATCATCTACATGTCTTTGAATCATATATAATCCATGATTCACTTCATCACAGTTATTATATAAAATTTTACAATTTAATTCGATAACCTTTGTATATCAGATAACTCAAACTTTAACTTTATAACTCAACATAAAACTATACATCATAAAACATTTAGTATATCTCATGAATCTTAATCATGGTTTAAAGAAATAACAACTTTCGCTAAAATATTAATCTTCATGTATTATTTTTGATCCACGTCATTCAAGTAGCACAAAGTGTTACCTTCAATCCTTAACTTGCAAAAATGGTTATTTGTAAGGTTGAGCTCTACAGCCCAGCAAATCTAACAATTTTCATGCATCACATAGCACATAATAACATGCTTATCATACATCTCATAAACATTAAACTAACATAAAAAAAACATGTTGCAGTTCACATAACAAGTATAAAGATTGAGTTCCTTACTCAATCAGTATTCATTACTTAATCAATGTAGTCATAAATCGACTTTAATGTTTCATACATTCAACATATATATAACACATCATGCTCTTTGTAATAAAGATTTAAAACAGTTAATTATCAAGTTCACATAACGAATAGGAACTGAAAGACTTGCCTTGATCGTTGTTTACCAATAACAGTTTAACAGCTTACAGATATCTGCACTTCACGTGCCCTACACAATTATATAATCATTCATATTAACTATTAGTTACATAGCAATGCATAGTAGTTGTAATGTAAACTCTAATCTACATCCTTTAACCCCTTCCTATTAATCAATACCCAATGTTCAATTTGATTGTGTTAACTTTAGACTTATAACTTACTATATTTCTTTTTAGTCAAACTCAAAGTTTATTCAAGAGTTTAAGTCTTGCTAGGACTATTTATTGGTTTTATATTAACTCTATTCAATATCTTATAATATTCATTTTATTTTATTTAAAATATTTTTTACGTTCATTAACACTTATCACGACGTTTCAACGTTTATTCGTCACACGCCCAATTTTTCTCTCTTGTGTGTGCTTAGTATGCGTATACAACTTCTCTAATATATCATTTATTAATGTTAATCATTATTATACTTCATAATATTCGTGTTCTATAACTTAGAACAACATCTTTTATCATCAAGAGCACTACACTTGTATACGTCCATGCCCGACACCCTCTAATTGCCTTCGAAAACACAATAGTCCTAAAGATGACCATTTGGAAACATGTTCCCTACCTCAAATTGAAAAACTTAAAGACTGAAAGTTGTAGGTCTATTCGTCCTCGTTCTGAATTATCTTGAATCACCTCAATCAGAGTTCGTATGAAAACATTATACCTATTTTACTAAAATAGCTCAAAATAGTCACACCTGACATACTTTGGGCACAGCTGCGCCCTACAGTGCAGTTGCGCCACAAATAACTTAGGGCACATCGCAGTTGCACCCGTTAGCAGAAACGGGACCTGAAGCTACAGTTCTCGCGATTTTTTGACCCTTTTCTCCTTCTAATCTTCATAACATGAGTTATACACATCCAAATTAGTCTGTTTTCAATTCTACGGATACGTAATTCATAGAACTACAACATACTAGAATTATAACAATTTATAAAAACATTAACCAACCTAAAATTTGACCCAAAACACATGTTCATACACTATTTTAATGTTTTAACATCTCTAGCGAATTCGATAGCCACGACTTTATTACTTAATCAATTGACACGATTTACACTATGTTATTTTCGTTTCTTCACATTCTAACATAATCCAACATCAATTTACAGATTATAACACATATTGAGCATGAAGTTTTACACTTTCTTAAGCCATTTTTTCATACATAATCACTGTTATTTCAATTCCTCCTAAAATCCCAATTTCACGTGTTTGATACTCAAACAACACTCATATATGATAATTAACAGATTATACATACCCAAAAATCTTTATAAACCAATTTTTTACTCAAATCATGCACCATAACTAATTAAAGAGAAGAAGTTTTGATAAAAACACAACTAAGAACTAGGGCTATATTATTATCTTTTAATTTCTCCATAAGCATAACTAGAGGATGAGAATGGCTTGATTATCCTTCCTCTCTCTTCTTTGATTCTCACAATCACCTCTTTTTTAATTTCCCAGAGAATATGTCTCTCTCAAATTCTTCCCTTCTTCTCTGCTCTCAAACTTAGGAAAATAATAAGTGTAACCCAAAATAACTGAATATTAGTTTTTACGTAGTTCTATCAGTTATACAAACCAAGAGACCTATCTGTTACAGAAGGTAAAGGGTCACAAGGCCATGTTTGGCTAGACCCACAAACCCTTTTTAATTTATTTTGATAATATTATATTATATAGTTTTTATTTGTCACAGATGTAACCAATTTACATAACTTACAAGAATAATTATAATAATTGTAATTTTTATTATAATTATTCTGATTATTAATAAATAATTGTATATCTAATTTAATTAATAAATTAGACTTAAACATCACTTTATTTAATTACTTATTTTCTTTAATGTTAAACAAGTCATTTAATTTAATTAATTAAATTAAATTAAATTCTCAAAGAATAAAATCTATCTTTGCTTTAATTTAATTATCATACACACGTTACTAAATTATTATACCTCAATTTCATAAATTATTTATTTTTCTCAACAAATAAATTATTTAAAATATTTATTTAATTCAATAAATATTTAAAATAAATTACAAAATTTATTTAATTTCTTCAATAGTTAACTCAACTATTAAACCTCAGTTTCCCAATATATGAATATATATTTATCTTCACACCAGATCACATATTTCAAAATATATAGCACGTATATATACATACTCAAACTCAAAACATCTCATAATAAGAAATTTAATTATTAAATTCCTATTTTAATAACTTATAAAAATTCGGATTGTCACATATTTCCCCCTTATAAGGATTCCGTCCTCGGAATCAACGAAACCTCCCTTACTCGATTTTCACCAAAACTCTTTTCAAAATTCATCGTTGAATAACTTCAACACGTGACCTTAATATAGGTTTTATATTTCCTGTTCCCACAATTATTCATAATAAATTATTGTAAGTTTCATTTCATAACCTTTACTTAGACTCAATTATATTTGAGTATTACATATTCTTTGACCCGTTCATTTCCTTCTCTAAAGATCGTTATCATAAACACTCGGGATATTACATTCACCCTTTCTTCTAAGAATTTCGTCCTCAAAATTTTATTTATTAATCTTTATTCATTCAATCTATCAAAATAGATTTAACATTAATACTTTATTCATTCATTGGGTTTTGCAACAAATTCTTTCCACAAAGATCTTTCTACAATTATTAAACTTTTCTCCTAAAAGTCTTACATTACTATTTGATAACTTATCTCCTTCTCATTTCAAAATTTCTTTTCTCACTTATTCAACATATTCATCATTCAGTGTCGCATTTTACGACTTACTTCTTTTTAAGGAATATCATCCTTACCACATTCGTCTTTTAGAATAACAAGAATCTTCCACAATTGCTCAATAATTGGGAAGCGATATGAATAACAAGAAATTTAAAAGATTTCAAATCATGCTGAGGGTCATAAGACCTTGAACTACATCCACGGCTATAAGTACTCTTTCAACTTAAACCTTAACAGTCATTAGACTATAGGGACTCCCGTACTTAGGGTGTTAAGCCCTTCGTACGATGTATTGTGCACTTTGTCCATGGTTATAAGTACTCTTTCAACTTAAACCTTAACAGTCATTAGACTATAGGGACTCCCGTACTTAGGGTGATCAGCCCTTCGTACCATATATTGTGCATAAACATCTAAATGCTTCCGCGTAATCCCCTATAAAAGGGTTGTTCATCTCAGCTTTTCAACATCTGAATTCTCACCAAAACAATTTGGTTTGGCATAACTTCTCAAGAAACACTTGAATTTTATGATCATCTTTCAATATTCGTCTAGCTGAATCAAATAGCATAGACTTCTATAACAATTCGGACATCAATTGAAATATATATATATATATATATATATATATATATATATATATATATATATATATATATATATATATATATATTCTCATATCTTAAAGAAATCTCAAAAATCCTTAATGGCATCATGATTATGACATTGTTATACTACATCTCACCATAGTGGACTGATGATCATATGATCACATCCAACACCAGGTTCCATTCCATTGATGACTTCGTCGTTTATCATATCACCCGATTCATATAGTTAAAATATATTTTGAAAATTTAAAAATTATTTTTTTATCTAGCCGAAACAAACAGCATAGATATGCGAATAATAACACTGTTTTACAAATTCTTTGGTTCACTAGTGTGATCCAACATTTTTTTTTCAAAAATCAAAAGTACAACCATCGGCACAAAATCAATAAATCTCGAAATTCTAGCATAGCTAGTAGATTTATAATATCCAAGTATCCATCAACTTCAATCTTTACTTCATTACTTAACCATTCTATCAATCTTCAATTTCATCAATGTTCTCTATACTATAACCATTTTCTACCCAAAATAGTTCATCAAACTCGCTACACATTGGAATTCCAGGAACTTGCCACAATAATATGAGTTTAAGAACTTGTCCTAGTCACACCATAGGCGTCCATTCGCTGAGGGTTCAAAACATATCATATTATTATGAGTCACGAACTTACCATATGCATTAGTTTTAAGAACCTCACCTAATCCTAATAATATCTAACTAATCTTAATAGTTTCTAACTATCAAATATACACATGAGAAAAGAATAACCTTTTCGCCACATATACATTGATAGCGCGACACCAACATTCCAATGATTATCAATGTGATAAACTGAGTGCAAGCACAAAACCCTTGCCCATACAAAGGTTTGTACAATTCAGCCATCACATGAGTCCTCAATTAAAATCCCACCTAATTCAATCTTGCTTATCACTTGCTCTTTGCTCGATACGAATTCCTCATATCACATTATCTATAACTCCTTGTGAGTTTATCTTGCACTATATCATAGTACATTAACTTCATAGCATCATGCTATAATTATTCAAACATTATAGACCATCTTTCTTATATAACTTAAACTGATCACATCGTGATCTTATTCTATAATCATCTCCCTTAAAATTCTTTTCTTAACTCGTGATCGTTTTGTTTTACGATCCTATTTCTTTCCTTTTTCATCATTTATGACATTATTTTTTATCTTGGATATTGGAGTTAGGCAACTCCCATTTCTTAACTTTATATCTCTTCAAGATTCTTCTCTGAATTTTCTTGATTATATAGCAATTCTTCCTTTAAGAATTTCTAACTTCATTTACATTGCTCAACATTTCATTTGAGTTCCATATTTTCATCATACGTATCCATTTTCTATACCTGGTACACATCGAGTCTCTAATAGTTTCAATATGGTACGCTGAGTGGTTTCCCACAAACAACCAATAAACTAGGTTTCGAGTTGCTAGTTCGTATATACCTCCGCTCTATGAAGGAATCGTTTAGCCCAGATATCATACATCAAATATTAAAGAGTACGATTGTACCATACTTAAATATAACCTTTTTTTGACGCCCCCAAAATAGGTCCACACGACCCATTCTGAGTCGCCAGATATCACACTATAAAAATCATTTACAAACTTTATTTATACAACTGTTGAATTGTCTTGCAGAATACGACCACAGTTAAACTGTGAGTTTTAATACAAATGTATGTAACTCTCATGGTGCCTCGACCACAACCTTACAATGGTACTTTACATAAAAGTACAGTCAAAAACTATTTTAGCAATTAAAATATTTGGGAAGTGCTCAAGGAAACTTCGTACATATGAGGCCATGAATCTAAGTTATGATAGATATCATATGTCCAGAGAATTATCCTTGGTTGATCCAATAGACCCCAAAGAAAAATGAGAAGATTACTATCATGTTCCTTCCAATTGTGAGTCTTCTCTTGATATATAACTATCTCCACCATCTACAATTGAACACTATGTTTCAACCAAACTCCAAGATCATATAGGTAGTGCTCGTAGATATAATCAGTAAGTGGATGTGCACAACCCTGTCTTATGATAACACGAGGTTGTATGTCATTAGTCATCTTGTATGATAGTGGCAAAACACCTTCCCAAAGTTGGGTTCACCTCACCCTATTCGGTTCACCAAAATTAAATATCAAATGACGTATACAATATGACACACTTATCTAAAGTTCTCAATAAAATTATGTTCATACTATTTAGGAAGAACCTCAACAGCTATAGACCAACGTTCTATTCTCCTGTTACCCCTGCTCGACCTAGCTACACTCTTATTACCTGAAAGGAATTGTGAAGCAAAAAGGGTGAGCACAACTAGCCCAGTAAAGAATATCATGACTAAAGATAATTTACATCACCAATAGCCTTCATCGGTAATAAATCAGAGATTTAGAAAATATGGTAGATGATAAAACTTTTCAACCATAGTTGCAATGGAACGAGCAATCATTAGAAGAGTCAAATAGACCATCAGGTCTATTATCTTCTCCATGTTAAAAGTCCACCAATAATGTTTTATCCCTATAACATCAATCAACAATTCCTGTCCACAATCAAATGAATAACTCATAATCATAATTGTAATTCTAAATTCCTCTTCGCACCCAGGACGAAGATAATTTTTATCACCTATGTTCACCTGAAACATCAAAAATCATGGTTATACCAAATCACAATTCCTGCACATAATCATATTAATAAATTCATCTTTGCACTACGGCCAAAGATATTCATTAACAATTCATCTTTGCAGTATAGGCCAAAGACATACAACTGTATTTTAGAAGAGTCAGGTAGAGCATGATATCTACTATCTTTTACTAATTAAAAGTGTATAATCAATATGTTATCGCTGAGACTCAGCTTAATAAATAATCCACATCATCAAATCATCCCTGCACTACGGCCAAGGATGTGATAGCCCCGAATTCGGGCCCCAAATCACCGCGGATCCGGTATACTATTACTATCACTATTTGCGGAAGATATAAACATAAATTGTTTATACATTAAACTTACACATAATCCCCAAGGTCGAGTAACCTTAACTTAATACACATTTCATAAACTTTCTAACATATAACACATTTATCAAACTATTATATTACAAAATAGCCGCATATTTTATCCCAAGCTGAACTTGGCCTTAACCTTTTCATGTATCCGAACGCATTCGCCTTATCTGCAATGTTTTATCATGATATAGCAAGGATGAGCATGAAAGTTGCCCAGTAAGTTTAAATACAATAATATAACGATATATCATGATTGAAGAGTATGAATAATAAGGTGGCTATAATTCATCAATATAATTGAGAACTAGCACGAACAAACTTTTGACTGAACAAGTTTTAAACATGAACAAAAATTTTTGAATCAACTGGTAATGAAGGTGATCAGCCTTTCATACCTGACTTATACATGCAAGATGTACAGAGTACAATTTTCGTGGCAATCAGCAATGATTAACCATAAGCTTGAATAAAACACTCTTATTAGAGTTTAGTAAAAAGAAACTTGCCTGAGCCGTTGATTACCGCAACGCAATTTATATCTCTTTACCCGAAGACCTAATATTAGTAATATAGATATCCAATATTAGAATAATATCATCACAGTATAATACTGTTATATACATATACATAGAATAATCTAAACACATAGCACATAGCCTTATCAGTCTATAACACACATAAGACTAGGTATCAAGTCAAACTATTACAGTCTGAGTTTAACCCGACACAATTCTAACATCCCGACGGTCTAATCGGACGAATATCGAGTTTAAGTTCAATTAAACTCTGCCTAAACACTTAACAATTATCCAGATAATTATCTTATCAGTCAAAATAATTTTTAAGGACTTATAATAATTTTTAGATAATTAATATCATTTATCAATATTTTTAATCATTAAAACTGTATTTAAATGAATTAAATACCACATAATTCCTTAATCATTAATATTCATTTAATATAAAATATTAATGAAAATCATTACATAATATTATAATATAATTATAATATCACAAAGTATTTTTAATACCTTAAAATCATAATTATATGATTTTTAAACACTTAAATCCATTATCCGATAATTGCTATTAATATTAAAATATTATATTTTCATGCCAAAATATCAAAAGTTATATTTTATAACTTAAAATATTTTTATAACACTTAAATCATTTTTATATGATTTTTAAAACATTAATTCTATTTTTCCATAATTTATTTAATATATTCATTAAATCAACTAATTATCATTAATATAGATTAATTAATGAATTTCATCCCAAAATATTAAAAGTCATCAAAAATAACTTAAAATATTTTCTTATACCATAAAATAATTTTTTATGATTTTTCATGAATTAAAACTATTTTAAAATAATTTATTTAATATTGTAATTAAATAAATAAATACCATTTATATTCCAAAAATATTAAATATTTTCGAAATATACTTAAAATAATAAAAAACTATTTTTCAAGCTTTAAAATAATTTTCATAATTTATTATGTATTTTTAATAATTAAAAACCATTTTTTTCTATTTATTTAATTAATTTCTGCATTTTCCGAAAATAAGCGTCGCTAAAGAGGCCCTATAGCGACAGAACCGTCGTTATAGGTGTTCTTGAGTGTTCTTGAGCTGCCCAGATCTTCATCGTCGGTTTACAGGGTATGAGGTTTGACCGGTTTTAATTCAGTGTTCTTAATGTTTTCTGGGCTAGTTTGAAGTGTGATCGTGTAATATATATGTAACACTACAACATACAACCAACATCTCGATCATAACACAACATCACAGCAAGATCTAAGCTAGCCAAATGTCTGACAACGATGTTCTTCATTTTCTGGGTTTTCCAGAAAATGAAGAACAGACGTGGGTGCTACTTTGATCATTTTAATATCCACATCCCCAGCTTTGTTTGTGTAATATAGTGAGTTAATCTTGTAGAACAAATGACAGAGTACAACTTTAATACTTTACTTCAACGTAACAACATCACATACGAAAGATTTGGACCGGTCAAAGTTGCTGTTAAGAACGTGTTCTTGACAAATCTAGGTTTTCCAGATCGTCAATGAGGCAGATCGGTCAACTAGGTTGGGGCTCTTTCTCTCTCTTTAATGAGAGAAAAGGGTCAAGGAGCAAATGAAAAATAATGTGGCTCTTTCTCTCTCTTTAATCTCTTTAATAGACATGATTCAATGTATTTGGTAGCAAGTTGGGGCTGATTTTGGACACATAACTAGGGCTAGGAGTAGGGTTTGTTCACCCACCCATTTTAGGGCTAGATTTACAAGCCATCCATTAAAGAATGCAATAAGGGCATTATAGTCATTTTGATTTTGATTTTAATGGCATTCTTCTAATTGGCCCAAACCCTTAGGGTTTAGGGTTTGGTTAGGATTTAGGATTTGGAGTATTTAGGGTTTAGGTTTTAACCCTTAACTTCCAAATTAAATTTCTAAAATTTCAAATTTAGATTTTCAAAAATAGAAATTAATATTTTTAACTTAGAATTAGTATTTATTAATTATATTATAATTTCTTAATCATACTTTAAATCTTGTTAATTAGGATTAATAATTCCTAATTAAAATTGCTAATTACGCAAATAGTGTCAAAATCACGGATTAGGGTTTATAAACCACTAATTAAGGTTTCTAATAGAAAAATAAATTTTCTAAAATAAAAATTAAATTTTTGTAATTAGATTAGGGTTTTCTAATTACTTAACTTGAAAATTAGAATCAACATATCCTAATTAACATTACAATTATTAAATTAAAACTTAAGTTTTCCCTAATTATAAAATTAGGGCTTCAATCCATAAATTAGGGTTTAATAAATAATTAAGCTTTACCCTAATTAACATTATACTTAATAGCACTTGAGCATTATAATTCTCCATTGAGTTCCCAGATTAGGATTCCAAATATTCGAAATCTGAAACTAGGATTTTCAGATCGGGTATTATGATTTTCTAATAATCAAATCGGGTTTCCAATAATTCATTGAGGTTTTTTTCCTAATAAATTAAAATTAATGACGTTTAACCTTATACATATCATTGCATTCCCAATCTAGGGTTTTTAATATCCGAATTAGGGTTTTAAATCCCCGGAACCAAAATTATGGTTTCAGAACCGGTTTCTAGGATTTCTTATCAGACGTTAGGGTTTTCTAACTGAACGTTGGCGTTCTTAAAATATACTTAGGGTTTGACACATATATAATTAGTCTCGTCAACCCTTGACCCTTAACCACATTCAGCACACATACATAACCATATTCACAGAACATAATCACATAAATCCTTAATCCTGAATAATTAACCTATATCCTTCATAGAACTTTGAAATCATCAAAATTTCACCCTAATAATATCAAACGCATACACTTATTTTCTGTCTAGGTCTATTATTTGACCTTAAATCAATCATTTAAGATTTTAATAAATTGTCCAAATTCTCGGGTTGTCACAAAGGATATTCATGTAATCATCAATGGTCATGATTATACTGAATAATCTCTGGCTATAATAATACCAATAACTGTCCACCAATGCACTACATGCCAATGAGGACTTTTTCCACATCATCTATAATATTACGGGTCATGATTATACCGAATAATCCCTGATCATAATCATTCTAATAAACAGTTCATTTATGCACATAAGCCAAAGATACTCATCAATCAACAGAATAATAAAGAATGGAATAACAACAGAATTCACCAGGCATGAGATAGACCACACAGACAGGTTATTCCAACAGAATAATAAAGAATGGAATAACAGAAGAATTTCACCATGTATGCGGTACTTTTCATAGACAGGTTATTCCAATATAATAATAAAGAATGGAATAACAACCCTTACGAGTATTGAAAGAAAAAAACTCTCTTCATGAATACGAAAGAATAATACCCCATACTATAATAATAATATCCCTTACCTTAGAAGAAACTGGATACTAGAATAGTGAGGTAGCAGACTTCTCTTCTTCTTTCTCTCTATAATTTCTCTCTATAATAATTGCTCTATAGCTTTAGTGAATTGGTAAAAAATAATGAAGGAATGAGCTTCTATTTATAGGAAAATATAGTTTCCATAATTGCACATTTTGAGGCTCGAAATATTACAATATAATACCTTCATCTTTTTCTTTATTTTTAATTTAGTCATGCAAGTATTATCAAATTTGCACCACCTCCCCTAATAGTAAATCATGTGAATCAATAGTAAATCATGTGACTCAATAATTCTAAATATGTAAAAAAATTTAATTATAGTATAGTACCTTCATCTATACTTCTATTTTTAACTTAGTCATGCAAGTATTATCAAACTTGCACCAACTCCCCTAATAGTAAATTAATGTGATTCAATAGTACACATATGTGAACAAATAGTTATAATCATGTGAATCAATAGCAATTAATTGCTCATTTATCTAATTAATTACCCGATAACTTCCAGACATCAATTATTATCGAAATAATTGTCAATTTCCACTAACACTAATAATTCCCACACAATGGAACTATCAATTTCATCTTGAATCAACACAAACTTATTCATCATTAATATTATAATTCACAATATTTAACAACCAGTTCATTCCCAGGAAAGAGGGGGCTTTCCGATAAAGATTTCTCCTTATTGGCGCGCAATTAGGTGACCAAACCTCTCCTTGATAGAACTTCTAGACATTGTCAATATTGCAAATAATAATATAAATAACTTTGCCTTCTCAATTATTGATTTATTAATATATCATATTATGCATATGATACTATGATAATAACTGAATCAATAATATGAGAGATATGATGCAGCAATTACTGTAGCAATAATTGAGTATAACTGAGTGATTTCTCACATAAGCATCAATAATCAATACCGTGTGCTACTATGTAACCACACATATTATTGTACTTTTACTACCGAGTAGTTCAACAGTTTTAACAGTAATACTTTCACTGTTATTTTTATAAAAAGATAATTATGTCATTTTTTTAACTACGACAATACTTCCGTTGTGGGGTCCACCAATGATTGTGCCGTCCTACGGATATTCCCCGACAAAAAGAATATTTTATAACAACTTGCATACTTTGAAAAAATTTCACATATCACCCTTAACTTTAACCTTTTATTAATTTAACCATTTACTAAATAGAATAATTATAAGAAAACTGAATACTTTCATTTCATAAAATTTGGGGTCTTACACTTTTATTCTTAACTTCTTTATCATTCTCATCTTATAGACATTGTCTATTTATTATCACCTTACATTCTTATTATTGGAGTTGGGTAACCCCACATTCATATTCCTTATAACTCTGTGAGATTCTTTTTTGAATCCTTTCACGTATGTTTTAATCCCTTCTATATAACTTTCTTAAATTATTTCTTATTGTTCAAACTCTATTTGAGCTTATTCTTACATTATCTTCATCTTCCTTCTCTAAGGTTATAGCCTACGGTACTCCTACCTAAGGTTTATAACCTACAGTTTTGATACCAACTGTAACCACCCCAAATTTCACACAATTCAATTACCGACTTCGGTCGTTAAAAATACGTCTAAATTCTGATTTTACATCATTATTCGATGTTAAACTTAATAATATGCGGAATAATTTAAACTTTTCTATCTTCTTACTTTAATTCCCTGAATCAAAACCTTTATCATCTACATGTCTTTGAGTCATATATAATCGATGATTCACTTCATCACATTTATTATATAAAATTTTACATTTCAATTCGATAACCTTTGCATATCAGATAACTCAAACTTTAACTTTATAACTCAACATAAAACTATACATCATAAAACATTTAGTACATCTCATGAATCTTAATCATGGTTTAAAGAAATAACAACTTTAGCTAAAATATTAATCTTCGTGTATTATTTCTGATCCACGTCATTCAAGTAGCACATAGTGTTACCTTCAATCCTTAACTTGCTAAAATGGTTATTTGTAAGGTTGAGCTCGACAGCCCAGCAAATCTAACAGTTTTCATGCATCACATAGCACATAATAACATGTTTATCATACATCTCATAAACATTAAACTTATATAAAAAAAACATGTTGCAGTTCACATAACAAGTATAAAGATTAAGTTCCTTACTCAATCAGCATTCATTACTTAATCAACGTAGTCATAAATTGACTTTAATGTTTCATACATTCAACATATATATAACACATCATGCTCTTTGCAATAAAGATTTAAAATAGTTAATTATCAAGTTCACATAACAAATAGGAACTGAAAGACTTGCCTTGATCGTTGTTTACCAATAACAGTTTAATAGCTTACAGATATCTGCACTTCACGTGCCCTACACAATTATATAATCATTAATATTAACTATTAGTTATATAGCAATGCATAGTAGTTGTAATGTAAACTTTAATCTACATCCTATAACCCCTTCCTATTAATCAATACACAATGTTCAGTTTGATTGTGTTAACTTTAGACTTATAACTCACTATATTTCTTCTTAGTCAAACTCGAAGTTCATTCAAGAGTTTAAGTCTTGCTAGGAATATTTATTGGTTTTATATTAACTCTATTCAATATCTTATAATATTCATTTCATTTGATTTAAAACATTTTTTACGTTCATTAACACTTATCACGACGTTTCAACGTTTATTCGTCACACACCCAATTTGTCTCTCTTATGTGTGCTTAGTATGCGTATACAACTTCTCTAATATTGTATTTATTAATGTTAATCATCATTTTACTTCATAATATTCATGTTTTATAACATAGAACAACATCTTTTATCATTAAGAGCACTACACTTGCATACGTACATGCCAGACGCACTCTAATTACCTCTGAAAACACAATAGTCCTAAAGATGACCATTTTGACATCTATTCTCGACCTCAAATTGAAAACATAAAGAATGAAAGTTGTAGGTATATTAGTCCTTGTTCTGGATCATCTTGAATCACCTCAATCAGAGTTTGTATGAAAACGTTATGCCTATTTTACTAAAACAGGTCAAAATAGTCACACCTGACATACTTTGGGCGCAGCTGCGCCCAATTAAGCCTTGGGAACAGTACAGCTGCGCTCCAAATGACTTAGGACACAGTGCAGCTGCGCCCGTTAGCAGAAACGGGACCTGAAGCTACTGTTCTCGCGATTTTTTGACCCTTTTCTCCTACTAATCTTCATAACATGAGTTATACATATCCAAATTAGTTCATTTTTAATTCTATGGATTCGTAATTCATAGAACTACAACATACTAGAATTATAACAATTTATAAAAACATTAACCAACCTAAAATTTGACCCAAAACACATGTTCATACACTATTTTCATGTTTTAACATCTCTAGTGAATTCGATTGCCACGACTTCATTACTTAACAAATTTACATGATTTTAACTATGTTGTTTTCGTTTCTTCAAATACTAACATATTCCAACATCAATTTACAGAATATAACACA
Organism: Panax japonicus; assembly: GCA_020205505.1. Classification (NCBI taxonomy): domain Eukaryota; kingdom Viridiplantae; phylum Streptophyta; class Magnoliopsida; order Apiales; family Araliaceae; genus Panax; species Panax japonicus. Next base: position 67,166,199 of record CM035095.1, on the reverse strand, counting down.
TATTGAGCATGAAATTTTATACTTTCGTAAGCCATTTTTTTATACATAACCACTGTTATTTCAATTCTTCCTACAATCCCAATTTCACGTGTTTGATACTTAAACAAAACCCACATATGATAATTAACATATTATACATACCCAATAATCTTTACAAACCAATTCTTTACTCAAATAATTCACCATAACTAATTAAAGAGAAGAAGTTTTGATAAAAATACAACTAAGATCTAGGGCTATATTATTACCTTTTAAATTCTCCATAAGCTTAACTAGAGGATGAGAATGGCTTGATTATCCTTCCTCTCCCGTCTTTGATTCTCACAATCACCTCCTTTTCAATTTTTCAGAGAATATGTCTCTCTCAAATATTGTGGAATCACCCAAACTTTTATGAATAAATATGATTTTTTTATAATTATCAATTTTGAATATTGTGGAATAAAATTGATATAATGTTATAGTTGTGGGTAGTATTTTTAATTCTGCAAAATATGCAAGTTGTTATATTATATTCGATTGGTCGGGGAATATTCATTTTAGCAGGGAATATTCGTACAACGGCGCAATCATTGCTGGACCCCACAATGGAATTATTGTCGGATTAAGAAAACGACAAAAATATTTTTATAAAATTAACGGCGGAAGTTTTACCGCTAACTGTTGAAACACCAGGTGTTAAAAGTACAGTAATACGCGTGGTTGTATTGTAGCACACGGTATTGATTATTGATGCTTATATGAGAAGTCACTCAGTTCTGTTCAATTATTGTTATAGTAATTGTTGTATAGTATCTCACGTTAATTGATTCAATTATTGTCGATATTTTATATATTATTAAATCAATAATTGAGATGACAGAGTTATTAATATTATTATTTTCAATATTAACGATGTCTAGAAGTTCTACCAAGGAGAGGTTTGGCCACCTAATTGCGCGCCAATAGGGAGAAATCCATATTGGAAAGCCCCCTCTTTCCTGGGAACCACCTGGTCAATTAATATTGTGAATTATAATAATGATGATAAATGTTATTAAAAATATTGAGGTGATCTTTATAAAGTATTTTGTTATAAAATTTACTTATTATTTAGATTTTTACTTACTCATTTTTCAAAATTATCGTAATGAAGTTATAAAGTGTATATATATATATATATATATATATATATATATATATATATATATATATATATTTGACTTGTGTGTGTGTTTGTGCCGTGTGTGTGAATATGGGTGTGTGGTGACAAATGTGATTTATATAAATATTTTATTTATATACGTGACATGTGGTCGGTGGTGGTGGAGTGTTTAGTTAATGTTAGTTGTTATATATATATATATATATATATATATATATATATATATTGTCATGTTTGAAGGGTTGTCAAGGTATTGATCCCGTGAATTCCAAATGAGCATGTGTATATATATATATATAATATATATATAATATAATTTATATTTTATTTAAAAGTTTTATTTTATTAGAATATTTTATGGACCGTCCGATTAAAGGAAATCAATCTGGACCGTTCATGAATTAAATACTATTCGGTCCATTCTCCTATAAATAGAAGCTCATTCCTTCATTATTTCTTACAAATTCACTGAAACTCTAGAGAAAGAAACTATAGAGAAAAAGAAGAAAAGTATTCTATTACTTCACTACTCCTATATCCAGTTTCTTTAACGGTAAGGGGTATTATTTCTTTTGTATTCATGAAGAGAACTTCTGTTATTCCATTCTTTATTATTCTGTTGGAATATCCTGTCTGTGCGTTTTACGACGGACCTGGTTCCGTCTTTATTATTCTGTTGGAATATCCTGTCTGTGTGTTTTACGCCGAACCTGGTTCCGTCTTTATTATTCTGTTGGAATATCTTGTCTGTACATTTTATGCCGGACCTGGTTCCGTCTTTATTATTCTGTTGGAACATCCTGTCGGTGCGAATTTCGCCTGACCTGGTTCCGTTATTTATTATTCTGTTGGAATAACCTGTCTATGCGAAGTATCGCATGCATGGTGATTTCTTTTGTTATTCCATTCTTTATTATACTCAGTTGGTTAAAGTTTTGACTTCTATACTCCTTGAAATTAGTGGAATATACTTGATATTTGTGCGTCATCCAGTATCTTTTCATGGAAATATTCTTCTGAGCATTCTTGAATTTTACTCTACAAAAAGTATCATGTTGACAATTTGGACTTATTAGTTCCTAAATAAATTAATTCTTGAACTTATTTTATTGAATTCTTATATCATTGTTATCATCCTCATGTTTATATTTTTTGGAAGTCATCTGTGGCCTGTAGTGCATGAATGGACTTTGTATGATTATGACCAGGGATTATTCGGTGTAATCATGACCGTAATATTACAAATGATGTGATACAAGTCCTCATTTTCCCGTAGTGCATTGATGGATAGTTGTTGGCATGATCATGACCATTGATGAATACACGAATATCTTTGGCCCATAGTGCATAGATAATTTGTGGTTGTGATACTAAAAAATATCCTTGGCTGTAGTGCAAGGATGATGTGGATTATTTATTAAGCTAAGTCTCAGCGATAAAAATGATGAAAAAACCTTTTAAAACATAGAAGATGGTAGATTTTATCCTCTACCTGACTCTTTTAATGGATTGCTTGTTCCGCTGCAGTTAAACTTGATGTCTATTGTATTTTATCAGTTTAACATTGTTGAAGGCTAATGATAATTTATTCTGCATTATTTTAGTTATAATATTTTTTACTGGGCTTGTTGAGCTCACCCTTTCTTTCACTATTCTCTTCAGGAAATGAGAACGTAGCCGGGACTAGTCGGGGAACAGAGTGATGGTCCAAATGATAGTATTAGTAGTCCTCACTATTCTGTTAAATAGTGTGACAATAAATGTAATGAGGACTTATTCTGAGAGTGGATATTGTCTAAAAGACAATAATTGTATTAAAACTCACAGCTCTCTTGTTGTATATTAAAGATTGTTTTTGTATTCTGTACCATATATTTGGTGACTCGGAATAGGTGATGTATACCTATTTTGGGGGCATCACAGTTGGTATCAAAGCTTAGGGATATGATCCCTGGCTAAGATGTGAGACAAGAACTTGAAGGGGAGAGACGGAGAATTCCTTCGCTAGTATGACCTACCTAGGTTTATTTGGTATTTAATTGGTTGGTCAGAGTATAGGGATAATATGTGATATGTTAATTAACCCTTGTTTTGTGGAAGTATTTAAAAATGGCATCCGAGAATGTTGAGAACATCAATGGAGCACAGGAGACCGTTGAGTCTCCACAGATCAATAACCAGGACAATGTGCATCAGGAAGGCGACAATCCTCATGCAAACAACAACACTGACCAAATGATGAATGATAGAATGTTCCGAGGTTTCATGCAATTCATGCAACATCAGGCGAGACCGGATCCTATCCAAAATACAGGTGGAAACACTGGCAACTCTCAGACGGTCACCGCCAAACAGTTCAAGGAGCTGGGACCACCGGAGTTTTTTGGAGAGCCAAAACCACTTAAGGCAGAGACGTGGATAAAATAGACCAACAAGATATTAGATGTCTTGGGTTGCTCCGAGGAGCAAAAAGTTCCCTTTGCTACCTTTATATTACGGACAGAGACAGATTACTGGTGGGAATCTGTAAAGCGTACTCAACCTGCCGCACTGAAGATGTCTTGGGAGAAGTTTCAAGAAATGTTCAACGACAAGTACTTTCTCGAAAGTATTCATCACATGAAAGAGGTAGATTTCATTAAACTGGAGCAAAACAACATGACCATGTCGCAGTACAAAGCTAAGTTTGCCGAGCTGTCCCGGTTTGTGAACCATTTGGTTGATAATAAGGAGAGAATGACGCGAATGTTTCTAAGAGGTTTGAAACCCGAGATACGTCAATATCTTATCTCTCATAAACTGTGTTTGTATTCAGATGTTGTTAGTAGGGCTCAGTTATTGGAGCGCGATAATGAGTCAACCCAACCAAAAGAGAGCAGCCGGCAAAATGATAATACCAGTGATAACAGTCATCAAAGCGGTGATAATAAGCGTGGAGGGAATCAACATGCCAGAAATGGTAACCACTTTGGTGGTAATCATGGCCAAAATAATAACAATGTACATTTCAAGAAGAGGAGATTCAACAAAGATGGAAAGACGTCAGCATCAGCACCTGTCGTTAAGGAAGGAGAACGACCACCTATCATATGCTTCAAATGTTGAGGGGAGGGACACATCAGTCCAAATTGCGCGATGCCCTCCATAGCATGTTACAATTGTGGAAGAGAATGTCACCTGGCCCGATTTTGTCATGCACCAAAGATAAGTCTAGCTGGTATGGAGGCATCAAAGGCCATCCCAAACAAGACAAACCAGGTAGTTCAAGGGAGAGCATTTGTCGTGACCTCTCAGAATGCAAGGAACCCGAACGAGGTCATCACGGGTAAGCTTATCATAAACTCTAGCGAATTATATAACTTAGTTGATACCGGTTCTGCCCATTCTTTTATTTCTCCTACTTGCGCTCAACGTTTAACTTTAACTCCAGAGAAATTGGACTTTGACTTATCTGTTGAAACTTCATTGGGGGAAACTTTCATTACATCCACTATTTATAAGTCTTGTTAATTCAAATTGGTACCCTCACCTTACCTGTCGATCTTATTTCATTGAAAATACTTGCATTTGACGTAATTCTAGGGATTGATTGGTTAACTACTCATCATGCAAAAATTAATTATTTTCGTAATGTTGTTAACTTTCATATTCCTAAACAACCTATTATGCGAATTCAAGCAACCAAACCATTAAAATCAAACTTTGTAATCTCAAGCCATAAAGCTATTCATTTATTGAAAAATGGATGTCAGGCTTTCTTAGCTCATGTCACGGATCTAAACAAAAATACGTCAGTTTTGAATGATATTTTTATTGTTAATGAATTTCCTGGCGTATTCTCTGAAGAACTTCCTGGCCTACCCCTAGAGCGTGAAATGAAATTTTGTATCGACCTTGAACCGAGTACAAAACCCGTTTCCAAAGCCCTATATCGAATGACTCCTATTGAAATTCAGGAGTTAAAAAACCAACTGCGGGAATTGTTAGACATTGGCTTTACTCGTCGTAGTACTTCTCCTTGGGGTGCTCCTGTTCTATTAGTGAAGAAAAAAGATGGGAGTATGCGACTTTGTATTGATTATCGGGAGTTGAATCATGTCACCATCAAAAATAGATACCCATTGCCACGTATTGATGACCTGTTTGACCAGTTGCAAGGCGCCAAATTTTTGTCATAGATTGATCTCCGTTCCGGATATCACCAACTGAAGATTAGAACCGATGACATTCCAAAGACGGCTTTCAGAACTCGGTACAGGCATTATGAATTCCTAGTCATGTCTTTTGGATTGACTAATGCTCCTGCTGCCTTCATGGATATGATGAACCGAGTATTTAAGGAATATTTGGATCACTTTGTGGTCGTCTTTATTGATGACATCCTTAATTATTCCAAAAGAAGTGAATATCATGAGCAACACTTGAGGCTGATACTCCAAAAGCTTCGTGAATATAAGCTTTATGCCAAGTTAAAAAAATACGAGTTCTGGCTTGAGGAAGTAGCATTCCTTGTGCATGTAGTATCAAGTCATGGAATATCTGTTGACCCAGCAAAGATTGAAGCTATTCAAAGCTGGGAGCAACCTAAATCAGTGTCCAAAGTACGTAGGTTTCTCGGCTTAGCTGGTTATTATCGGAGATTCGTGGAAGAATTTTCTCGAATCGCTACTCCATTAACTCAGCTGACTGGAAAAGATACAAAATTCGGTTGGAGCGAGGAATGTGAGAAGAGTTTTCAATAACTCAAGAGGAGACTTATTTCAGCACCTGTTCTGACAATACCATTTGGCTCGGAGGGATTTGTCATCTACAGTGATGCTTCGGGCAAAGGGTTAGGATGTGTTCTCATGCAACATGGGAAAGTCATAACCTATGCCTCTCGACAACTCAAAGAATATGAGAGGAATTATCCCACTCAAGATCTAGAGTTGGCAGCTGTTGTTTTCGCACTTAAAATTTGGAGGCATTACTTGTATGGGGAGAAAGTGAATATCTTTACGGATCATAAAAGCCTCAAATATTTCTTCACTCAAAAGGAACTCAACATGCGACAGTGACGTTGGCTTGAACTCTTGAAAGATTATGATCATACCATCAAATACCATCCTGGAAAAGCAAACGTGGTAGCTGACGCATTGAGTAGGAGATCATATGCGGGTACGAGTGCGATATTGTCAACGCAATGGCCCATTTTGTATGACTTGCAAAGGATGGAGATAAAGATAAAAACTCTAGGAACCCACATGATGATGGCGAATATACAAGTAGAACCGAATTTAATCGATAAAGTTAAAACTGCTCAAGCTACAGACCTGGAGCTGATGCGTATGAGGAAGAAAGTACAAGAAGGTACTATACCGGAAGTAAGAATCGATGAAGAAGGAATACTTCGAGTCAACTCCAGACTTTGTGTTCCTAATGACCCTGATTTAAAGTATAAAATCATGATAGAGGCGCACAACACACCATTTGCAATCCATCCTGGTAGTTCCAAAATGTATCATGATCTTTGAAATACATTTTGGTGGGGCAACATGAAGAGAGAGATAGCACTATTTATCTCAAGGTGTCTAACTTGTCAACGAGTCAAGGCGGAACATCAAGTACCAAAAGGTCCATTGCAACTACTTAAAATTCCAGAATGGAAGTGGGAGCACATTACCATGGATTTCGTTACTGGTCTTCCCAAGGTTTCTCAAGGCAAAGATGTAATTTGGGTCATTGTTGATAGATTGACCAAGTCTGCTCATTTCTTACCAATACGAGAAACTTATACACTTGAACGTCTTGCTCATATTTACATAAACGAAATTTTAAGACTGCATGGTATGCCAGTATCCACAGTTTCTGATCGAGACCCAAGATTCACTTCACCATTTTGGGTTAGTTTACAAAAATTTATGGGCACGGATTTACGATTTAGTTCGGCATATCATCCTTATATGGATGGGCAATCAAAGAGGACTATTCAAACACTTGAAGATTTATTAAGACTATGTGTCCTTGACTTCAAGGGAAGTTGGGACAAGTTCTTACCATTGGTGGAGTTTTCCTACAACAACAGTTATCAAGCAAGTATTGGCATGGCTCCATCCAAAGCGTTGTATGAAAGAAAGTGTCATTCTCCAGTATGTTGGGATGAGGTGGGTGAAGCAACGTTGTTGGGACCGAAGTTGGTACGTATGACTACAGAAAAGATTTAAACGATCCAATAACGTATAAAACCTCACAAAACCGACAAAAGAGTTATGATGATCTTCATCGAAGGGACGTGGAATTCGATATTGGAGATCATGTGTTGTTACGTGTTACTCCATGGAAAGGAGTTACGAGATTTGGGAAGAGAGGAAAGCTCAATCCTCGATTCATTGGCCCATTTTTAATCCTCGATCGAATAGGGACTGTAGCCTATAGACTAACTTTACCCCTAAGTATGTCTCGTGTTCATAACATTTTTCACGTATCCATGTTACGTAAATATGTGAAAGACCCGAACCACATTATTGAGTTAGAACCGGACAAAATAGCAGAAGATTTGACGTATGAAGAAGTTCCTGTTCAAATCTTGGATAAGAAGGAACATATTCTACGCTCCAAGGTTATACCTTAAGTCAAAGTTTTTTAGAGAAACCACGATGTTGAGGAAATGACCTGGGAGTTAGAATCTGAAATGAAATCATGGTATCCTTACCTCTTCGACATACCAGATGCGTACCCTAATTTTGCGGGTGAAATTTCATAAGAAGTGGAGATTGTAAGACCCCAACTTTTATAAATAAAGATGAATTTTCTATAATTATCATTTTTGAATATTATGGAATAAAATTGATATAATATTATAGTAGTGGGTAGTATTTATAAATTCTGCAAAGTATGTAAGTTGTTATATTATATTCGATTGGTCGGGGAATATTCATTTTAGCACGAAATATTCGTACAACGGCGCAATCATTGGTGGACCCCACAATGGAATTATTGTCGGATTAAGAAAACAATAAAAATATTTTTATAAAAATAACGGCTGAAGTTTTACCATTAACTGTTGAAAAACCCGATGTTAAAAGTACAGTAATACGTGTGGTTGCATAGTAGCACACGGTATTGATTATTGATGCTTATATGAGAAGTCACTCTGTTTTGTTTAATTATTGTTATAGTAATTACTACATAGTATCTCCCGTTAATTGATTCAATTATTGTCGATATTTTATATATTATTAAATCAATAATTGAGATTACAAAGTTATTAATATTATTATTTGCAATATTAACGATGTCTAGAAGTTCTACCAAGGAGAGGTTTAGTCACCTAATTGTGCGCCAATAGGGAGAAATCCTTATAGGAAAGCCCCCTCTTTCCTGAGAACGACCTGGTCGATTAATATTGTGAATTATAATAATGATGATAAATGTTGTAAAAAATATTGAGGTGATCTTTATAAAGTATTTTGTTATAAATTTTACTTATTATTTAGATTTTCACTTACTCATTTTTCAAAATTATAGGAATGAAGTTATAAAGTATATATATATATATATATATATATATATATATATATATATATATATATATATATATATATATATATATATTTGACTTGTGTGTGTGTGTTTGTGCCGTGTGTGTGAATATGGGTGTGTGGTGACAAATGTGATTTATATATATATTTTATTTATATATGTGACATGTGGTCGGGTGGTGGTGGAGTGTTTAGTTAATGTTAGTTGTTATATATATATATATATATTGTCATGTTTGAAGGGTTGTCAATGTATTGATCACGAGAATTCATCCCGTGAATTCTAAATGAGCATGTGTATATATATATATAATATATTATATTTTATTTAAAAGTTTTATTTTATTAGAATATTTTATGGAGCGTCCGATTAAAGTAAATCAATTTGGACCGTTCATGAATTAATTACTATTCAGTCTATTCTCCTTTAAATAGAAGCTCATTCCTTCATTATTTCTTACGAATTCACTGAAACTCTAGAGAGAGAAACTATAGAGAAAAAGAAGAAAAGTATTATGTTACTTCACTACTCCTATATCCAGTTTCTTTAACGGTAAGGGGTATTATTTCTTTTGTATTCATGAAGAGAACTTCTGTTATTCCATTCTTTATTATTCTGTTGGAATATCATGTCTGTGCATTTTACGTCAAACCTGGTTTCGTCTTTATTATTCTGTTGGAATATCTTCTCTGTGTGTTTTACGCCGAACCTGGTTCCGTCTTTATTATTCTGTTATATCTTGTCCGTGCGTTTTACGCCGAACCTGGTTCCGTCTTTATTATTCTGTTGGAACATCATGTCGGTGCAAATTTCGCCTGACCTGGTTCCGTTATTTATTATTCTGTTAGAATTACCTGTTTATACGAAGTACCGCATGCATGATGATTTCTTTTGTTATTCCATTCTATATTATACTCAGTTGGTTAAAGTTTTGACTTCTATACTCCATGAAATTAGTGGAATATCCTTGATTTTGCGCTTCATCTAGTATCTTTTCATGGAAATATTCTTTTGAGCATTCTTGAATTTTACTCTACAAAGAAGTATCATGTTGACAATTTGGACTTATTAGTTCCTAAATAAATTAATTCTTGAACTTGTTTTACTGAATTCTTATATCATTGTTATCATCCTCATGTTTATATTTTTTTTTAAAGTCATCTGTGGCCTGTAGTGCATGGATGGACTTGGTATGATTATGACCAGGGATTATTTGGTGTAATCATGACCGTAATGTTACAAATGATGATATACAAGTCCTCATTGGCCCGTAGTGCATTGATGGATAGTTGTTGGCATGATCATGACCATTGATGAATACACGAATATCCTTGGCCCGTAGTGCATAGATAATTTGTGGTTGTGATACTAAAAAATATCCTTGGCTATAGTGCAAGGATGATGTGGATTATTTATTAAGCTGAGTCTCAGCGATAAAAATGATGAAAAAACCTTTTAAAACATAGAAGATAGTATATTTTATTCTCTACTTGACTCTTTTAATGGATTGCTTGTTCCGCTGCAGTTAAACTTGATGTTTATTGTATTTTATCAGATTAACATTGTTGAAGGCTAATGATAATTTATTATGCATTATTTTAGTTATAATATTTCTTACTGGTCTAGTTGAGAACGTAGCCTGGACTAGTCGGGGAACGGAGTGACGGTCCAAATGATAGTATTAGTAGTCCTCACTATTCTGTTAAATAGTGTGACAATAAATGTAATGATGACTTATTCTGAGAGTGGATATTGTCTAAAAGACAATAATTGTATTAAAACTCACAGCTCTCTTGTTGTATATTAAAGATTATTTTCGTATTCTGTACCATATATTTGGCGACTCAGAATAGGTGATGTATACCTATTTTGGGGGCGTCACACATTAACTATTATTTACGTAGAAACTCATAGTAGTTGTAATGTAAACTTTAATCTACATCCTATAACCCTTCATATTAATCAATACACAATGTTCAATTTGATTGTGTTAACTTTAGACTTATAACTCACTATATTTCTTCTTAGTCAAACTCGAAGTTCATTCAAGTGTTTAAGTCTTGCTAGGAATATTTATTGGTTTTATATTAACTCTATTCAATATCTTATAATATTCATTTCATTTGATTTAAAACACTTTTGACGTTCATTAACACTTATCACGACGTTTCAATGTTTATTCGTTGCACGCCCAATTTGTCTCTCTTGTGTGTGCTTTGTATGCGTATACAACTTCTCTAATATATCATTTATTAATGTTATACATCATTATACTTCATAATATTAATGTTCTATAACTTAGAACAATATCTTTTATCATCAAGAGCACTACACTTGCATACGGGCATTTTGACACCTGTCCCGACGCCCTCCAATTGCCTCTGAAAACACAATAGTCCTAAATATGACCATTTTGACACCTGTCCCGCCCTCAAATTGAAAATCTTAAAGAATGAAAGTTGTAGGTCTATTTATTTTCGTTCTGGATCATCTTGAATCACCTCAATCTGAGTTCCTATGAAATGTTATGCATATTTTACTAAAATAGGTCAAAACAGTCACACCTAACATACTTTGGGTGCGACTGCGCCCAATTAAGCCTTAGGCACAGCGCAACTGTGCCCTATAGCGCAGCTACACCCCAAATGACTTAGGGCACACCGCAGCTGTGCCTGTTAGCAGAAACGGGACCTGTAGCTACTATTCTCGTAATTTTTTGACCCTTTTCTCCTACTAATCTTCATAACATGAGTTATACATGTCCAAATTAGTCCTTTTTCGATTCTATGGATTCGTAATTCATAGAAATACAACATACTAGAATTATAACAATTTATAAAAACATTAACCAACCTAAAATTTGACCCAAAACACATGTTCATACACTATTTTCATGTTTTAACATCTCTAGCGAATTCGATCGCCACGACTTCATTACTTAACCAATTGACACGATTTAAACTACGTTGTTTTTGTTTCTTCACATACTAACATAATCCAACATAAATTTATAGATTATAATACATATTGAGTATGAAAGTTTATACTTTCTTAAGCCATTTTTCATACATAACCATTGTTATTTCAATCCTTCCTACAATCCCAATTTCACGTGTTTGATACTCAAACAACACTCATATATGATAATTAACATATTATACATACCCAATAATCTTTATAAACCAATTCTTTACTCAAATCATGCACCATAACTAATTAAAGAGAAGAAGTTTTGATAAAACACAACTAAGAACTAGGGCTATATTATTACCTTTTAATTTCTCCATAAGCTTAACTAGAGGATGAGAATTGTGACGCCCCCAAATCTAGGTACTTCATTCCCACAAGATTTGGTGTTCACTATCCAACTATAAAAACATTCATACTATCTACCCAAATAAAATAATTTTTGAATCATAAAACATCCCCTTAAATAGGGTTTCATGATAAAAAAAAACATCCCAGGTTATCTATCCTTTAAACATCATTCAAATGTGGAATTAAATTTATTACATTACATTATTATTAAAAGTCTATGATCATCATAATAAAATAAAGTACAAATCGGCATTACTTGTACATCTTTCCCGTTCCTTTGCTAGTTGAAGGTTCCTCTACCTTCTCAACTTTAGCTGCAATGAGTATATAAATATGCAAGAGTGAGCAAAACAATTTTTCACTGGATATAATAATGAATAAATAGGAGAACAACAATAATATCTGCCAACAAATAGGCTCATCAAAATGAATAGTTCCCTAACGATGATAATCAAGAACTGAAATCCAAAATATGGAATATACACAACTGAGGGTCATAAGACCATGAACTATGTCCACAATTATGAGTAATCTTCCAGCTCCAACTTTAACAGTCATAAGACTATAAGGACCTCGTACTTAGGGGGATCAGCCCTTCATACCATGTATTGTGCATAAACATTTAACGCTATGCGTAAGTTATCCCCTAGTAATAATAGGGTTATTCATCTCAATATTTAGAGTACAAGTTCGCACCAAAGAAAGTTTGGTTTGGATAAGCTTTCAAAGGTAATTTGAAGTTGAACGAACATCAACTATATGACTAGTTGAATCAATAGTGTTTGATAATCACAACAGATGTTTGATAACAATATAACATAGAACAATTGAGAATCATAAATGAACTGATTGTACAATGTTAAACTCATGCTTAAAATAACTATAAAGCATAAGTATTCGACAAAATGAATAAAATGGTAAAACTTTGCTTGAGCAACATATAAGCTAAGGTTAGAGTTTTATAATATTAGAAATGAAATTATTGAATGTACATTAACTGAAAGCAAGCTGAAAACTAGAACTTGCTCCACAAAGTATTAACTCATGTAAAGAATTAAAACAGTTCAATAATAAGGAAGATAATTCAAACTACATTCATTATACAATAATAGAACTTAAGAAACTTGCTTAACTATAAACAAGTTAGAATGAATCAATCAAATGAGAATTCCAAATGACATTCGAGTTAAGGTTTGCTCAATCAAAAGAATAAAGTTACACAATGTAGTAATAGAACTAACTAAACGAAAGTATAGAGTAAGAAAGCTTTCTCAATGTAAAAATATAGGGTTTAGAAACTTGCTCAATGTAAATATAGAGTTAGAAAACTTACTCAATGTAAATATAGAGTTAGAAAACTTGCCTCGAGCGTAAGCTATAAAATTAAACTCACGATCACCTACACATAATTTTAGAACCACAACACCTATTAGATATGTTAACATACGACAACATGATCATTACCATTTACATTTCAAAAACTCTAAGTGTTCTACTTCGCAACATTTATCTAACGTTCATTGTGTATACTAAGTTATCACATAATGTGTTCTCAATTTACTAACCATTTTTACAACTTTGAGCTTACTAATCACAACTCACCATGTTATGTTATCCTTAACATTACACATTTAACATGTTAACACAACTTCAGTCCATGCTATGATGCTATATTAAGTCTCCAGCAACAACAGAAACCAGAATCTCAAACCAGGGTATGGCACAGCTGCGCTATACAAAGGCTTGGGACCGGCGCAGCTGCGCCGTTTTTTGCCTTGGCACCGGCGCAGCTACGCCGGTGTTCAGACAGACGCAGAGAGGCTAATGAACAGTAGCCAACTTTAGCCCAACAAGCACAAATTTCACCCATCAAATAGTGATAATAACACGTAAAATAAATATACAACTATTATAAACATGATTGATCACCTATTCAATCACTTAGCACAATTTAACAACAACTAAAACCATTTTAATTCTCAATTCTCATGTTTTTCATATAAAACTCCATTTTTGATATTCATCCTAAAAATCATTACTGTGAATTCATTATTTGGCCAAATCATTTCATTCAAACTACGTTATGCTCGTATCTCATTGAACTAGCATAAACAAAACTCAATTAACATTTTACCATGCAATTTGATTCTCAAAATCGATACATACATAGCTATACATGAAAAACATAAACACTAACAAAAAATTTCTACTATTGACTGTAATTAGCATGAATTTCTCGTTTAAGACACACTATCCAGTTATCATATACTCATATCATGGCAAGTAATCCCACAATATAGCAACAATTCAACAATTTGAAATTCACAGAGTATGAAAATTGTTGTCGTAATATTCATATATATGCTTATAATATTAAAGTTGTAACACATACCTTCAATTACAATTGCAAACACTGCTAATCACTTGAACTTGTTGTGAAAATTCGTAACTCTCTCTCAATTTTCTCTACTAACCTCTCAAGTTCTCTGAACTCTCTCAAAACTCAGTATGCTAGAATGCGTATAGCTAGGCCAAGCCAAATAACATTAAGTGTATTTTAAAACTGACAAACCCATAATACTAATACTAATTGCATTATCAGTTACTAATGTATATAACATAAATATATTATATTTATTATTTATTTTATTAAATTTCCAAAATTAGAAATATCAAAAGCCATAAGGCTTGTTTGGCAAACCATTTAAATTTTTAAGAATTAAAAATACGTAAACCTTGTTTGACAAAAACTAATTTAAATTCTTTTTAATTTATTTTAATAAACACTTTCGTTTATAACTATAATCACATATTATATTTTAATTAAATATAGCATTTTAGCAAATACCACAAAATTATAACACCTCATGTTATAATACAAATCTCTAAATTATAATTTGATTAAATTTAGAAAATTCTCTAATAAATTTAGATTCATCAATTCCACAATAGACACATCAAATAAATATTTATATTATTCAATAAATATTTAATATTACACTTTAAAAATTTCGGATCGTTACATCCTTCCCTCCTTACAAGGATTCTGTCCCCAGAATCACAATTCAAACAATCAAATTGTCACATTCTCCCCTACTTACAAAGATTTTGTCCCAAGAATCGAAGACACAAATTAAACAAATAACTCAGGGTAATTCTTCATCATATCAGCTTTGAGTTCCCATGTAGCCTCTTCGACATTGTGGTTCCTCCATATCACCTTCACAGAAGGTATCTTTATTCCTGAGCACTTGTTCTTTCCTGTCGACTATCTGGATAGGAATCTCTTCGTAAGACAAATCTTTACTGAAGTGCAACGGTTCATATTCGATCACATGCTTGTAATCGGGTTTATATGGTCGTAACACCGAAACATGAAAAACATTATGCACATGCTCTAATTCTGGAGGTAAACCTACCTCGTAAGCCACTTCTCCCACTCTGCGTAGAATCTCGAAAGGTCCAATAAACCTTGGGCTGAGCTTTCCTTTCTTGCCAAAATAAATCTTCCCCTTCCAAGGAGAAACTTTTAGGAACACAAAATTTTCTGCTTCAAATTCACGACTCTGCCTGTGTTGATCAGCATAATTTTTCTGTCGATCTTGAGCAACTACCAGTCTTACTCTGATGAGTTTAACAACTTCAGCGGTCTGCTGTACCAGTTCTGGGCCTAACAGTTGACGTTCTCCAACTTCATCCCATCATAGTGGAGTTCTGCACTTTCTGCCGTATAATGCCTCGTACGGTGGCATACCAATGCTTGCATAGTAACTGTTGTTGTATGCAAATTCCACCAACGGTAGATGATCACCCCAGTTTCCTTTGAAATCCATGATGCACGCTCTAAGCATATCTTCAAGCGTCTGGATCGTTCTTTCGCTTTGCCCATCGGTTTGCGGATGATACGTTGTGCTCATCTTTAATTGTGTTCCCATGCATTCTTGTAGTCTCTTCCAGAAATTTGATGTGAACCTCGGATATCTGTCTGAAAAAATTAACACTGGAACTCCATATCTTGAAACGATCTTCTTCACGTAAAGTTTTGCCAGTTGATCAAGATTAAATCTAATCTTTATTGGCAAAAAATGTGCAGATTTTGTTAACTTGTACACTATCACCCATATTGCATCGTAGCCTTTCTGAGTCATCGGTAGTCCTACCACAAAATCCATTATGATATGCTCCCATTTCCATTCCGGTATCTCCAACGGTTAAAGTAATTCTCTTGGTCGTTGATGCTCAGCTTTAACTTTATAACATGTCAAGCACTTTGCAATGCATTCTGCAACATCTCTTTTCATATTCGGCCACCAAAAATGACGTCGCAAATCTTGATACATTTTCGTACTTCCCAGATGAATCGAATATCTTGAGCTATGAGCTTCCGTCAAGATTTCTTCTTTAATATCCTGTATTGCTGGAACCCAAATTCGTCCCTCGAATCTTAGTATTCCCTCAGTATTAAACTTCAACTTTACTTCTCTTCCTTCTCCTACGCTTTCCTTTATTTTCTTGCATTCTTCATCTTGTAATTTCTCGGTCTTCACCTTGTCCACCAAGGTTGGTTTTACTTCTATCTGATATAATTTTTCATTGGATTCCTATAGAAATTTGATTTCCAACTCTAGCCTTATCATTGCTGAAATGAGCTCCTCTTTATCTGTTAACAACATCAATTTTTCTCTGCCTATCTTACTCAAGGCATCTGCAACCAAATTAGCTTTGCCCGAATGATAAAAGATCTCAGAATCATAATCTTTTATCGGTTCCATCCATCTCCTTTGCCGCATGTTCAGGTCTTTCTGTGTGAAAATATACTTCAGACTTTTATGGTCTGTGTAGATCTCACATTTCTCTCTGTAGAGATAGTGTCTCCATATCTTCAGTGCGAACACAACTGCCGCCAACTCTAAATCATAAGTCGAATACCCTTTCTCGTAGTCTTTCAGTTGCCTTGATGCATACGCAATAACTTTGTCGTTCTGCATAAGGACACAACCCAATCCCTTGTGTTACGCATCACTATACACCACAAAATTTCCTATATTATCTGGTAATGACAACACAGGTGCCACACTAAGTTTCTTTTTTAATTCTTGAAAAATCTCTTCACACTTCTCCGTCCAAACAAATTTAATAGATTTTCTCGTCAAATTTGCCAACGGAGTGGCAATTTTGGAAAAATCCTAGATAAATCGTCTGTAATACCTGCCAACCCCAAGAAACTTATTACTTCTGATGGAGTTCTTGGTTGTTCCCAATTTATCACAGCTTCAACTTTTGATGGATCCACTGAAATCCCATCCTTATCAATTACATGCCCAAGAAATTGTACGTGTTCCAGCCAAAATTCACATTTAGAGAATTTCGCGTACAACTTTTCTTTTCTTAACGTCTCCAACGTCAGACGTAAGTGTTACATGTGTTCCTCTTGAGTTTTAGAGTACACCAGAATATCCTCGATAAATACCACCACAAACTTGTCTAAAAATGGTTTAAACACCCTGTTCATCAAATCCATGAACACTGCAAGGGCGTTTGTCAAACCAAATGACATTACTAAAAATTCATAATGTCCATACCGAGTTTGGAACGCCGTCTTCAGTACATCCTCCTTCTTTACTTTCAATTGGTGATATCCACTTCTCAAATCTATTTTCGAGAAATATCTAGCACCCTTCAACTGATCAAACAAGTCATCTATTCTTGGCAATGGATATTTGTTCTTAATAGTGACTTTGTCAATTCCCTATAATCAATGCAAAGACGCATTGACCCATCCTTCTTTTTCACGAATAACACCGGGGCTCCCCACGATGACACACTCGATTGAATATACTTCTTATCTAACAGTTCTTGCAGTTGCACCATTAGTTCATTCATCTCTACCGGAGCCATTCTGTACGGGGCCTTTGATATAGGAGCGGTTCCTAGAGCTAAGTTGATCACGAACTCGATTTCTCGATCAGGCGGAAGTCCTGGGAAATCCTCCGAAAACACATCCATGAATTCCCTAACCATCGGTATATCTTCCAATTTCATACCCTTCTCCTTTTTAGTATCAACTATGCAAGCTAGATACCCTACACAACCCTGACTCAATAACTTTTTGGCCTGCATCATCGTCAGACATTTCATTTGTCTAGGCGATTTGCTACCATGAAAAACTACCTTTGACGAAGTCATAAGGTTTATACACTTCTTTTGGCAGTCAATTATCTCTCCATAATTGAATAGCCAATTCATTCCCAAAATAACATTGAACTCTCTGAGTTTTATCAGAATTAAATCTACCTTCATAACATTCCCCTTAATGTTTAGCCTACAGTTCTTGTATACGAACCTAACAGGAATCACTTCCATATTTGCAATTTCTATGTTTAAAGGAAATTTCAACTCTTCACTAGGCATTTCTAACCTCTGAGCAAACTTATCAGATATAAACGAGCAAGTAGCACCCGAATCAAATAATACATATGCATCTATATCATTGATTGGGATAATACCTGACACGACATCTTTTAATTGCACCGCGTCTTGTACCGTCATGTTGAAGGTTCTGCCTATTGGCTTATTTGTTGATGTTGGTCCTGCAATAGCCAGCGCACCTCCACTAGCATTTCCCGTACTCCCATTTGTCTCACCAGATCTCTTCTTAGGGCATTCACGAGCAAAGTGATCCTTGGACCCGCACGTGAAACAAACGTTCTTCGCAGCTTGAGTGCAATTTGGGGCGATGTGACCCTCCTGGCCACAATTGAAGCATATTCATTTTCCCAGCAAGCACACTCCCTTGTGAAACTTTCCACACGTAGTACATGCTTCGAACTTCTTATTTTGATGGTTTCTTTACTGATTTCTAGCTCCCCCACTCGCATTCCACTTCCTCTTCAAGTTGTTGTTGCCATTTCCACCGTTACCACCACCACCATTCTTAGCTTCACCTTCGCTTTTCTTCTTTCTTTGGTCTTGATTATGTTTTATTACTGCCTCACCTCCACTTTTAGTGAGAATTGCTTTCTCCATCACTGCTGCAAATGTCTTCAATTGGAATAGGGAAACCCTACTGTACAACCAGGGCTTCAATCCATGTTCAAACCTCTTTGCCTTGCGGTCATCCGTGCTGACTTGATATGGCGCAAACCTTGCCAACTCGTTGAATTTTGCGGCATACTTAGACATCGACATCATTCCCTACTTCAATTCCAAAAATTGTACTTCTAGCTGACCCTTTGAACTTTCTGGAAAATAGGTCTCAAAGAACATCTCTTTGAACCTTTCCCAAGTCATCACTCATGGTTCTTCCCGAGTTTTGTTGGCCTGCCACCAATAGCTAGCCTCTGCTTTCAACATGAATATTGCAAAAGCAGTCTTCTGGTTATCCTCTACCCTAGCAACATCAAAAACCTTCTCAATTTCCATGATCCAGGTCTGTACTTCAACTGGTTTCATGGATCTAAAGAATTCTGGTGGTCCAACCGCCTTAAAGTCCTTAAACGTAGTACCTTGATTCTGAGGTTGATTCTGCAAAGCACCCGTCAGTAACGTCACTAGCTGCTGAACCAAGTTTTCTTCCACATTATTGTTTTTATTTTCCTTGGTGGTTCTCTGTCATGGTGGTTAACGTCTTGAAGCCATTTTCTGATAAAATACACCCATTAGTCTATTACTCCATTTCTTTAAGTATCTCTACTTAATTTACGCACAAAATTTTATCACATAACACATAACACTTTGAATAAAATAATAACTTTTATTTATTCATAATCTTTTAAAAACATCAAAACAATAGCATCACTGCTATTTATATTACTTTCCTGAACTATAACAGTTGCAAGATAACATCATCACCATCATCTATCCCATTGATTATATCATGTCTGGGATTTACATCTCATTTATTTTCTATCACATATCAATTACATTCCCTACAATGTCCTACTAAGATACTACATAGCCTTGCGATGCTCTTCATCCATAATTCGGAACATTATTCGGCGGTCTAATATGTATGAGGGTAGCATCTTGAACCGAATTGGGTAACCCATGACCTGATCTTGAGCTCGATAGATCGCGGTGTTGAACACGTTATCCATCTCTTCCATCTTCCTCATCTCTTCCATCATCACTGTGAATTCATTATTTGGCCAAATCATTTCATTCAAACTACGTTATGCTCGTATCTCATTGAACTAACATAAACAAAACTCAATTAACATTTTAGCATGCAATTTGACCCTCAAAATTGATACTTACATAGCTACATATGAAAAACATAAACACTAACAAAAAAAATCTACTATTGACTGTAATTAGCATGAATTTCTCGTTTAAGACACACTATCCAGTTATCATATACTCATATCATCACAAGTAATCCCACAATATAGCAACAATTCAACAATTTGAAATTCACAGAGTATGAAAATTGTTGTCGTAATATTCATATATATGCTTATAATATTAAAGTTGTAACACATACCTTCAATTACAATTCCAAACACTGCTAATCACTTGAACTTGCTGTGAAAATTCGTAACTCTCTCTCAATTTTCTCTACTAACCTCTCAAGTTCTCTGAACTCTCTCAAAACTCAGTATGCTAGAATGCGTATAGCTAGGCCAAGCCAAATAACATTAAGCGTATTTTAAAACTGACAAACCCATAATAATAATAATACTAATTGCATTATCAGTTACTAACGTATATAACATAAATATATTATATTTATTATTTATTTTATTAAATTTCCAAAATTAGAAATATCAAAAGCCATAAGGCTTGTTTGGCAAACCATTTAAATTTTAAAGAATTAAAAATACTTAAGCCTTGTTTGACAAAAACTAATTTAAATCATTTTTAATTTATTTTAATAAACACTTTCGTTTATAACTATAATCATATATAATATTTTAATTAAATATAGCATTTTAGCAAATAACACAAAATTATAACACCTCGTGTTATAATACAAATCTATAAATTATAATTTAATTAAATTTAGAAAATTCTCTAATAAATTTAGATTCATCAATTCCACAATAGACACATCAAATAAATATTTATATTATTCAATAAATATTTAATATTACACTTTAAAAATTTTGAATCGTTACAAGAATGGCTTGATTATCCTTCCTCTCCCTTCTTTGATTCTCACAATCACTTCTTTTTCAATTTCCCAGAGAATATGTCTCTCTCAAATTCTTCCCTTCTTCTCTGCTCTGAAACTTAGGAAAATAATAAGCGTAACACAAAATAACTATATATTAGTCTTTACGTAGTTCTATCAGTTATACAAATCAACAGACCCATCTGTTACAAAAGGTAAAGTGTCACAAAGCCATGTTTGGCTAGACCCACAAACCCTTTTTAATTTATTTTGATAATATTATATTATGTACGACCTCCGTCCCACAATAAGTGATTTTTTAGGCTTAATATTTTTTTCCTAAAATAAGTGATGTGTTAGAACTCCAATATAATTTTTATAATATTTTTTCATATATGCCCTTATGCAACCAATGGTATTTATTGCATCTTGAAATCACTACAATTAAATGATACTCATTAACTCTTCAACTTCAAAGAAAATATATTAAGAATATTTTTGTCATTTTGGCTTATGTATTGGTGGTATGTGATATTTAAGCTAAAAAATCACTTATTATGGGACGAAGATAGTATTTTTTATTTGTCACACCTGTAACCAATTTACATAACTTACAATAATAATTATAATAATTATAATTTTATTATAATTATTTTAATGATTAATAAATAATTGTATATCTAATTTAATTAATAAATTAGACTTAAACATCACTTTATTTAATTACTTATTTTCTTTAATATTAAACAACTCATTTAATTTAATTAATTCATTAAATTAAATCCACAAAGAATAAAATTTATCTTTGCTTTAATTTAATTATCATACACACGTAACTAAATTATTATACCTCAAATTCATAAATTATTTATTTTTATCAATAAATAAATTATTTAAAACATTTATTTAATTCAATAAATATTTAAAATAAATTATAAAATTCATTTAATTTCTTCAATAGTTAACTCAATTATTAAACCTCACTTTCCCAAGATACGAATATATATATTTCTCTTCACACCATATCACATATTTTAAAATATATAGCACGTATATATACATACTCAAACTCAAAACATCTCATAATAAGAAATTTAATTATTAAATTCCTATTTTAATAACTTATAAAAATTTGGATTGTCACATTTACAGCTTTTCTTAATGCAAGCATACTTGCATAATCATTCATATATATCATAATCAAATCATATATCAATAGAAATATCATTCACATGCTTGTTCCTGACAGTTGTAGTTGTGGGTAATATTTATAAATTTTGCAAAGTAAGCAAGTTATTAGAAAATATTCGTTTGGTCAGGGAATATTCGTACGATAGCACAATCATTGGTGGACCCCACAACGGAATTACTGTCGGAGTTAGAAAATGACATAAATAACTTTTTATAAAAATAACGGCAAAAGTTTTACCGTTAAACTATTGAAATACCCGGTGATAAAAGTACAGTAATATGTGTGGTTGCATAGTAGCACACGGTATTGTTCAGTATCTTTGATTATTGATGCTTACGTGAGAAGTCACTCAGTTTTATTTAATTATTGTCATAGTAATTGCTGCATAGTATCTCACGTTATTGATTCAATTATTGTCACAATGTTTTATATTATTAAATTAATAATTGAGATGATAAATTTATTCATATTATTATTTAAATTATTGACGATGTCTAGAAAGTTCTGTCGAGAAAAGGGTTTTGGTAACCTAATTGCGCGCCAATAGGGAGAAATCCTTATCGAAAAACCCCCTCTTTCCTGGGAATGTTCTGGTTGTTAATATTGTGAGTTATAATATTAATGATGAATGTTATTAAAAATGTGTTTTGAGAAGTCAAGTGAATTGAGATAAATAGAGGGGTATTTTATGAAGTATTTGTTGTAAGTTTGGTTTATTTCATGGACCCCCACTTACCTAATTTTCAAAATTGTCAGTAGAAAGTTATCTCAGTTTTATTTTATTACTTATATATATATATATATATATATATACATATATATATGGGTCTCCATCCACAGCAATCAGTTATTAGGGAGCAACCCCTTTTATCCAGCCGGTACAAGCTGTACCGGCCTTATAATTTTTTTTTATATAAGCCGGTACAAGCTGTACCGGCTGGATAAAAGGGGTTGCTCCTCAACAACCGGTTGCTGTGGATGGAGACCCTATATATATATATATATATATATATATATATATATATATATATATATATATATATATATATATACAGAACTGATCAGGTCCGGACTCCCGGACCTGATCAAATCCGGACCTTTAATTTTTTTTTTTTTTTTTTTTTTTTTTTTTTGTAGAACAACTAAAAAAAAAAAAAAAAATTTATGGAACTGAAATTTTTCCAAAATAAAGTGTTTTGGGTGTGTTTTTAACACCTACCCCAACCAATGTATGTACAGTCTGCCCAGACTGTACAGACTTATTTCGTTATAGGCATCCAAATCACGCCCAAAACACTGTATTATGGAAAAATTTCAATTCCATAAATTTTTTTTTTTTCTTTTGTTGTTTCAAAAAAAAAAAGCAAAAAAAAAAAAAAAAAAAAATGGTCCGTATTTTAGTAGAGTCCGGGATCCCGGACTGGATCCGGACTCTATATATATATATATATATATATATATATATATATATATATATATATATATATATATATATATTATAAACTTTATTTTTATATAACATAGAATATATTTTATTTTACTTGCATAGTACTGCATAGTGTTGCAAAGTACTGCATAGTATATGCATAGTGCAGCATAGTAAAATCAATTTTTTTTAAAGGTTCAGCCGAACGTCGCCTGTGAATTCTTCCTACTGTGCATCCGTGATTTTCTAAATTCAAATAGTATTTTGTAACTCTCTTATAAATAGGATGCTTAGTTTAGAATTGAAAATCATACCAGAATCAGAGAATTCTTCTTCTATAATATTGAGTGTATTTCTTTAGAGTTTAAGAAAGCTTTGAGTGTAAAAAATAGTACAAATTTTCTTCAAGAATATCACTGCTATACCAGTTAGAAGTACTCTCTTTTTAAAGTAAGGGATATTATTTTTATTCAATATTCGTAAGAAATAATATTTTCTTCCATACTCTGTTGTATGTAAGAATATTATTTTATTTCAGATTCCAAATTCTACACTCATTTTGTTAAGTATTGCTTTTATACTCCTTGAAATTAGTAGAATGTCCTTGAAATTTGTGCTTCATCTAATATCGTTTCACAAGGATATTTTTCTGAACATTCTCGTTAAATTTTAATCTTTTCATGTCGGGGTACTATTCATGAAGTACTATTCATGGGGTACTATTCACCCGGGTACTATTCACCTGAAAAATTAATTTTTTTTTGTCCAAATTATTTTTTGATACATGGGTATTATTCTTTAATTTTACTCCACAAAGTAGTTATCATGTTGTCAATTAGGACTTATATCTTTGTCATCATCATTTTTAAACTCTAGATAAATTAAAAATCTTTAATATTTATCTTTGATTTCGTTTGATTGAATTCTTATATCACTGTCATCATCATCATTCTTATATTGTAATGAAAAGTCATCTTTGGCCCGTAGTGCATAGATGGACTGTTGATTGGTATGATTATGACCAGAGATTATTCGGTATAATCATGACTTTTAATGTTACAAATGATAGGGTAAAAGTCCTTATTGGCCCTTAGTGCATTGATGGACAGTTGTTGGCATGATAATGACCATTGGTGATAATAACGAATATCTTTGGCCCGTAGTGCATGGATTATTTGTGGATGTGGTAATAATGAATATCCTTAACCCGTAGTGCATGGATAATTCAGTGATGTGGATTATTTATTGAGTTGAGTCTCTGCAATAAAATTGATGATAAACTTTTAAATAATAGAAGATAGTAGATTTTATGCTCTACTTGACTCTTCTAATGGATTATTTATTCCGCTGCAATTAAACTGATTGTCTATTGTATTCTATCAATTTAACATTGTTGAAGGCTAACGATAATTTATTCTACATTATCTTAGTCATAATATTCTTTACTGGGCTAGTTGAGTTCACCCTTTATTTTCATTGTTCTCTTCAGGAAATAAGAATATAGCTGGGACTAGTCGGGGAATAGAGTGACGGTCCAGATGGTAGCTTTAGTAGTCATCACTATTATATAAAATAGTGTAATAATATTTGTAATGAGGACTTCATTTGATTTTGGATATTGTCTAGGAGACAATATTCATGTTAAAACTCTCAGCTTATGTTACACGACAGTTGTATAATTAAGTTTGTAATTGTATTTTGTACCATGTATTTGGCGACTCAGAATGGGTTGTGTATACCTATTTTTGGGGCGTCACAGTGCATGTTACTTTTTATGTTTTTATGTTTAATTTGCAAGTAATGGCAAGGATGGGATTAACATGCTGAAAAGGGAGCATTCTTGGAGACTCTTATGGTCGGACATGGGGTGCGCTGCATTTGTATTGACCTGGATGCGGGGCGTGCTAAGTTCGTTAAGGATTCTACATAGCTAGCGCGGGGCACGCCTAAAGAAAGAGAAACCGGGCGTGTGGGGCCGGTTATTATCTTGTTCCAATTTGAGTTAGGAAAAGGATTGATGGTTACCTAAATTATTAGGATTTGCATAAGGGCTATAAATATTTGTTTAAGAATTGGTTTAGAGATACTTTTGACTACGAGAACTGGGATCCCACTAGGAAGACTTGAAGTTTGAATCAAAGAGCAAAAAGAAGTAGACATTGAAAATTGAGCGGATTAAAGATTCTCGCAAAAGTTTTTCTTCTTCTCTTTAATTCATTATCTGTACTTTGAATGCTATTTAAATTTGATATGATGGTTTTTATTAGGATGATGAGTTGATTTCTTAATTAGGGTTATAATGGAACCTTTTGCTATGCTTTAATTCAATTATCCATATTTTCAGTTATTGATATTGTTTGAGTTGTTATCATATCTTATGTTTAATTTATTAATTATGTGACCAACAATTAATCTGATATCTTAGATGGAATTGAAAAATAAAAACTATGTGTCGACGTCGGGATTTTTAGCTGTCCCTTTTCGTTACTTGTTCTTTGGTGTTCCCATTGTTATGTGAGATTTGTTTTAAAAAAACAAGTGAAAAAGGTCTGACATGTATAATGTCGACGATGGACTGTTAAGAGTCGTCAGTTGGTGTTTTTAACTGGTTGCACTAACGCAACCGAAAAGGTTTGCACATTGACCCAGTGATTTGACACTCCTAAACGGGTTTGTGAAACCAAGATCCATTTTTGGGTTCGGGGGCTTGATTATGCGGAGGGAAGGTGTTAGGCACCCCCCGACATCCGTGTTACCACGGTGACCGCTACTTTCCAAAGAAACTGTTATATGAATGTGTGTGTGTGTGTGTGTGTTGATCAATGTGCAATGATTTAAAAGTAGTGTGAGGCCTCATTCGCACCTATATACACAGGGTTTGAATTTATAGAAAAATTCAGTTTTAGTAAGATATAGCAATGAAGTTTTATAAAAAGAGGTTTTTCAAACCCTGTGCTCAATAGGAATTGAGCCCTTTTCATACTTCTATTTTATTGTTAAATGTTCGGCTTGTTTGCTTTTATTTTCGAGATGCGAGGCATCTTCGAGAAAATAATATACAGCAGTGCCGAACTCCCCATGGGCATGATAGCCATCTAAGGAAATTTGTACACTGTAAATAATGTACAAGCTGCTTACAGCTGAAAAAGGTCCATTATGTGAACCGAATCTAGATTCAGTAGACTGAATCTGTGATCACATGATTCCTAGGCTCACAGATACTGCAGTTTGTATGAAAAGTAGTAAGCAGTTATATATATAAAATTAAAGAGATAAATATATATATATATATATATATATATATATATATATATATATATATATATATTTGTGTGTGTGTGTGCATGATCAACCACCACGAAGCAACTCCATGGGGGATCGAAAATGTAAATAAAGCAATAAATGTGATCAACCGCCACGAAGTGAACTCTAGGCGGGATTGAATGTAAATAAAGCAGTAAAAGGCCTCGAAGTAAACTCTAGGCCTGACAGAAATGTAAATATATATATATATATATATATATATAAGCAGTAAACGCACCGGATGTAAAATCCAGGCTCATCGGATATGTCCGACAACAATTATATATATAAGTATATATATATATAAGCAATAAACGCTCCGGATGTAAAATCTAGGCTCATCAAATATGTCTAACAACAGTTATATATATATATAAGTATATATATATATATAAGCAGGTAAACGCTCCAGACATAAGTCTAGGCTCAATCGAGGCATAATATGATAATGTTAGTCCATATATAAAATATATACATAGATAAGTATATATATACAGACAGAAATGAAAACCACGGACCAAAGTCCGAGCATACGCACACAACACGACTCTCAATGTGTAGAACAATGTGTGCAAAGATGAAGAGAAAGGCTTTATAGAGTGTGAGAAGGCTTACAGTGGGCTGCCAATACAGGCTTCTATAACTCTAGATGGATAAACACTCAGCTCCCGCTGGTAAAATCTATAGCTATATGTGAGCTAACAGGTGTTTAAAAAAGCAAGCACGCAATATAAGGTGTGTACAGAGCAAATTGGACAGGGCTTCCTCACCTATTTTTTTAAAATGGCTACCCCAAGCCCTCTATTTATAGAGGGGAGAGCCGCAGGTTTTCCTGCATCTACCTTGGGTGACCCGGGCTCTGTGGGTCCCATCGTCTTGAAGTACGTGCAATCGTGCACTGTGATGTCCGCGCACTCGTGCACTGTGATGTCCGCTCAAACTTGTAGATCTTCAATTCGAGCATCTGAATGAGGTATATAAGACCTTCTTCGGACCCCTTGTGTCGAGAGTTACACAATTACATGGGATTAGAGGTTGTAAGAAATCAGGAAGAAGTGACCATGCCCATGATCTTCATGCTTCAAATTCTATCCAGTGTGCTGCCACGCATAATAGTCACTCGGGATTGGAACTCCTTGGTTCTTGAAGGACATTGTTGTATGTATGTATGTATGAAATGTTAAGACGATGCGCAGATGTTGAGGTAGCAAGATGACGTTTGACTCCTCATCGTTGTAATCGCCGATTTGAGTTGAAAGCAGACGTTGCTCAGGGTTATATCTGATATTGGACTGCTGCAAGTGTTTGAATACCGCAATGTCATCTGTGAGGGTACCTGTCTGCCCGATGTTATCTCTGGGTCTGAGGTATGAATGCCTCGACAGGAGGTCTGAGATTGAAGCTGGTCGCATTTGAAACAAGCATTTCCGGGGTTATCGCCGGAACTGCAACAGCATTCCTTGGGGTTATTGCCAAGGACAAAACTCGGGGTTATCTCTGAGGTTAGAAATGATGTTTCCAGTGTGTGTTTCGGGGTTGAGAATGATACTCCCGGTGTGTGCTCCGGGGTTGAGAATGATACTCCCGTTGTGTGTTCCGGGGTTGAGACTGAACTTTCGGTAGTATTCGGAATGGATGTGAACTGTCTTCCAGGGTTATCTCTGTCAGACGATTCTGCCCTCCTACAATGTTAGTAACAGGTGTGCCAAAAATTTTGAGTGTCTACAGATGCCCCTCTTTATCATATTCATGCAACGCAAGGTATGGATATGATAAAGAATCCTAGACACTTGAAATGCAACAGATAAACATGATGCAATATGTAGCAACATGATGCAAATGTATGAATGAGATGATTGTCGGTTCCTTGTTAATCCTGTTGAGATGACAATCAGTGATGTCTTGGACATGCGATCCAAGTCTTCAAGGATGTTGACGTTGGGGCTATCACCAAAGTCGTGAATCCTAGACACAGACTTCTACTCCATAGAGGTGCCTCTTGTGTGAAAGAGATCAGGGGGGAGAAAGCTTTGTCTGTTTGAGGATTTGTATAACATATCCCACCATCCTGTCAGAGTTACTGCCAACAGTTTGTATTTGTCAGGGTTGTCTGACCTTCGCTGATGTATGTATCACCTGATATATCCCTGTCGGGCAAAATGTTAAGGCTGTTTAACCTCCATTGATGTGTGTCAATGGTTGCATTGCTTTGTGACCCTTGTTGAGGAATGTGTCAAGGCTGCTTGACCTTCGCTGATGCGTATATCAACGGTTGTATTGCGTTATAACCCCCGCCAGGGATACATAGACATGGATATGTTGCTTTGATGGGTTTACTTGCCACCAGCTGAAATAGCGTCAAGGTTGCTTGACCTTCATTGATTTGTGTATCAATGGTTGAATTGCGTTGTAACCCCCGCTGGGGATACATGGATGTTCGTAGCTTCAGCGTTGTAACCCCCGCCGGGGATACGTCTTTAATTCATAACTTTGGCGTTGTAACCCCCGGAAGGCTGCTTGACACTGTATTGACGGCATCGGACCTTTGTGAGGTATTATCGAGCATGATTTATAAAATCTGAGGCCACTGGTATAGTATACCTTGTGTGCAGGCGAATACCAATGTGTGACATGTGGAGTCATAGTTTGACCAATGAAAACCAGGATTTCAGGCTATTCCGCTCAATCGCGTAGCGTTTTTACTCCTAATTTGGCCTTTTCAGCTTCCGAGACCTCTTTTGTAACGCTAACTGGAGTGAGCCAGAGGTGTGGGACCCATATAGGGGTGTCGCAGGTGGACCTGCGGCCAACCGTGGCTATACAAAGCCTACAAGCTACTTTCATAAGTCATTTTCAAGCTGCACGACAAAGGAAATCTGAGAGCTCTTCTTCAGACATGTTGAGTTCGAGCAACTTTCTGCATATTTTTCCACTGTACAAGCGTTCTTCACTGTCCTGGTAACATATGCATGTATTCTTTTCCAGTTTCTATCCGTTGGAAAATGACTTATCACGTGAAATGCATTTAGATACATAGTAGTGAATATGCATGCTGATATGATTTGATAAAAAATATTCAACATAGTAAATGTTAGTATTAAACCATGCTGAACATAATGATGTGAAAAAATTTGACTTTTGAAACAGTCAAATTGGCACCTTTTACTTTCATTTCTTATCCTATTTGATGGCAAATGAGTAAAAGTAGAAAATTAAAATAACCATGGTAATTAGATTACACTTATGGATTTTTTACTACGATGTATTAAATGCATGTAGGATGTATATGATTGTTGGTAGCTGTGCTACTGAATGGCCACCTAGTCATGCCTATGTGCATGTGGATAGTCCCATTTACAAAGGGGGCTATGGCAAAAAATTTCCAAAATGTAGGCATTGGGTAGTCATGCATTTTTAACTCTATTGTATATGTTTGTTAAAACAATGCATACATGCATGTAATCATAAGATGCATTTTAAAAAGCTCCAGGTAAGATTTTACCACACCCTTTCTGAAGTGATTTGGAGATTTATTGTCCAGATATTATGGATCCGGATCAGCCGAGTAGTTCTTGCAGGACCACTTCTGGTGTACGGAGGAGGGCTTCTGAAGTACCTCAACCCCGTTCTATTAGACAGCCTCATCGTTTGGTGGAGGCGGTGATACGTCCTATCCAAGTTGAAGTGCCGGATGTCGAGGACGAGGAGGAGGATGTACCAGTTGAGGTTCCTGCTCCTGTTGCACGTGATCCCTATAAGGAGTTGCCAGGTATTTAAGTGGCGAACCCAGATCTTCTAGGTGACTTAAGTCAGCATCCTTCAGTTTACCTACACGTAAACGAGGTATGAAGTTAGATCTTAATCTTCCTTGTTTCCTATTGATGAGGAGTAAAGGGTTCTGATGTTGATCTGCATTTAATGTAGGTTCCCGGCTTACACAGCCTCTAGGGAACAGGTTCAGCATCCACTCTATGTATCAGGCTTTGGATGATGACTATAGAGCAATTATAGACGGCTGGGGATTTGGGACGTTCTTCTCTATCCTTCCCCGTCGTTGTCCCTGGGGTTACCTCAGGGCACTGTTTGAGCGGTGGTTTCACCAGACTCAGTCACTCCATTTGCTGGACTATGAGGTGATGATGACGCTGATGGATTGGTGATTTATCACAGGTATGGAGTTTGAAGGGGATCTGGTGCCTTGCACGGTGGATATCACCCCTACTACCGTCAGATCCTTGTTGGGAGTTCCGGCGGAGGTGCTCAAGGGTAGGATTGTACGTACAGGTCCTTTGAGCGTAGATGCTATGAGTGGGCTGTTGAGTGAGCATATACCCGATGATGTGAGAGTCAGG